>SJYQ01002106.1:69582-179497 GCA_006410935.1 Redunca redunca | reverse complement strand
AAAGAGGAGAGTGAAAAAGTTGGCTTAAAGCTCAGCATTCAGAAAATGAAGATCATGGCATCTGGTCTCATGGGAAATCCCATCTATTTCATGGGAAATAGATGGGGAAAGAGTGGAAACAGTGTCAGACTTTATTTTTTTGGGCTCCAAAATCACTGCATATGGTGATTGCAGCCATGAAATTAAAAGACGCTTACTCCTTGGAAGGAACCTAGATAGCATATTCAAAAGCAGAGTCATTACTTTGCCAACAAAGGTCCGTCTAGTCAAGGCTATGGATTTTCCAGTGGTCACATATGGATGTGAGAGTTGGACTGCAAAGAAAGCTGCTGCTGCTGCTGCTAAGTTGCTTCAGTCGTGTCTGACTCTGTGCAATCCCAGAGACAGCAGCCCACCAGGCTCCCCCGTCCCTGGGATTCTCCAGGCAAGAACACTGGAGTGGGTTGCCATTTCCTGAGCGCTGAAGAATTGATGCTTTTGAACTGTGGTGTTGAAGACGACTCTTGAGAGTCCCTTGGACTGCAAGGAGATCCAACTAGTCCACTCTAAAGGACATTAGCCCTGGGTGTTCTTTGGAAGGAATGATGCTAAAGCTGAAACTCCAGTACTTTGGCCACCTCATGTGAAGAGTTGACTCATTGGAAAAGACTCTGATGCTGGGAGGGATTGGGGGCAGGAGGAGAAGGGGACAACAGAGGATGAGATGGCTGGATGGCATCACCAAATCAACGGACGTGAGTTTGAGTGAACTCCGGGAGTTAGTAATGGGCAGGGAGGCCTGGCATGCTGCAATTCATGGGGTTGCAAAGAGCTGGACACGACTGAGCGACTGTACTGAACTGAACTAAACAACTGAAGGAAATTAAGGAAAATGAGAATGACTCAGATAACCAATAAAGGCATTTATATCATGTTGGTAACAGTAACAGAGTTATGAGGTAGGTTACTATTATAAAAGCTAAAGTGTCATACCATCTAATTCTTTAATTAGATATTAATATCCCTTTGAGATGGATAGAGTAGACATTATCATCAGTGCTTTTTACAGCAATGCACTTTAGTCTGTGGACAGACAGCATACCTGAGATTGTTGTTTGACGTGTAGATTCTCAGGCCTCCTCCCAGACTTTTTGAATTAGAAATTCTTGGGCTGGGGTTCACGAACCTCTTAAAACAAGTTCTCCAGGTAATTTTTTGTGTATACTAACGTTTGCAAAGTACAGGTTGACATGTAAAAATGCTGTGGTTCATAGAAGGGCAATTATACAATATTTACTATCAAATGCTAACAAAGCAAAAACATCCTGTGTTTCTGACCTCTGGTTAGGTTTCTTCTCCCGTAATGAAAGAATAATCAGTTTACAGGTTTAAGGCAAAAATCATGAAGGATGCTGTGTTAGTCATAGCCTCATGGCAGGTGATAAGAGCTGAAGAGATGTAGAAGGAAAAGATAGATGTTTATTTTTTTTAAATGACTTAACCATGTAACTTTAACATGGGATTTCTTTTACAGTTTAATTTACCAGATGGATATGTGGGACTGGTATTCCTGGGTTTGGCATTATCCTATGCCATTTCTTCACCACTGGTGGGCCTACTCAGTGATAAAATGCCAGTATGTACACTTCATTGATATTTAAGAATGACTTTTGTATGTCTGGTGGTTGTCCAACTGTACTTCTGGAGTTCTGCAGGGCTACTGATTAGAATGAACATATTTAAATTTTTTTAAATGTTATCTTTATTGAAGTATAGTTGACAAATGAAACTTTAAGATATTTGAAGTATACATCATGGTGATTTGGTATCTACACTTTGTAAAAGGATTCACTCCATCTAGTTAGTTAATATATCCATCCCCACAGTTATCTTTGTGGGGGAGGGGGAGCAGTGAGAACATTTAAATTCTTAAATATTCATTTTTTTTTTTGAGCTGATGGAGAGGTTTCAGTGTGAGGTCTCAGTATCTTCCAACTTGTCATCACCCTGAGCAGATTCACTTTTTAATTGCTTCAGCTGGGAAAAGTGGAAGCTTATGCCAAAACTGTTGAAAAACTCCTGAATTAGATTTTCTAAAGGAAAAAATTCCCTTGATGAAAAAAAAAATGGATTGACCTTAATAATCAGGACAGAGCTCAAAGGTACTTATGACTTGACCAACCTGAAAGGATAAAATGTAGTTTTTCTACGAGAGTGAAAGGACTGGTCATGTCAATATGCATTATTATCCCAGAGCCATCCTGAAAGAAAATTTCTTCTGTTCTCCTTTAACTAGGTTTAAATGATTCAGTCTAGATGACTGGTATAGAGAGCTTAGTACTATTCACCAAGGCTCAAGCTTCTGTGATACTAGTGCTTATTTTCATGTTTCCCCTCTTTGTTGCACGTGGGTATAAATTTATGAAGACTGATTATGTGGAGATTACTTGGTAATCCAGGTGACAAAAAGCAAGTGTCTTAAAGTGTTTGGAGCTTAGTTTTAAGATGTAGCCGTATATATAACCAAATGGATATCATACCCTTGTAATGTTTAGCCTGCTTTTCAGTAGTTTATAAGAAAACATTTTATTTGCTACTTTTTAAAATGTGAATTTTTCTAGATAATGCATCTACTTGGCTGTTTCTTGTGGTGACTGCTTCTTTAAAATTGTTATATTTGAAACAGTGCATCATTTACAAAATCCACAATATACTCCCATTCCAAGGGATCTTGTCCTTTGCTCACACCCTGTCTTGAGGTATACTGATTACACTTGCTTTTGTGTTTACCA
Source organism: Redunca redunca (assembly GCA_006410935.1). Lineage (NCBI taxonomy): Eukaryota > Metazoa > Chordata > Mammalia > Artiodactyla > Bovidae > Redunca > Redunca redunca. The sequence goes on along the minus strand of SJYQ01002106.1, from coordinate 176,726 downwards.
TCTACCCTGTTTTCTCTTACATGTAAAATTTTGTTTTCTTCAATGTATTGATTTTTTTTAATATCATGACTTGTATTCCTTGATGATTTCTTTATATTCTTGGATTATGGGAGGTTTTTACCTCTAAGTCTCTTTGGACTTTCTTTCTCAGCACCTAAGGAAATGGCTTCTGGTTTTTGGAAACTTAACCTTAGCAGGTTGCTACATGCTCTTAGGACCTGCCCCATTCTTGCACATTAAGAGGTAATTTTTTTTCTTCTTTCAAATTTTCAGCCAAATATTATTAAGAATTATTTTTAAAAATTTTGGTGTAACACTGATACGCTTAGTATCTTTGAATCTTATTATTTAAATAATTATCAGATTTAGGACTATATTGAAATATTTGTTTTACCGACAGTATTTTGCGCTTTAACCTCTGAGCCACCAGGGAAGCCCTTACTGGATGCTAGCAATGGTCTAAGGGAACATCAGTGCATAAAATCTATATCAAATGAGAAAAATGCTTATTTTTCCTTTGTGTTTCAATTGCAATTTGTACTTTATTTTTAAAATAGCATTTGTTATCTACCTTTAGCTGATTGTTCTTAGAATACGCTTTTTCTTTTTTTTTCACTACTTCTTGCTCCTTGAGGTAGGAACTAAATTTTTTTTGTTTCTATGTCATCCTTAGTATGTGGTAGCTGCTTACTAAAGCTTGTTTATTATAATTTCTTTGCTAAAATAAAGTGAGCTACTTAGAGCTTTCTAGGTACCTCTGGGACAAAACATGACATGGAAAAAAGCAAGGATTTCAGAGTCCTTCATGTTTGGGTTTGTATTTGGACTTTCTGCCTTTTTTGGTGTATGAACTTGGGTAACTCATTTAACTTCCAAGAGCCTAGGTTTTCTTATCCACACACACACACAAAACAGCTAATAATAGTACCTCTGGAATAACTTTCTAGGCTCAGGATGGAGTGACTCCAGCCCAGGGTGCCATATCAGCAAACCAAAGCTTAGAAAACCTTCATGTCCCTGTAAATGCTCCTCCTGACCAGAAAGCAGTGTATCCAGTCAGCCACTCACCCCCGAATCGCCAACCCTGCTCTGGCTTTCTCACCCCAGGCAAGATAGATTGTGTGGCCCCGGGCAATCAGATATTTTCTGATTTTCTCTTCCTTGTTCTTTACTCTTTATGCTGTAAAAGCTTCCTGCTTTCCATCCCATTTTGCAGTCCTCTGAAAGGAGACCATGCACCTCATGAAGTGTTAAGTAAAGTTTGCTTCTATCACCTAGATTGTCTTCTTTAATTGTTTTAACAGACTCACATGGCAGGGTTGCTGCAAGGATTCAAAAGAGCAGTGGATATGAAGTAACTGACATAGGGCCTGGCATGGAAGGAATAGCAGGTTCCTGTCACTTCCTTTACCACATCCCTTCTGTGCCCTTTTTCAGTCGATGGAATTTTAAAACTAAGTGCTTGAAGGAGTGATGTTAACATTGACGTTTTAATCAACTTTGAAAGGATTTTATATGGTGATAAGGCAAGTTGACTCCAGGCATGTGACATGTGTGGCCAAAGACCTTGGGATAGCAGAATGAATGGATTTTTTTCCATCAAAATGTAAAGATCAGATGGGAATAAGAATCAGACTAGTCTTGTAATCTGTGAAAGGAACTTCTACCAAGATCCTGCCTGCCCTTTTTTGGCATGAAGCTTTGTTGTCTCTTTCAATGTTAATTTTTTTTTTCTCTAAAACTTTTTTGCAGTCAGCTCTGGTTGTTGGTGCTGATATTAGTCATAAATGGTATCTCTGCTGGAACTGGCTTGATTCCAACTTTCCCAGAGATTCTCAGTTGCGCACAGTAAGTTACTTCCATTGCTTGAACTGTTGTAATTAACAGTAAACATCACAAAGCTTTCTTGAATTTCTCAATTTTGTAGGATGTTGGATATTTTTTTACATTACTAAATCTTCATGATTTCATGTCACACAATATTGTTATAAATATTATAAGCAACTATACAAAATATAAATGATGATATAGAGTAATATTAATACAGTGATAGGTAAAATGGGTTGTGGATAGAAGCTTGGCTCGGTTTACACCTTGGTACAGATATACTTTTAAAAAGTCAAAACATATATATATGTATATGCATAACTGAAGCCCTTTGCTGTATAATAGGAATTAATACAACATTGTAAATCAACCATACTTCAATAAATTTTAAAATAAAGCCAAAGCACAGTGGAAAGACCTCAGCATCATTTCCTTCTCACAGTGGAGGTCCATACAAGGACACAGAGTGACCAGGTAAAATGATTTTAGCACCAATTCCAGCGTGTGTGTTTTCCTCTCTCACATCATCAAGTACTTCTCTGAAACCAGGTGGGTGTCCTGCAGTTCAGTTAATTCTGAAACCATTTAGCTGGAGATAGCAGCAGATCCCACAGGTTAAGGGCTCGGTCCCATAAGACTGCTCTCTGCTTCAGAAGCCAATTTCAAGTGCAAGTTGTTACCTGTGCTTCTGACCCACTGGCTGTAAATCAGCAGTTCCCATGACGTGGATTTGATTAATTTACTAGAGTAGCTCATAGATCTCAGGAAACCAGTTGACTTGTCAACAGTCAGATGACAAGATACAAAGGGCAGTGAGGTCTCATGCAATGGAGCCTCTATCTGGGCCCAGCACTGTGGCACGTGGAAGCATTCTGGCTTCCCAAGCTGGGAGCATTCTGAGCTCAGTCCCTTTGGATGTTTATAAAAGCTTCATTTCATAAGCATGGCTGATTAAATCATTGACCAGTTGGCAATTGATTTAATCTCCAGCCCCATTCCCATCCCTATGGGGAAGGGATTTGTGGGGCTGAAAGTCCCAACCCTCTAATCCATATTGATTCTCCATGCAGTGTGGGTGCTGGTCCCAAAATAACATCATTAATACAACAAAAGACACTTTTTTTTTTAATGGCTTTCATCTTTTAGGAAATTCCACAAATTTTAGCTCTGTGCCAGAATGGGGAAGAAGACCAAATATATCTTTTTATTATGAAGTACTATACCACACCAGGCATTTGTCACTTGGCCGTCAGTCTTTGGTAGATGTGATGATGAAGAACACAAAGTGAACTTGAGCAGGAAAATAACTGTTGGTTCTGATGTGCCAATTCAACAATCCTCATAGGAATAAGGAGCTGCTTCTGTACTTTCTGAAAGTTGCCCATTGTTCTCTTTACATGTTCGTTTCATTTTAGCATTTCTTAATTGTATACTTTAATAAACATGTAAGTGGGTCATGATTCTTCATATTATATCCTATAGATACAGTAGAAGCATTTCTAGAAAACCCTGCAGTAACCATAACTAGGAGAATATCTTCAAATTAGGTTAACTTTTTATTTTAGAAATGGAGTGTCCTTGCTGTTGAGTTTGTCCAGATTATCCCTGGTTTGGTTTAGTTTATCTACCATATGCTATTCCTTTGTTTCATGTAAGTTTCGCTTTTAATCATGAATATACTCTTGTTTCTTTTTCCAGTGAAAATGGATTTGAAGAAGGATTAAGTACCCTGGGACTTGTGTCAGGTCTCTTTGGTGCAATGTGGTCAGTTGGGTGAGTAGCTTTGGAATTTAATTCACACTTGTAAGTTGGAGACTACTATTCCCATTTTATAGATGGAGAAATTCAGACACTCAGAGATCAGATGAGCTGCAAGAAGGAGCATAATTCTCTTAGGGCAATGCTGCAGTTTTGACCCATGCTATCTGACTTCAAGATCAGTGGTTATACCAACAGTTTTAACAAGGTGACCACAATGATCTTATATACTTTGTCTTATTTAAGTGATATTTTAAAGGAGCATGTCTCAGGTTTAAAGATGTATTCATTTATTCATTCATTTTTGTATCTGATTTTTACTCTGTACTAGGTTGTTGTTCAGTTGCTAAGTCGTGTCTGACTCTTTGCAACTCCATGGACTGTAGCCTGTCAGGCTCCTCTGTCCATGGGATTTCCCAGGCAAGAATACTGGAGTGGGTTGCCATGTCCTCCTCCAGGGGATCTTCCCGACCCAGGGATCAAACCCACATCTACTGCATCTTCTGCATTGGCAGGCAGATTCTTTTCCTTTGAGTCACCAGGGAAGCCCACTCTGTACTATACCAGAGAGATAATTATATGCTAGCTGTGTAGCTATCATCAATCGGTATGTACTGAGTTATTTTAAATACAAATACCTGGAGAGAATATAATAAAGACTCTCTTGAATGCATACCATATTTTTAAAATTCTCATGTAAGGCACGAACTTTTCAGAAGCAGTCATAATTTTAGGATTGTTTAAACATTTCAAACATCATCCTTTTCAGGTAGAATTATTTTCTTACTTCCCTTGTGGCTCAGCTGGTAAAGAATCCACCGGCAATGTGGGAGACCTGGATTCAATCCCTGGGTTGGGAAAATACCCTGGAGAAGGGAAAGGCTACCCACTCCAGTATTCTGGCCTAGAGGATTCCATGAACTATACAGTCCATGGGGTCGAAAAGAGTCAGACACGTCTGAGCGACTTTCACTTTCTATTTTCTTACACCTAATGCCCTGTTCAGGTCTTTCCAGGCGGGGCTAGTAGTAAAGGATCCGCCTACAAAGCAGGAAAGACAAGGGTTTGGTCCCTGGGTCGGGAAGACTCCCTGGAGGAGAGCATGGAGACCCACTCCAGTATTCTTGCCTGGAGAGTCCTATGGACAGAGGAGCCTGACGGGCTACAGTCCATGGGGTCACAAAGAGTCAGGCAGGACTGAGCAACTTAGCATGCACGCACATGTAGTTTCAATATAATGAATTGAAGAGGTCATGTAGCCCGTAAGAAGTAACTTTTTGGGGCTCTATTTAATCCTCTTTCTTCTTTCCATTGTTAGTGCTTTTGTAGGACCAACCCTGGGGGGATTTGTCTATGAGAAAATTGGTTTCGAATGGGCAGCTGCTCTACAGGGTCTCTGGGCTCTGACAAGCGTGAGTAATTAGTCTTTTCCTTTCATTTTTCTTATGTTTATGGAGAAACATGACTTGGATAATTGATGTTAACCATATCTTTCATTGTGTCAAAGGGACTAGTGATGGGCTTGTTTTATCTGTTGGAGCACTGGAGGAGAAGGAGGAGGTATGGTCAACTCTGGAGCTCTTTTCCTCCCTTTAAAATTTGGCTTGTGGGAGTGGAAAACAAACAGCATTTTACACCCATTCTTCCATCTGAAGATCTCTGGGCACTCTGTGCCTCATCACTTGATAGACACATATATGGAAATAGTTGGGTAGTGATGTAGGTACTGATTTTTTTTTTTCAAGGTGAGAAATATTGAGGTTGGCTTCTTTTTTCCTTCAATATAGATCTGAACTTCAAAATATCCTTGGCACAGAGGAGGAACGGACTGCTCTCTTGTCTGATGAAAGGTAGCCTTAGGAATTTCAACCAGTACAGGACTGGAAGATGGATGGCCTTGAACATCAGTGTTGGACTTTCTTAATTTTTATGCACAAAACTCCGTGGACTCCACACCAGCATCCTGGAAATGTTAACGTAGTTTTGGGTAATCCTGTGTTGGGCTACACATCCTGTCGTCCTGAAGAACTGGCCTACTGAACCAGTCATATTTGAAATCTTAAATATGAGAGGAGTCATTGAAAATGAACAGAAGTTTGTGGTTTTGAGTGGCTAGACTTGGCCTTGAAGATGTTGTTGACTCTAGGTATCCTGTTTCATCTGTTTACTTTTTATTGAGTGCACTGATTCTGTGAATGTACCTTTTTTATTAACAGGAAAAGAAATGAATTTATTTGACACACCTATAAGTAATGTAAAGATAACTCAAAATATGTAGAATAATTACTGTGAAATCAGTTTTTAAAATAGTTGCTTTCTCTGTGTCCTGAGTTTTTGTTTGTTTGTTTTTGTTCAAAAAGCAATTTCCAGCCTATGGTATAAAAACTCTATTGTATATCATGGCCATCAGCTCTTCTAAAAATTTTGTTTGTGTGAAAGATACAAGAATAATATTACTTAGCACTTCCAATTTTGTAACATACTGTGAATTAGGAACTTGATTTATAAATAATGCTTGGTTTAGTGTTATTCATTTCTCTTAATGTCTCTGTTTTAGTTCTAACATTAAAAAAATTAAATATTTCCAATAGATGTATCCCATTTGCAGAGCAGGTGAGTCCACAGGAATACTTGTTCTGTGTTAGGGAAGGGGTTCCTCTGACTTCATGTAAAATCCATGTCATTGTTTTGAGTGAATCTCTGCTGTGCAATTCTCATACCTCCTGATCCATCTTCATAGTGTAGTAGCCACATTTACCACCACCCCCAGTTTCTTAGTAGACTACATGGTTTTTCATCTATTTAGTAATTCAGATATATTGAATGCCTTCTCTAAGCAGACATTGTGCTTGGTATTACAAAGTTAGCTGCGATCAAGATAAACAGTCTAGCCTTTATGGAACTAATATTTCAGTGGAAGGGATAAACAATAAATAAATAACCAGAATCTATATATCTATGACAGAAAAAACCTGGTGATATGAAAGAGTAATTGGCTGGAGTTGATTAGGTGTGAGGATCCTCCTTTAGATAAGGCCTGTCTGTGGAGGGGCTTTTGAACTGAGATCTGAAGGATGACAATGAGGCAGCCATTGAGAGGGAAGAGCCCTCCTCAGTTTGCACAAAAAGGCTTGACATGGTCAAAGAGAAGGCGGGTGTGGTCCACAAGGCTAGCGACCAGTAAACAGAGGAATTTGGAGAGGTGGGGAGGGGGTGGCTTTTGAGTGGAGGATGCCAGATTTTGATTCATATTTCAGGAAGCTCATTGTGTTTGCATACTAGGGGTAGAGGGAGATCTTTGGAAGCTTTGAGAATGTTATTAATAGTACCAAGCAAGGTGATGAAGTAGAGAGAAAAGGACGTGTTTGGAAGCGGAAGCAACAGGGCTTGTTGATATGGAGAGAGGAGAGGGAAGTTCAGGACGACTCCCAGGATCCGGCTTGAGGGTATGTGTGGGCAGCGATGCCTCTTGGTAAAATGGGGAAGAATGGGAGCCAAGCAGGTCCTGAAGAAGCAAATTAAACCTTGCCCTTTCACACCACTAGAAGGGAAAAAATAAAATATCACAATACCCAGATTGGATAATACAGACAGAAACTGGACCTAAGGACCATTTCGGAAGGCTGCTTGGCATTAATCCCAAACTGAAGATTCACAAGACCAACGAACTCTTCATTCCCCTCCTCCCTCCAAGCCCCTTAACCCTGAGAACTCCACAGGGTGGTCCAGGGCGTGCCAAGCCAAGCACAAATGGCCTATCACTCCTCCCCCGCTTGCTGGAGCGGCCCTAGGACTGTGACCCCGGCCCGCTGCACTCGTGTGCAGTGCGGAAAGGGCCAGGCCCAGAGCAACCTGGCTCCATTCAGTGTTTTTCTTCCTTGGGCTAAGGCTGGGGGAAAATACGGGGCTGCCGCTCCTCCGCGCAGGGGTCAAGGATGCCGCGCAGTTCCAAATTCTGCCACGTAGGGCCGCTGTTAAAGCACCGCTGGGATCCTTCAGCGGCTCAAAGCAGGGCAGTGGCGCGCAGCTTGCACCGCCCCGACCTGGCGTCCAGACTCAGGACTGTCGGCCTGTTACCGTTAGCGTGCTGCTGACTGTTGGAGAGTTCAAAGTCAGCGCAAAGATTCCAGGCTGTCTGGCGAGAGAAGATTTTGTTTCCACTCCCAAGACACCGCTGTTCATACGTGCTGTGGGTACTGGAGTATTTAAAGCCACTTTGTACCAAACCAACTGCACTTTCCTCATGTTATGATTTTGAAATAATAAATGACAGAAAGGTTAGACGTATGAGAAATGATGGCAGAACTTTTAACAATGAAACCAAGAAGGAGGTCAAAACTATCAAGGGGAATCTTTGTGTTTATGGTTGGTTGGTTTAGTGGTTAAATCATGTCCGACTCTTGCGATCCCATGGGCTGTAGTCCGCCCGGCTCCTCTGTCCAGGGAATTCTCCAGGCAAGAATACTGGAGTGAGTTGCCATTTCCTTCTCCAGGGGATCTTCCCGACCCAAGAATCGAACCGAGGTCTCCTGCATTGAGGCAGATGATTTATCGACTGACTTGTGATCTTCTAAATGTAACAAAATGTAACAAAAGTACCCAGTTTAAAAGAACTTTTTTTTTAAATGAGGCTGAATGCAGAATATAAGTAAAAAATATCTTTTATGTCAAGATCACATTGCACCCTATACATATATAACACAGACTAATCCAAAGAAAAAATAAACAGGACAAATAAATAAAAATCACAGATTTTTAGAAATTAAACTTTAAAAAGTTTGTGATAATTGTTGATTCGCATGTAGTTATAAGAAATAATACCCAGAGATCATCTTATTCTTTATCCAGTTTCCCCCAATGGTAACAGCTTGTAACATAGCACAATATTATAACCAGGTTGTATTGGCAGAGTCAAGATAAAGAAAGATTCCCAGTTTCAGATTGCCCAGGCTGCCACTTTTCTTTCACACCTACTCTTTCCTTAATCTCTGGCAATCACGAATCTCTTCTCCATTTCTGTAATTTTGTCATTTCAAGAATGCTGCATAAATACAATCATATAGTATGTTATCTTCTGGGACTGCCTTATTTCCTTCAGCATAAGATTCTTGAAACCCATCTGCATTGTGGCGCATGTCAGTAGGTCACTTCTCACTGAGTAGTATTACATGATATGGGCATACAGCTGGGTTGTTCATCCATTGAAGGGCATTTGGGTTGTTTTCAGTTTTCAGGTAAAACAAAGCTGTTATTAACATTCATGTACAGGTTTTTGTATGAAAATGTCTTCTCTGGGATAAATGTCCAGGCATACAACTGTTGAGTTGTAATGTAATTGCATGATTAGTTTTTCCCCCATATAACCCATATATTTTACATAGGAAATTAGATTTGGACAATAAATATTAAATATTATACATCAATGAAATATTCTATTTACTCGCTTATTAAGTTATCCAGATTTAAATATGCTAAGCATACCTTCTCATATCTAGCTGGCAAGAGAGGTGGGTAACAAATACTGCACTGCCAACTGATTTTCATTAAATACAATTAATAAGTGAGAAGTAAAGAGCTGGTATCTTTTATTTATATACAATCATTGCAAAAGGGAATGATCTAAAGACTAGTTATGATGTTTTTTTTTCCTTTGGTATCAGTCTCATGTCTTCCATTTATGATATAAACATGCAGGAGAGTAAGACTCTGAAACAGCATACTTAGAAAAAGTAAAATGTTATCCAAAGTATTAACAAATGAAACAAAACTTCACATATTCAGTTTTCCATTAAGAACAACTTGCAACTCTTAAAATATTTGCACTGCTTTCTGTCAACTACAAATTGGCGTTTGCCATGGGCACTTACCCTCTATCTCTATGAAAATTAAATTATTTGCTGCCATCTCTACTGAGTTCCAACACCCTCTGAAAGGAGTTCAGTGTGGAGAGCAAAAGTGAGGCACTCTGTGCTCAGGGGGAAAAAAAACTGGCAGGATAGGTCTTCACATCGTTAGACATTTTCAGGAGCCTATTTTATGAGGCCAATTCTTGTATCTCCTCATATCTAGAAAAGCACTAAAATCCTTCATGGTAGAAACTGTCCCTCCTGACTAGCAGAAACCTGGAAAAATATGCGCTTGATTGCATGTATTTCCCCCTTCACCAAAATCATATATATACTGACCTTCCTCCATCTGTCTCTTTGAAGCAGTTTCTCAGAGCTCTCTGAAGTGCAGTCTCCCAGGCTGCAGTCCTCATTTTGCCCAAAATAAAACTTAACTGGCAACTTCCATGTTGTGCATTTTATTGTTGACCTTTCTTTCAGAAAATTGACAGATCCACTTTGAATCCCAGTTTATTTATAGGTGACAATCTAAGAAACATGATGTTCAGTAATAGCTTGTGGTTTATAGTTTAGTGCAATTGCATCAGCAGTACCAAAATAATCTGGAATGTATTTCTTACTGATCATGGTCAACAGTAGCACAACAAATACAAAAAGCAGTACATTATTATCAGTTTTAAGTTTTTGTCATTCAAGATAAGTTTGAATACCAAATCAGTTAAGTCACATTGTTATATGTTTCAAAAATTACAGCCATGAAATCAGTTGTTGGCTGATTTCAGTTCCTTGTTGGCATGAAATCAGTTTCAAATCAGAATTTCTTTTTTTTTTTTTTTTTACTTTGCAATACTGTATTGGTTTTGCCATATATTGACATGAATTGAAAGGAGCTTTTTTTTGTTTTAAGAGAATTAAAGCCAGTGTAGGTAAATATTTTGTTTGAACACGTTGATCTGAAACAAATAGATGGCCAGATATTTCTTCAACAAAGATGGGTTTATTTGGAATCAACAGAGAACTGCAGTTCAGGGTTCATAGCCATGGTGAGCCATGCACAAGTCTCCACACAGCAAGGGAAGGAGAACACTTTTATAAAGGGAAAAAGGAAGTTGGAAGGGCTCTGGTAAACAAACAGGCCTTGGGATTTCATTGGCAGAGTCCTTTCCAGGAAAGAAGATGAATTTTTCTTTTCCCCATTGGGCTCTGCTATCCTTGCAGGGTACAAGAGCTTCCCCTCTGATCGCCCAACTCTATTTAATTGAGATTTCTGTTTACTAAATTTTTGCAAACACCATATTAATACTTTTCATTCAAATCTTTTCAGAATGTAAGTGAAATGAATGGTTATATTCATTTCTTCGGTTGTTTTCTATTGTTATTGCTGGTTTGCTGTTGCCTCTTTTATTTATGTATCTGATGACCAGCAGCGTTACCTGGTTGTCGGTGTGTCCATTCCTAAGAGCTAGGTCCAACCTGCAGATCTGGAACATGAATAGTATGAGGAAAAGGATGAATATTTCGTACCACTGCCATCTGGTATTAAGGAAGTTGCAAGATTTAATTACATGCATGCCACTGCAAACTCTCTGAAAGAAAAAATATACTTGAGGTCAAACACATTGTTAATTGGAAAAAAAATAACTGCACAAGAAAGAAAGATCTCCTCATACTTTTTCATTCCTGTACCTGGTAAATTTATCTTGATTTGTTCTCAGGACTCAGAGGAGCAAGAACTCCCAAACAGATTCAACATATGAATTGATCTTCCATATAAACAAATTTCACTTAGCCTAAGATTTGGATTCTGAGTGGGTCAAAGCAGACAAACACAGACTTCAGCTTTTCTTCTCTGTCTTTGAATTTGGTTGCTTTGGTGAATGGCCCAGCTTACAAGAAATGGAAGATGCTGCTCATAAGGAAATTCCTCCCTCTCTGAGACCTCTAAATTCTCCACAAACATTTGCCTGACCTCTTCTAGCACAGAGAACAAGGGGCTGTGGGAGGTAGTGTGACCCCACCCTCCTTCCAAGTATGACTGCCACTCAGGAGGGGTGGAGCTGTGACTAGTTTTTAAAGCAACCCCCAAGCGGTTTTCCAGAGCAGTTGAACCATTTCACAATCTTCCCAACAGTAACGTATGACTAACCCAGTTTCTCAGTAAATTTTGTGTGTGTGTATGTTTAAATAAATAGGTTTAAATAAGATAAATTAAAATAATAGAATGATGCATGAAATAGGAAGTTATTGATCAGAGAGCAAATCTGTGGGACTGCTAGAGGAAAAACCATCCAGATGAACTCATAGAAATGGACTTTAAGTTAATAATTCCAAGAGAAGCCATTCAGGTCAGGCTGACGTTAGAAGACAGGAAACATGAACGATTTTGTGGAAATGAGAAAATAAAGAAGTGAACTAACTGACATTCTTTTAACAAATTAGTGGCCAAGAACAGGTGGGCATCTGACCTGGGAGATTTAAAGACCTGTGTCAAAGCTGTACTGGGCATTACCCTCACCAAAGGGCCTCCACCTTTTGGGTGTGAGATAATAATAACAGCAAAAGCTATTCACCCCACTTATCCACACTTTCCAGCTGAGAGAAATGTAAGGAGAGGATGCATAACTGGCTCATGGCCGTACACACAGAGAGTGGTTCAAACCCAGGAATTCTGTCTTCAGGGTCCATACTTTAACTATTATCCAATATGATCGTGACACTCATCAATACAGTGGGAAAAAATTCATGCCATGTAAGCAAATAGTAATTAGATGCAAGACCATGCAGAATTTAGTTATCTCTACCTGGAGGGAAGTCCAAGAGTGGATATGTTTTACAATAGAAGAAAAATAACGCTAGAGAGAAAAAATATGGAATAAATGTAAGAGTCAACTTTAGTTAGGCCTTGAAAGCTAGGAAGTGCCCAGCTTCTATTGTTCTATTACTTCTCCTGGCTATTTTGTCATTGTTCAATAGAAATCATGCATTGAGGTGACCAAAAAATTCATTTGGGTTTTCAGTAACATCTTACGGAAAAAACTCAAATGAACTTTTGGGCCAACCCTATAGTTCCATCTGGCCTCTATGGCTGCTTGAAGGAAAAACCCAGTAATCAGAGTTGCCACTCTAGAATAATACACATACTCCTTTTCCTGGTGCCTAAGGTGTCAGCCTCCCCTAGTCACCTGCTCTCTATACAAAAAGTAAGCCAAAACAGAAACTCAGAGGTGACTGAAGGAGCTACAGGTCATGGAAAGAAGAAAGTAGATGGGATCCAGCCAGGGGTGGGTGGAGGATTTCACGTAGACCAAACTTGTAAGTAGTTACCTCAGGCAAAAAAACATGCTTTTTCACATCCTTGCCCATGAAGAACAAGGTAAATTATTGGTGAATTATTGTGGTGCACTCATATTGCTCAACAAAACAGTAAATGTACCACTGCTTGATGCTTTTCTATTTTTAACCTATCTTTTCATCCCCCCCCCATGTAAGTACCTGAGATTTTAGTTTTATTTTTATATCTTATGTACCCTTTCAAATACAAAAAAGGTCTTAATGACCCAGGTAGCCACAATAGCCACCATTGTCTAGGTCACTCACCTAGACCCAGACATCCTGGAGTGTGAACTTAAGTGGGCCTTAGGAAGCATTACCATGAACAAAGCTAGTGGAGGTGATGGGATTCCAGCTGAGCTATTTCAATTCCTAAAAGATGATGCTGTTAAAATGTTGCACCCAATATGCCAGCAAAGTTGGAAAACTCAGCAGTGGCTACAGATCTGCAAAAGGTCAGTTTGCATTCTAATCCTAAAGAAAGGAAATGACAAAGAATATTCAAATTAGCATACAATTGCACTCATTTCACATGCCAGTAAGGTAGTTCTCAAAATCCATCAAGCTAGGCTTCAACAGTACATGAACTGAGAACTTCCAGATGTACAAGCTGGATTTAGAAAGTCAGAGGATCCAGAGATCAAATTGTCAAAATACGTTGGATCATAGAAAAAGCAAGGGAATTCCAGAAAAAAATCTACTTCTGCTTCATTGACTATGCTAAAGCCTTTGATTGTGTGTGCATGTTCATTTGCTTCAGTTGTGTGCAACTCTTTGCAACCCTATGAACTGTAGCCCACCAGTCTCCTCTGTTTGTGGGATTCTCCAGGCAAGAATCCTGGAGTGGGTTGCCATGACTGTGTGGATCACAAATTGTGGGAAATTCTTCAAGAGATGGGAATACCAGACCACCGTGCCAATCTCCTGAGAAACCTGTATGCACTCCAAGAAACAACAGTTAAAACCAGACATGGAACAGTGGACTGGTCAAAATTGGGAAAGGAATACAAAAGGCTGTATATTGTCAGCCTGCTTATTTAACTTACATGCAGAGTACATCATGTGACATGCTGGGCTGGATGACTCACAAGCTGAAGTGAAGATTGCCAGGACAAATATCAACAACCTCAGATATGTAGGTGATACCACTCTAATGGCAGAAAGTGAAGAGGAACTAGAGAGCCTCTTAATGAGGGTGAAAGTGGAGCATGAAAAGCTGCTTAAAACTCAACATTCAGAAAACTAAGATCATAGCATCTGGTCCCATCACTTCATGATAAATAGAAGGATAAAAAGTGGAAACAGTGACAGATTTTATTTTCCTGGGCTCCAAAATCATTGCGGATGGTGACTGCAGCCATGAAATTAAAAGACACTTGCTCCTCGGAAGAAAAGCTAGACAGCACAAACCTAGATAGCATAGTAAAAAGCAGACACATCACCTTGCTGACCAAAATCTGTATAGTCAAAGCTATGGTTTTTCCAGTAGTTATGGTTTTTCATGTACATATGTGAGAGTTTGACCATAAAAAATGGATGAACTGATGCTTTTGAATTGTAGTGCTGAAGACTCTTTAGATTCCCTTGGACACCAAGGAGATCAAACCAGTCAATCCTAAAGGAACTCAATCCTGAATATTCATTGGAAGGACTGATGCTGAAGCTGAAGCTCCAATACTCTGGCCACCCAATGCAAAGAACCAACTCATTGGAAAAGACCCTGGTGCTGGGAAGATTGAGGGGAACAGGAGAAGAGGGTGACAGAGAATGAGGTGGTTTGATGGCATCACCAACTCACTGGACTGAGTTTGAGCTAGGCATACTGCAGTCCATAGGGTTGCAGAGTCAGACATAACTTAGCACCTAAACAACAACCCTTTCAAATGCAGGCTTCTACATCTGCCTACCCAAATAAACAAGTGACTTTGATTTAGGTCCTATGGATTCGTGTCATTTGTGGCAGTCATCCTGACCTTACCCAAAGCACTGAATCCAACGGTCTTAGTTCAGGCTGCTACAAGAGAATACCATCAGTTTAAAACAACAGAAATTTCTTTCTCACAGTTCTGAAGGCTAACTTCAAGAACAAGGTGCTGGCAGATTCCGGTCTGGTAGGACCCACTTCCTGGTTCACAGATAGTGATCTTCTCACTGTGTCCTCCTGTGGTAGAAGAGGCCAAGTGGCTCTCTGGGATTTCTATTATAAAGGCAGGGATCACATTCATGAGAGCTTCACCCTCATGGTCTGATCACCTCTCAAGGGTTTCACCTCCTAATACAATCACACTGAGGTTTAGATTTCAACATATGAATTTGTGAATCTGTTTGTGGGGGGAACACAAATATTTAGCCTATAGCACCAACTAAGAGACATTTCAGAAGTTCCTGTTGTTCGTGAAGTCAATGAACTTCTGGCAGAGCTGGATTAGAACAAAATAAAGGATTTGCAAGTGAAATCATTAAGAATAGAGCTTGTTACTCTTTTTCTTTCAAGGACAGTGTGGGAGCATACTGATAGAAGCCAGATCAAAGAGACTTCTATAGCTTGTCATACGATGGTCCTAAACTTTTGAGAGCAAGAAAACAGAAGGGTAGTTTGAACCATGTGAAATCGCTGTTGCCAGAGGTGAAAAACAAGAGGGAATTAGCAATTTCCTATGCCCAACCCTTCCATCCATTCTAAGAGAACCAGGCTGGAATCCTTACTCTCTGATTCTCTCTTGGTCTGAGTTGCTTGAACTGTCTGAAGAGTTAGACACCCTTTCAAGTGCAGAGCTGGAGGAGCACCTCATTTGGGTGGGACATGACTCCAAAACGTGGTTAAAATTCAGGCTGGTTCTGCTCAGGTTCAGGCTGATTTGGCTCAAGCAGCATTTTCTTTCTCAGAGACTGAGTCAGAGAGGCATGCTGAAGACCAAAGCATAACCCCAATGAGGACAAAACACTGTCCTTTACCCTTAAGTACTTTTTTGGGGGTACAGTATTATCTTTTTTTTTTTTTTCTTTTTGGTGTATAGTATCAAAAGAAAGCAATTTTAAAAGAAGGGCCTGGTTTTTTCTGTTTTGTTTACTTATTTTTGATGCTATCCTTGCTACCTATGAGGAAATGCCATCGATGACTGTACGTGCTATTTCCAAGTCTTTGTTAATGTTATTTCACCCTTGGAAACCAGGAAGTGCTGAGGCTTGAGTCAGAGCCAGGAGCTACTCCTTGCCTTTCTGGCCTTGGTATTTTTATTGTGCTCTCACTGCCCCATGGATGTGCGTCTGCCAGATCCAGCTGTGCATGCTCCAGGAGTTGGTGCCCAGGTGCTGTGTTCCTAATTTCATCCTCAGCACAGTGCCCCAAACGGACTAGATCTTCAATTGAATAATAGTGGTTCTGTGACCCTAACATAAACTGTCTCCCCTTTTTGTTAGTTACTGTCATTCCATCATAATCTTGCAGAGGACTTTCATGTGTCTTTGACTCTCAGGACAACTTTGTGAAAATGATAGAGCATTTATGATTACCTGAACTTTTAGGTGAGAAATAGAGGTTCAGAGAAGTGGAATACAAAGCAGAAACTACATTCCTAGGGAATTCCCTGGTGGTCAAGTGGTTAAGAATTGGTGCTTTCACTGCAGTGAGTCTGGGTTCAATCTCTGGTTGGGGAACTAAGATCTCACAAGCTGTGTCATACTGTCAAAAATGAGAAAAAGGAAAAAAGAAAAGGAAAGAAGCTACATTTCTACTCTTCTTACTTATTAGAGTCAGAAAACCAAGCTCAATTGAGTACTATTTTGAGATGATCAGCTCAAATATTTGAGCTCTTGTCTAGTTTTTATAGTGACTCTTCATTCAAAACTTGAATTGATTGGAACTTTTCACCCTTGTAATGAATTCCATTAATCACAAACTGGTAAATTAGGGAATAGATCTTATTAGCAATAAAGTATAATTAATCAATGTTCCCTGTGGCCAGGTAACATTATTTTATAGCTGAGTTAAACTAAAGAAGTTAATTCAGCCTTACTTAAGCAATCACGTTTATGAAGATGAAAATGTAAACTCTTAAAGTTCTCTATCCTGAATTTGGTGAAGATTTAAAAGTGTATCAGCTACTCTATGGCAAATGTTTGTAAAACTCATTCTCTTTTTCTTATATATTATAGATCTTTCCATATTTAAATTGCTATTTCATTTGCTAGTTTCTGACTCTTCCAATATTTTGTTATTCAAATTCTCAGTTTTTATGAGACAATTTTGAAATGCTACAGAGAAAAAAGGGAACTTCATCACCTTGACTTTGCATCAGAGACCATTTCCCCTTTCACCCTCCAGCACCTCTGATAAACAAAACACTATATCTCTTGTGTATAATGACAAAGAGAGAAAAACATCCAGGAAATTTGAAGACACTGAGATTCGAAAGACAGATAAGACTGTTTCTGTTCCTACCCTCCAAAAGTAAAGACTGTTTGTGTATTTTCACCAGCTTAGCTAAATACTACTAAGCAAAAAAGATAATGAAGTATTACCAACTGGTGAGATTAAATGACAAGGAAGTAGATCATGACCAAAATTATACTGGTAGGAATGCAAGAGCTTAAAGGCCTCAACTACATTTTTTTTTTTTTTGGTATAGAGTATCAAGAGAAAACAATTTTAAAAGAAGGGCCTGGTTTTTCTGTTTTGCTTCCTTATTTTTGATACGTCATCCTTGCTACCCATGAGGAAATACCATCAATGACTGTACATGCTATTTCCAAGAGCTACATCAAGTATTTGTTCAATATTTAGATTTACCTGTGATCTTCCTAAGATGGTCATTTTGAATAGGACTCCTTAAAAGATGCAACTGAATGTTCAGACACCTGGATACAGACATTAAACTAGAATACGGATGCATGCATGATGTTTTAGGTATCAGGAAAAGATTCTGGAATAAAGAGTGAAAAGTTCTACACCCTGTTTTAAATCACTGTCTCTCTATGCCTCCAATTCCTGTCCTATAAATTGTTGTTTGTGTTACACACTCTCTAGACTCTAAAGGCACTCATGATTTACTGTACGAAAATAGATGATTAAAAATCTCTTCACATTATCCACTAAAAGACTTGAACATTTTTCTAAAAAATTATTTTCAGTTTTCTATTCTTTATAGGTAATAAGTTATTTCTTTACTAAACATTTCTATTCAACGCAGAACATTTGGGCAGACCTGGTTTATAACCTTTAGACCTCACCTATATCAAGAATTTTATTTATTTGTTTCTACTCTTTTATGCTGTTTAAAAGTATTTGAAAGAAAGACTCAGATTGAAAAACAAAAATCAAACGACAAGTAAACGAAATGCACTAAACGCTTGTGTGATAGAATTGGACTTGAGAAGGGAGAATACGGATGTCCTAGGAAGGACCAGACTCCCTGGTGGCTCAGATGGCAAAGACTCCGCCTGCAATGCAGGAGACCTGGATTCAATCTCCGGGTCAGGAAGACCCCTGGAGAAGGAAATGGGAACCCACTCCAGGATTCTTGCCTGGAGAATCCCATGCTCAGAGGAGCCTGGTGGGCTACAGTCCATGGGGTCGCAACGAGTCGGACATGACTGAGCGACTAACACTTCCACTTCTTTCAGGAGGTTATCAGTGGTCACATAATGTATGTGTATGTGTGTTTTAAAGCTCATTTTTGTGGTCATTTGCCCCTAAAAAAAAAAAATGAAAATTCCGTCTTATCTGAGTTTACAACAGAGATGATCTTTGTAATCACTAGCCCAAGTGATGGAGAAGGCACTGGCAACCCACTCCAGTACTCTTGCCTGGAAACTCCCATGGATGGAGGAGCCTGATGGGCTGCAGTCCGTGGGGTTGCTAAGAGTTGGACACTACTGAGTGACTTCTTTCACTTTAAACTTTCATGCATTGGAGAAGGAAATGGCAACCCACTCCAGTGTTCTTGCCTGGAGAATCCCAGGGACGGAGGAGCCTGATGGGCTGCTGTCTGCGGGGTCGCACAGAGTCGGACACAACTGAAGCGACTAAGCAGCAGCAGCAGCCCAAGTGAGATACTTCCCCTTCCCTTGCGTCTATTTCCAAAGAGAGAAAGGAAGCAAGGAAATGAGTGGGGGAGGAAGGAGGCTTAGCTCCCTAAGGACAGAGGCTCCCTAAGGAGAGAGGCTCCCTAAGGAGAGGTTCTTGATTTCTCTTTTGGCCAAACACCAGGGACCAGCTCCTGGAGGATCAGTGCTTTGGGCACTAAGTTTGCAACGATGAGCAAACCAGACACAAAATCTTGTTTTTATGGAGTACACATTCAGTCTTTGATAAGTAAGTCAGAGTGTTGATCTGGGTGAATTTTGCCCCCAATATCACCTTATACTGCATTCTCCTAGTAGTAAATATTTTAAAAGTTTTTTTCATCTTCTGAAAATAAACACAATTTAGATCCTTCAACAGAACAGAAAAAAAAATTATTATCTGGTTTTTGTAATTTTTAAAACTGAAATTTATTGTATCATTGTTTTCACATGAGAGTTAATTTAGCTAACTATTTTCTTTNTGTAATTTTTAAAACTGAAATTTATTGTATCATTGTTTTCACATGAGAGTTAATTTAGTTAACTATTTTATTTCTATTAATAAAAGGGTACAATTGTGTTATATTTGAATTCTTCTGTTGAAATTTGTCATTACCCTTTATCAATAGTACATGTTGTACAGTCCTTGTAATACTTTTTGATTGTATTCATGGAACTGAAATTTTTTTCCTCCAAAATGATGAGACATAATATTCATGAGATTATAAAATAAGAGCTGGCAGTCACATGTTACATAAATGTTCCTTCCTCTATAAATACTACATGAATGTTACTTTCACTTGCAGAACTCGGGATACCTTGGTCATGCTCACTTCCTCTTTACAAACCTCCGTGGCAGTTTTTGCCCTAATAATTCTACATGTCAGCGCTCCGGATACTTTTAAAGCTGCGGTGTATGAACATGCTGTCATTCTGCCAAATGACACAAAAACACCTGTTTCTCCGGATGAGGCTTTGTTCCTCATGAACAAGAACATAGATATCCTGGAGAAGGCAATTAAGCAGGCAGCAGAGCAGGTATTCTTTTATTTGTGCTAATCATAATTCATAAGAGAGGCATGAGAGCTGATGAAGGCTGGAGTGTTGAACTGTCTACATACATAGCAAAATAATTTTGATTTAACTTGTTTTGAGCAGGGTGCTCAGATCATTGTGACCCCAGAAGATGCACTTTATGGATGGAAATTTACCAGGGAAACCATTTTCCCTTATCTGGAGAATATCCCAGATCCTCAGGTGAACTGGATTCCATGTCAAGACCCCCACAGGTATTTGAAGTATCCTATTTTTATTTTATTTTTTTTGAAGTATCCTATTTTTTAAAAAAATATTTGCTTATTTATTTAGGCTATGCTGGGTCTTTGTTGCGGTATTCAGACTTCTCCAGTTGTGATGCCTGGGTTTCATTGCCCCACAGCGTGTGGAGTCTTAGTTCCTTAGATCCCCAACCAGTGATAGAACCTGCATCCCCTACACTGGAAGGCGAATTCTTAATCACTGGACCACGAGGGAAGTCCCAGTCATAGGTGTCTGTACAAATTACTGTGATTCTCTAAAATGTATATGCTTACTACAGAAAATGATAAATCCTAACTGTTCATGTATGTGGTATAAGTTTTATATATATAGAGACATTCGTTTGATTTTTTAAAATTGTACTTAGATACCATTTAACAAATACTTATAATCTAATATGCTTATTAAATTTGGAGAAATATATAAATATTTATCATCAGGATTAGAAACTAAGGGGAAGGCAATCTCATGAATATAAATAGTAAATTAATTTCTGAAGTGGACAGTGGTTTGTGTTTGGAAAATATTCCAAGGTCTCTTGTTGGGGTCCTTTAACAGACCGGAACCTGGTGGTCTGGAGTTGACGATAAGAAAGTGAAAGAGAGAAAGAGGCTGATATCCCGTGGTTTATGCAGAGAACCAATAAAGCCCTTGACACAGGGTTTGCATTGCTCATGAAAGCACCGGGCACACTCTTGAGGGGGTGAAGNGTGGGCGGCGCAGCAGCAAAGAGAAACAAAAAAGACATGAGGACCTAAGCTCTGATGGAACAAAGGTGCTTTAATAATTTTTCTGTGAGTGGCCACCTCATGCGAAGAGTTGACTCATTGGAAAAGACTCTGATGCTGGGAGGGATTGGGGGCAGGAGGAGAAGGGGACGACAGAGAATGAGATGGCTGGATGGCATCACTGACTCGATGGATGTGAGTCTGAGTGAACTCCGGGAGATGGTGATGGACAGGGAGGCCTGGCGTGCCATGATTCATGGGGTCACAAAGAGTTGGACACCACTGAGCTACTGAACTGAACTGAACTGATATAGGCTGGGGTACAAGAAGTTTCTTTCGACTATGGTAAAGATCAGAAAACCAAACGTACAGTAACGATTACCAAGGGAACAAGGGGTTAATAATGGCCACAAGGTCAGGAGACAATCCATATCTCAAGAAAGGGGATCGAGACTAAGCAATTTTGTCATAAAGAGAATGTTTACTAAAGGAGCTTCAAGCCTGTTTCATACAATGACCTCAGTTCCTGAGAGCAGCGTGCTGTTCTGCTTAAAAAGAAACAAAGGACTTGTGAGAAATAGCATGTAGGAATCTTCCTGTTAAACACTCCCTGATAATTCCCCCTTATTTATTTATAATATTTGTAAAAAGAGTTCTGACCATTAGAGTTTGTTTAGTTTTAACAATCTTTGCATGAAGGCAACGGTAGATGACAAATATAATTGTCAAGACAATCACCAAAATTACAGTTCCAGACCCGATGCTGTGAGTAATGCTTTGAAACCATCTGCGTGGTCTAGCCCAGATAATTGATCAGCTAGTTGTTCAGCTAAAGTTTCCAAATAATTAGTGGAAGAAGGCAGATTGTTAGAAAAGGTTTCAAATATTTCTTTTTGTGACAATTGTACATTCAGAGAGGCATTATCATGTATGTTTTGTAAATGAAATTTGATTTGTTCCCAGTTATAGGCACTATTATTGAAGTGAACAGGAGTAACACAAAATTGAGTAGAATGCCAATCACATTTTAGCATCACCTGTTTCTGTACATCTGTTAATTGACCTCCAACCAATTTGATGGCTGTTTTTAGTTCCTGTATTTCCTCTTAATTATCCCCATCTATCTGAGCCTGAGTGGCCCACATAGTATGGGCATCTTTAGTCCAATTTTGAATAAACTTATTTGTTTGAATTGAGGTTTGTAAAGCAACATCAGTGACAGCAGCAGTGGTGCAAATAGCTATTAATCCCCAAATGCCAAAAATCAGCCATCCACTGAATCGTTTAGATCACCGGAGCAATTTAGTAAGTAACCGGGAAGCAAGTCCAGCCATGGAAACTTCTTCCCAGGGCCACTGGAGATTCATTGGTAACCACAGATTATGTCGAGATCGAAGAATCAAAAGGGAGTCATTTCTCAAGGAAATAGAAGAGTTAAGACAAGTATATAATTTACAATTTATGCAAGTTACAGAACTTAAAGTCTTACTGAATTGTAAATTTTCCTATAACAAAAGGAAGTGGAACACAGGTTTGTATAAAATATGATTGGTTATAGTGAAAGAAATAATTGTTATGGCTACGACTGGTCCCTGTGAAATGTCCGGTCCAAGTCCCAAGTTCCTCGGTGCTTGCAGCAAGTTTCCAGATATCCCATTGCTCAGGCCCAATCTGTTTATCAAAGATGATTTGAGAACGAGGGGGAGCCATTCCATGGTCAAGCCATCCGAGAAGTCCTCTGTCATGGTAATGCTCCACTGTAGCATTAGTAACCTTCTATGCTACTTGGGTAACATAATCACACACAGGCTGTTAATATCGTCTGAGCAGTTAGATAACCACATACCATGGGGTCCCCAATAGACAATTGTATGATTAGCCATAAACATTAATTTTCCTAATTTGGCCTGACATTTGTCCCAATCAACAGGAATATATTTAAAGTTCTTATTAGTAAACTCTTTGCATAGTGGTCTTTGTTCTTTCTTTAATTCTTTCCCTAAAGTTTCAGTAGTATAAACAGGGTTCATGGACAAAGAAAGGGCAGTAAATAATCCAAGCAATGTGTGGAAGTTCTTTTTTGAAGGCAGGACGAAAGCCCAAGTTTGTCGATTAACATTAATACGTAATTTTGTTGGGCCCATGCATAAAGGAAGGATATCATAACCTAGAGAAATGTTAACTAGTCTTCCTTCTTTCTCAGGAGGAGAGGGCCCCTCCAAGCTCCAAGGAGGGAGCATATGTGTTGAGTCATTAGTGGATACGATTGGTCCTATATCTGTCCATTCAATAAAAAAGAGGGGTTAGGTTTATAAGCCCAATAAGTGTGATCAATCATATACATATATATATGTGTATATATATATATTCAGGATTCCAAGGCATTCCCTGTTGAGAAACCAGATTTTCAGCTTGATTAGTAAGGGTTTTTGTCTGTCCCCAAGTAGGGAGATCATAAGGTCAATGCGTCGAGTGCGGTGTTTTTTGCAAATGTTTAAATCTGCCATGGCTTGTATTGGAATTTCTTCTTCCTGGGGTTTTTGTTGTTTTCTCTCTAGTTTGAATGTTGGGGGCCCCCGTAGGTTGAATCTTCTGAAGAGGAAGCCGTCTGAGTTCGTTGGATCCATCTGGAGAAATAGAAGCATACCCTTTCCCCCCTGTAAGACTAGTTTCTTAGAGTTCCATCGATTAGTTAACCCATCTTGATACCAAATAGGCAAAGGAAGGGAGGTGTCCTTCAATGTCTCGAAATGTTTTTCTGCTTTTGTCAAAATATTTCCTTGAGGTAAGTTCAAAAAATTTAAAACAAATAAAGCTATATTAACAATAGTTATAGAAAGAAAGGAAAGTGATAATAATGAAAACATTCTTAGGAAATATTTCAGTCCAAAAGAAAAAAAATCATCTAGGAATCTGTTTGGGGACTGGTATTTGGCTGTGGTTTTGAATTAATGGGTTGATTCCCTCATCCAGTATATATAATTAATAATATACTGTAACTACAAAAAGGACAAATGATATTTTTGACACTGAATGGCCATGATATTCTTTAGACTCCAGAGAAAACTGATTAAAATAAAATCTTTTTTGAAATTGCAAAACCGGTTCTTCTTACACATGCAGTTAGGAAAAAGTTAACTTGTTAAAATACTTATTTGGAGTTCCAATTCTTCCTGGGAAACAAAAACAGGCCTAAGGAAAAACCTAAAGTTAACTCTTATCATGTCTTTGGGATACACACCCCACTCTATCTAGGACTCCAAATGCTGTCACATTGGATGTAAAGCCTTGGCTATAAAATTTTGAGAAATGGTAGGACTGTTAAGCATACCTTGAGGTAACATAATCTACTGAAATCTTTTATGAGGCCCGATATGATTAGGATAAGGGAGAGAGAAAGTGAATCTCTCCCGGTCTAAAGGGTGTAAAGGTATATTAAAAAAACAATCTTGTAAATCAGTAATAATAATGTGCCTATTACTATTTTGAGGAATAGTAATAGGTGATGGGATCCCTGGTTGTAAAGCACCCATAGGTTTCAAAGATGCATTAACTTTTCTAAGGTCTGTTAAGAGATGCCATTTGTTAGATTTCTTTTTTATAATAAGAATAGGAGAGTTCTAAGGAGAGTAAGATTCCTCAATATGTTTTAATTCTAATTGTGTGTCTATAAGTTCTTTGAAAGTAAAAGTGAAGTCTCTCAGTCGAGTCCGACTCTTTGGAACCCCATAGACTGTAGCCTACCAGGCTCCTCTGTCCATGGGATTTTCCAGGCAATAGTACTGGAGTGGATTGCCATTTCCTTCTCCAGGGGATCTTCCCAACCCAGGGCTTGCACCCAGGTCTCCCGCATTGTAGACAGACACTTTACCATCTGAGCCACCAGGGAAGTCCTTAGTAGCCTGTAGTTTTTCTTTCACAAGGGGCCATTGCTCTGTCCAAATAGGCTCGTCATGGAGGCTCAGACAGTAAAGCGTTTGCCTGCAATGCGGGAGACCCAGGTTCGATCCCTGGGTGAGGAAGATCCCTTGGAGAAGGCAATGGCAATCCACTCCAGTACTCTTGCCTGGAAAATACCCTGGACGGAGGAGCCTTATAAGCTACAGTCCATGGGGTCACAAAGAGTCGGACATGCCTGAGCGACTTCACTTTTGTTTGTTAAATGAGCAGTGGCCCTTAGGAACTGACTTTGCCATAGAATAAGTAAGTCCCTTTCTGTTAGATTAAGAGGTGCATCTATCACATAAGGTCTTAATGTTGCAAGCTGGCCTTTTGGTTGTTCATATGGGTAGATCTGAACATTTTGATAAACTTCTTGTCCTTTGGTTTGAGAAATTTCTGCAGTTTGGCAAGAGATTTTTTGTATATGCGCCCTCTCGAGGGGGTGAAGGCACAGGGTGCCTTCTTGAGAGGGTCTTAGAAGCCTGGGCAGGAGAGTGAACACAACAGGTTTCTACATTCCAGAGAATTATCTGGAAAGAGAGAGAGAGAGAGAGAGAGAGAGAGACAGGGGGTGGTAAACAAAAGAGACATGGGGACCTAATCTCTGATGGAGCAAATAATTTTTCTGTGAGTATATATAGGCTGGGGTACAAGAAGTTTCTTTCGACTATGATAAAGATCAGAAAACCAAACGTACAGCAACTGTCACCAAGGGAACAGGTCAGGAGACAATCCATATCTCAAGAAAGGGGATTGAAACTAAGCAGTTTTGTCATAAAGAGAATGTTTTCTAAAGGAGACTCAAGCCTGTCTCACACAATGACCTCAGTTCCTAGGAGCAGCGTGCTGTTCTGCTTAAAAAGAAACAAAGGGCTTGTGAGAAGCAGCACGTAGGAATCCTCCTGTTAAACACTCCCTGACAGTCTCTATTGATGGTACCAGACTTCAGTTTCATAGTCTCTCTGCCCTAGAATCTGTTTCCCATGCAGAAAGACCTGAATCATAAGGCTTTATGCTTTGACATTTTGCAGTTTCCTAGGCTCATAAAGCTAAATTTCCTGGGAAAAATTAATTTAGAAACTTTCCAATGTAAAATATTTAATATATATGTATATTAATATATAACTTCCATTATCTACTAAGGCTTGAATTATTGAGGTATAGGTTGTACACTTCTGTACGTCATACTCATTCTTTCTCAACTCTCAGATCCTCTCACCATCTCTTACCCTTTTATACTTTTTTTCACTCTGGTACCTCAAATTAAGTTTATTAAACATTCCTCTGCCATGCTTTTGCTGGGGATTATGGAGACCATGCTTTTTGAGGCACTACTGATAAGTCTGAAGCTTATGTAAGGGTTATCAGAAAACGGCTTTTCTCAGCTCTAAAGAGCATAACCACACAACGAGGAGAATATTGGTTTCCATGACAGTCAGCAGCTCCACTTTCCTGTTCTTCTTGTTCTGAGCTGATGCTTCCCATGGTGTTTGTTGTGGAAGAAAAGGGGTGACAGCTGGACAGTGTTTCTGACTAGAAGTTTTGAGAAGGAGACAACCCATTTGTTTTTCATCTCACAGTAGGATTGTGAGATTGATTTCTTAGTTTAAAAAAAAACATATTTTGCCAATTTATGGGCTAGTCAAATATCACAGTAGCTATGAAAACTGGTGAAGGTTGGCATGCTAAGTTGCCTCAGTTGTATCCAGCTCTTTCTGACCGCATGGACATTGGCCCACCTCCTCTGTCTATGGGATTCTCCAGGCAAGAATACTGGAGTGGTTTGCCATGCCCTCCTCCAGGGGATCTTCCTGATCGAACCCATGTCTCTTATGTCTCTTACATAGGCAGGCTTATTCTTCACCACTAGAGCCACGTGGTGAAGGTTGGAGGACAGGTCTATTCCAGGTGGAATAGAGGTATTTACCTCTATTCCTCTTTCATAGCTCTATGCTACAAAAAAGAAATTTTGAAAGAAAATGGGTTTGCATTGTCATCCACTGTAGTCACATTTAATTCATTTAATGATTACTTTTTGAGCACCTGCTATGTACCAGATACTATTTTAAGAATAGGAGATATAGCACTTATTAAAGCAAAGTCTTTGCCTTCCCCATGGCTTATGAATATTCTTGTGGGAGAAGATAGATGTAAACAAACTCATTTATTAAGTAGAATGTCATTTAGAGATAATAATAGGGGTGTTGATGGGAAAAAACCAAGTGCAATCTAAAATTTGACAATTATGTTTTATTTGGGACTTTACCAAGGCCTTAAGCCTGGGATTCAGTCGCTCAGATACTTCTTTGGACTGTTCCAAAGAGGTAAGGGAGGAGCCAAGATATATAGGGGTTTCTGCAACGCCCCCCACCTCCAAGAAAAAACCAAACAAATAAAAGTAAACAAAGTAGTCCAACATCAAAAGATTACTGCTAATGGTTAGGACTATGAACTTCTACTTTAGGGGGCCAGATTCAATCCCTCATCAGGGAACTAAGATCCCACAAGCCATGCCTCACAGCCAAAACAAAATTCTCTAAACAAACTAACAAAAGAGTGACTCCCAAATGTTTGGCCTAAGCAGTTGGAGACACAAATTTGCCATTTATGGACATAGGGAGTATTAGTGAACCAGTTGGTTCCTCTTGTCCAGGCACTGGAAAGCCAATCTACTGATACAAGGTTGTGGTGAAGGAAAGCTCAATGTCAAGCCAGAAATACCAGAGGCTAATGCTCAAAAGAACCAAACTCCCGATGGATTTTAGGGAAGGGTTTTTAAAGACAAAGTAAGGGAGAGAGTTGCAGGGTATGTGATCAGTTCATGCATAATTCTCTGATTAGCTGATGGAGAGGTAATAGGGTGATGTCACAGGGGTTAACATCATCCGTCCTCAGATTCCAGCCAGTCTGGGTGCTACTTGCTCATGGCCTTCATGCACTTAGCTTTTTCCATCTGGTGAGGGTTTTTGTGTCTGCAAAACAACTAGGAATGTGTGTCAGACACTGATTTTTATGTCCCTCAGGGGAAGACCTAACATTCTGTGCTCCTGTATGGCTGATCCACTGTTTAAATTGTTACCAGTCCTCCTGGCCCAATTGCTATTTTCTTGTTAATATGTCTTTACATTCTTACAGTCATTAATTCTTGAGCTAAATTTTTGTGACTCAGGGGAAGCCTAGGAGACTAAAGTTTTTCTACAAAAAAGAGGCAGATAGAGGATATGGCAAGGTGGGGGTGGGGTGAGGGAGTCTGTCCTGGTTAGGTCCCCTAGGGTCCTGGTCGGTTACAAGAGCACTGAAAGAATAGCAAGTCTGGGATGGAACTTCGGAAATCAATTTCATGCATCTGAAGCTTGAGCAGTAATTTAATAGACATCCAAGTGGAGATGTAACCCCTGGTGGATATATATTTGAGTCTGGCATGAAATACAAGGTCAGGGTTGGAGGGAGAAAATCAGGGAGAAAAACATTTTCAAATCAGATTTATTAACATGGATAAGAGTACTTATCAATCCATGCCTTTTCATTTATTCACTCACTCATTCACCCACCATTCATCATCTCTAGCAAATGGCTAGAGATCCACAGTAAGGAAGCAGATATGCAATCATGAGAAAGAGTCATCTGGGGTTTGAATTTACACTGCCTGCTAAATGTAAGCTCCTGAACACTTAATCGTGCTTTAAAAATCAAAAGTGAATCTTATCAGATTCTCATTGGTGAGGTCATGAATGTACTTTGGCAGTGGCAGTTCAAATCAGGAACCATCTATAAACATCTAAGTAGATGTGGGTCCCCCATAATCTCACTTTTTTCCAAATCACATTGCTCTCAATGAAACACATGTCATAATGTAGTTTATAGGATGGATAAATAGGTAATTATTTTGAAACATGCTTTTATAGATTTCCTCTTAATTGCTTTTACAAATAAAGTCCATATTCAAACCTATTAAGCTTTAGGAAATAAAACAAAATATCTATCATCTATAAAAGAATAGTAGTTGCATTTTTAAATATTGATAATCTTACTTAGTTTAAAAAAGATATCCTGACATGACACTCACTCTATTCCTTTCACATTTAGTGTGGCTATTCTCAAGTAATATTAATAACATCAATAAAGCTATGCTGGGCTTCCCAGGTGGCACTAGTGGTAAAGAATCTGCGGCCAATGCAGGAGACATAAAAGATGTGGGTTCGATCCCTGAACTGGGAAGATCCCTGGAGGAGGAAGTGTCTCCCCACTCCAGCATTCTTGCCTGAAGAGCCGCATAGATAAAGGAGCCTGTCAGGCTACAGTCTCTGGTGTCGCTAAGAGTCAGACACAACTGACCATCTGAGCACACACAGAGGTATGCCAACTACACGCTAGTCAGTAATGTTAAAGAGCAAAAATCTTGGTCCTCAGAGGAGGAAGAACTGTCTCAAGAAATGATCTGTTCACAGATGTAACCACAGGCCTGCATATTCTTTATTCTGGGTAAAACAAGGGACCTGCCAAGTACATTTTTTATGTCCTTAATCACGTACAAACTTTGAAAAAAAAAAAGTATTTCTACAGTGAGAACAAAAACATTAGTTTCATCATATAAAGTTATTCTTTCATTGTAAAGACACAGTAGTCAAATTTTTCAATAAGCCATGCAAACATTCCTTTTTACACTCATTTCAAATCCAAAGATAAGAATTATAGACTATTTTGCATAACTGCTGCGTAAGGCCACAGAGTCACACCTAGAAAGAAAGGCACAAATGGAAAAATCATGTCCCTTCTTTTTTATTCTGCTGTTTGTCACTTCATTGTCTTGGAATCTCCAGAGTCCAAAGGTCATGCCCTCAGAACTGGCCTTGGTGCAGTGGCTCACACTGCTACCATTTCCAGGGGGTTTCAGTGGCATTCCACCATCCAGATAGTAAATTTAGCTTTGGATTGCTCCACTAACAAACTGAGACACCCTCACCTCCACGACCCAGAAGGAGAGCTCATTTGGCTATTTCCAAACTACCAAGAACCAAACTCCCCAATACATCTTAAATTCAAGACTCTAGGAACTGGATTATTGTTGGAAACAATAAAAGAATAAAGTTTCCTTAGAAAAAGAAGAGACACTTACCTCTAATAGAGAGACAATATTTAACACCAAGATGGATTCACCTATGGAATGAGTTAGAAGAGAAGAAATCTGATGCTTGAGCCGCAGGAAACTTCGTTTAGACTCAGGGCAGAAGAGGAGGAGCCAGGAAAGGAGATGGAGAAAAGCACCCGGTGAGTAGGAGAATGAGAGAGTGGGGTCCAATAAGCGGGGTAAAGTGTTTCCAGGAGGAGAGTGTAACTCCGTCAGCTGATGCAGAAGTAGTACAAGATAAGGTAAGATGTGGCGGTCATCACAGGGCTTGTCAGGTGGGATGATAGCAATGAAGCCTGATCTGACCACTTCCAGAGGGAATGGGAGAAGATGGGCTGATCCAGGAAGAGGGCAAGCTCTTTCAGCGAGTTTTGTTGTAAGAAGGACCTAAGAACCTAGGGACCTAAGAAAAAAATAAATTAGAAGGGCATGTAGGGGTCAAGAGAGGTTTTTATTTTATTTATTTTCCGCAGATGAGAGGTACTAGTGTATATGTGTGTGTTGATGGAGTGATCTCTTGAAGAGATGAAAACTGTTGCTACAGGAGAGTGAATTGCTGGAGTAATAGATACAATTTGGAAAAAAAATTCATCAAGTTTAATTTGTGACTTCTAAATATGATCTCTGTCATGTCACATAATTAGTTTTTTGTGTGCATGTGAGAAAATTCAGGCTTAGTTTCATAGCAACTTTAAAGTTTATCATACATGCATATATATGAATATAAGCACTATGTTATGCATTCAGTCTCTGAGGTTTATCTATTTATTAGTAACAAGTTTGTACCCTTAAACTACATGTCCCCAATTTCCCACAATCTAACCTCTGATATCCACCATTCTATTTTCTGTATCCACAGGTTTGACTTTAAAAAGTTCCACGTATAAGTTATACAGTATTGGCCTTTCTCCCTTTGACACTGAAATGTCTTAATTAAAATTTGATTTAGATTTGGTCATACACCAGTACAAGCAAGACTCAGCTGCCTGGCCAAGAACAACTCTATCTATGTCGTGGCAAATATGGGTGACAAAAAGCCATGTAGTTCCCGTAATACCACGTGTCCTACTAATGGTCATTATCAGTACAACACCAATGTGGTATATGATGCAAAGGGAAAGCTGGTGGCGCGTTACCATAAGGTAAGAGGGGGTGAGTGTGTAAAATGGAGCCTCCTTTGAGAAGGGTATATTCTATGTTTAGGAGATAGAACTTCATTTCCTTATAATACGATATTTTATCATTGTTGTTCAATTGCTAAGTCATGTCCAGCTCTTTGCAACTCCACAGACTGCAGCTTGCCAGGCTTCTCTGTCCTTCACTATCACTTGAAATTTGCTCAGATTCATGTCCATTGAGTCTGTGGTGCTATCTAACAATCTCATCATCTGCCACCCTCTTCTCCTTTTGCTTTCAATCTTTTCCAGCGTCAGGGCCTTTCCCAGTGATTCGTCTCTTTACATCAGATGGCAAAGTGTTGGAGCTTCAGTTTCAACATCAGTACTTTCAATGAGTCTTCAGGGTTGATTTCCTTTACAATGGACTGGTTGGATCTCCTTGCAGTCCAAAGGACTCTCAAAGTCTTCTCCAGCACCACAGTTCAAAACCATCAGTTCTTTGGCTCTCAGCCTTCTTTATGGTCCAACTCTCACATCCATACATGACTACTGGAAAAACCATAGCTTTCACTAGATGGACCTTTGTCAGCAAAGTAATGTCTCTGCTTTTTAATACACAGTCTAGGTTTGTCATCTAGGTTTGTCAATATGATGTTACCAATATTTTTTAAAAGAGAGCAATAAAAAAATGAAAATGTGAATTAAATTGTAGACTTAGATCTGTAAGAAAGGTTTTGTAAGTCCAGAATCAAGATAAAGTTTTTGCATATATAAAACAAATAATTTTAGTATT
Organism: Redunca redunca; assembly: GCA_006410935.1. Lineage (NCBI taxonomy): Eukaryota > Metazoa > Chordata > Mammalia > Artiodactyla > Bovidae > Redunca > Redunca redunca. Next base: position 144,876 of record SJYQ01002106.1, on the reverse strand, counting down.
GATACAAAGGATACTGAGATGACTGTCATCTGGATACCAGTCAGTTCAGTTCGGTCGCTCAGTCATGTCTAACTCTTTGCTACCCCATGGACTGCTGCAGCCAGGCCTGCCTGTCTATCACCAACTCGCGGAGTTTACTCAAACTCATGTCCAGTGTTCTTGCCTGGAGAATCCAAGGGACGGGGGGGCCTGGTGGGCTGCCGTCTATGGGGTCGCACAGAGACAGACATGACTGAAGTGACTTAACAGCAGCAGCAGCAGCAGCATGTCCATTGAGCTGGTGATGCCATCCAACCATCTCATCCTCTGTCGTCCCCTTCTCCTCCTGCCCTCAATCTTTCCCAGCATCAAGGTCTTTTCAAATGAGTCAGTCCTTCGAATCAGGTGGCCAAAGTATTAGAGTTTCAGCTTCAACATCAGCCCTTCCAATGAATGGTCAGGACTGATTTCCTTTAGAATGGACTGGTTGGATCTCCTTGCAGTCCAAGGGACTCTCGAGAGTCTTCTCCAACACCACAATTCAAAAACATCAACTCTTTGGCACTCAGCTTTCCTTATAGTCCAACACTAACATCCACATTACTACTGGAAGAACCATAGCCTTGACTAGACGGACCTTTGTTGGCAAAGTAATGTCTCTGCTTTTTAATATGCTGTCTAGGTTTGTCATAACTTTTCTTCCAAGGAGTAAGCGTCTTTTAATTTCATGGCTGCAGTCACTATCTGCAGTGATTTTGGAGCCCCCCAAAATAAAGTCTGACACTGTTTCCCTGTCTATTTGCTATGAAGTGATGGGACCAGATGCCAAGATCTTAAATTTCTGAATGCTGAGCTTTAAGCCAACTTTTTCACTTTCCTCTTTCACTTTCATCAAGAGGCTCTTTAGTTCTTCTTCGCTTTCTGCCATAAGGGTGATGTCATCTGCATATCTGAAGTTATTGACATTTCTCCTGGCAATCTTGATTCCAGCTTGTGCTTCATCCAGCCCAGCATTTCTCGTGATGTACTCTGCATATAAGTTAAATAAGCAGGGTGACAATATTCAGCCTTGATGTACTCCTTTTCCTATTTGGAACCAATCTGTTGTTCCATGTCCAGTTCTAACTGTTGCTTCCTGACCTGGATACCATCTAACACTAAAATGATAAAAGATGTTTTCATATTGTATGAATTAGTTTCACAGAAGCTAATTTCTTTGCTTTCTATCAAGTTACAAAAAATGATCTTTCTGTTTTAGATTCTATACCAGTTGATTTAATTATCCTTTTACTGATTCAAAGTCAAATTATAAAATTTTTACTTTGAAATCTGAGTAAAATAACCTGAAGGAATAAAATAACCTAAACTCATAATTTTGTACCAAATTGGGCAGGGAGAGAGACTGACCTTTTACATGAATATGAGATGTGCAGGTCAGCGTGAATGTCCCTTTTCCTGTCCCATATTCTTTCTTCTAATCATCTTATATTGGAACCTCAGAATCTTCTGAGTGGAGAAATTATCTCCTGGAAGTCCTAGGTAAAAAATAAATTTTAGTCAAGAAGAAAGATATAGTATCAATGATTTTCAAATGTTTTTGATCACTTACCTCTATGGAAAAAAATTTCACACGAGTCCTTAAAAATATGTTGATATTTATTTATGCATTTATTTGTATGTTTATAAATAAGACCCAAAACTTTCAAAGAGTTTTCTATGTAATCTTGCGGGTCTGACAACTTGTTTTCAAATGTAATTAAACTTCTATGTTTTCACAAATGTGTCTCAAATTGGAAATAGGAATGTCATTTTTGTTATTTTGGAAACTGTGTTTGCATTGTTAGTATCATTTTAAAGGCTATTTTTGCAGCTACTCTTCTATTCTGTAAGTGTTGACCTAATTAAACTGATAACATAGTTGATCAATCCAGTTAACCAGACCCAGTAAATGGCAGGATGGCACAATGTACAGGATGTGGGCAGCTAGTGAGGACCTGAGTCATCCTAAAGTGAGAAGCTCTCACTCTCCCATCAGGGTACCTCAGAACAGTTCATGACCCATATTCTCTGACATATGGATCTGATAAGAGAACTTTTGTCAGTTGATTCTTAAAATGCTAGTAAATTTCAATTAAAAAAATTTTAGATAGAAAATAAATTTTGAGAGGAGTTTTAATAGTCTTGCTTCCAACTCTAAGCTTTTCCTGCTTTGCAAATGATTTTATTAAGCTATTGACCCTGATTATCAAATTAGACTAGGTTTGTTTCTCAAGCTTACTTGGAAGAAATCAGAATGAAATAAAACATTTATGTTTAAACAACAATTTTCAAAACTGGTTAACAGTCCCTGAGATTACTTTGGAAGGGACATGGTAAAGAGGGGTGGGGCCTCCCTCACCTGCTTAACAGATATTTACTGTGTATCTATTATATTTCTGCTTCTCTGGTGACTCAGTGGTAAAGAATCCATCTGCCAATGTAGGAGACTCGGTTTCCGTCCCTGGGTCAGGAAGATCCTCTGGAGAAGGAAATGACAACCAACTCCAGTATTCTTTTCTGGGAAATCTCATGGACAGAGGAGCCTGGTGGGCTACAGTTCATGGGGTTGCAAAGAATTGGACACAACTCAGCGACTAAGCAACAACGACAATTATATTTTTAGGTATCAGGGACTCAAAGAAAAGTGATGCGTATCTTCAGCTTTCAAGAAGCACATAGTGTTTGCAATTCACGGGGAGGTATTTGGCCCCTAATTGAGAGAGGGAGGGAGGTAAGGAGGGATAGGAGGGGGAAGAGAGAGAAAGAAAAGGAGAGCAAGAGAGACAGAGACAGAGAGACACAGAGAGACAGAGAGAAACTATATTTCTCCATATTTTTCTTTGAAAATTAGCTTCCAATCACAGTGGCATTCACCTTCTATAGATTTCCCACTGTTGAGCAGGTAATTACTAACTTGGAGGGTCTTCATGTGTCATCTCTTCAATAAATAATGCTTTTCTGGTTTTATCTTGTGTGTTTATTACAGTACCACCTCTACCGTGAGCTTCAGTTTGATGTCCCCGAAAAGCCAGAGTTGGTGACTTTCAACACCGCCTTTGGAAAGTTTGGCATTTTCACGTGCTTTGATATTCTCTTCCATGATCCTGCTGTGACCCTGGTGAAAGATTTCCATGTGGACACCATACTGTTTCCCACAGCTTGGATGAACGTTTTGCCCTTTTTCACAGCTATTGAATTTCATTCGGCATGGGCAATGGGAATGAGAGTTAATCTTCTTGCAGCAAACACACATAATGTCAGCCTAAAAATGACAGGTAATCCCTGACCAAATGAGGTTTGCAGATTATATTTCTAAATGGGGAGAAACTCATGCTTTGGATGTGACCTGTTGTAATTTTTTTAGTCCTTTGTTGGGACTTCTCACTAAGCTTGTATCCGTTCACACAGAAAAAAAAAAAAAGAAGAAGAAGAAAAGAACAGCTACTGTTGGTTATAATAGCTATGTCTGTGTTAAGACTTTTGTATTATTTCATTTATCCTGACAACTCTACATGTGGGCTGAGTATTATCAGTCTGGTTTTGCGGCTTAGAAAACTGAGACACACAAGAATGCAAGTAACCTGCTAAAGGCATCAGCTAGCAGGTGGCAGAAGCTTCCCTGGTAGCTCAGTGGTAATGTGCCTGCAATGCAGAGACCTGGGTTCGATACCTGGGTTGGGAAGATCCCCTGGAGGAGGGCATAGCAAGCCACTCCAGTACTCTTGCCTGGAGAATTCCATGGACAGAGGAGCCTGGTGGGCTACAGTCCATGGCAGCTCACAGAGTCAGACACGACTGAAGTGACTACACAGCAGCAGCATCAGTATGTAGCAAAGTAGGAAACTAAACAAGATGTGCTCTAAAACTGAAGAGGAGTGTGTTACTGACATGTTGCTGTACAATTAATTACTCAAAGAGTAAAAAGTGGAAGTGGCTTAAAACCACAAACATTTGTTATCTCACAGTTTGTGTCGGTCAGGAGCTTGGGAGTAGCTTGGGTGGTTGTGGCTCAGGCCACCTCTTCAGGTCACATCAAGCTTTTGCCTGGGCTAAAAGCCACTTGAAGACTTGACTGGGGCTGGCAGGTCTGCTCTCAGGAGGGCTCACTCATGTGGCTCTTGGTAGGGTTCCTCTCTTTTTCAGTGGCTGTTGGCAGGAGACTTTCGTTTCTGGCCACATGGGCTTCTCCACAGGGCTGTGTGATGTATCCTGATGATATAGCCGTTGACTTTCTCCAAAGCTAGTAATGAGAGAAAGATGGAGAGAGATAGGGGAAAGCTGCACACGTTTTATGACTTGTCACAAGCCATCATTTCTATCACGTTATATTCATTAGGAGTATGTCACTAAGTCAAGCTCACACTCAAGGTAAAACAAATTAGATCCACCCATTGGAGAGAGGAATGATGAAGAATTTTTGGAAATATTTGAAAACCACCACAATGGAGAACAGGAGGGACTGTTCTTTCTTTCTCTCTCTTTTTTTTTAACGTGATAAAACAATTGTTTTATTTATTTATTTATTTATTTTTAAATTTTAAACTTATTTCTTTTAATTGGAGGCTAATTACTTGCAACTGTTCTTTTATATTACCTTCCCTGCCTCTCAAAGGGCTAGTGGTAAAGAACCCGCCTGCCAATGCAGGAGACATAGGAGATGCCAACTCTATCCCTGGGTTGGGAAGATTCCCTGGAGGAGGAAATGGCAACCCATTGCAGTATTCTTGCCTGGAGGATCCCATGGACAGAGGAGCCTGGTGGCCTATAGCCCATAAGATCACAGAGGATCAGACATGACTAGTGACTTAGCATGCACATCTCAAACACTTCAATGATTCAGTGGTTTTAATATTTGGCTTAATTTTCTGTTATGGTAATAAATTATGTTCAAAGTTTATTGAATGAGACCACTGATCATTCAATTTAATCTCATCCAGTGGAGAATAGGAGAAGTACTTAGGTGTTCAGTGCCTTGTGCTGTCTTGTGATCAATGTTGTGATATGACCATGTGCTCAGTTCTGATGGGGAAACTGGGGGTGTTGGGTTCGTTAGATCTTTTTGTTTTGTTTTTAAAAGACTTGTCTTCCATTCACAGGCAGTGGTATCTACGCACCACACTCTCCCAAAGTCTACCATCACGATATGGAAACAGAGTCAGGAAAGATCCTCTCTGCAGAGGTGGACTCCCATCCCCGAAACTCCTCGACCTACCCACCAGCCGTGAACTGGAGTGCCTACGCCACCTCCATCACACCCTTTCCAGGACCTAACATTTCCTTCAGGGGGTTTATTTCCCATGATGAGTTCAACTTCACAAAGCTCTCTGAAAGAGCAGGAAACCTTACAGTCTGTCAAAAAGAGCTCTGCTGCCATTTGAGCTACAGAATGTTAGGAAAGGAGGGGGATGAAGTGTATGCTCTAGGAGCTTTTGCAGGACTTCACGGGAAAAGGAGAAGAGAATATTGGCAGGTAATCTCAACTCAAGTGAAAACGAGTGTTTGGGTGTGAGTAAATCCCAGGGTTAACTGTTCATATTTGTCCCAGGGAATCAAGCGCTTTTCTCTTGGCTTGACTCCATGCATTGCCAGTGTCACACACACACGCTTTGGGATTAATCACGTGATATTTGCAGGGGAGCTAAGTATCATCTGATTGCTTGCTTTGAACACATTAAAAAAATATGAACCTGATTTTCTAATTGACTAGTGAACTAGCTTGCATATTTAAGTGGCTTCCTTAAGTAATTTTGCTGACATATCTAAATATAAAGTCTTATTTTAACTTTTAAAACTAGCAATAAGTAGGGATATCATTTTTATTTTAACTGCTCTTGTAACCATATGTCCTAGTCATTTCCTACCCTTCCAATGACAAATTTTTTAAGTGTAAGCTTTTGATATAGTGTTGGCTATGCATTTGTATTTTATTATTATACTCTGTACCTCATTGCTTTCTTCTGAGGAAACAGATATGGAAAAAAAAAAAAAGAAATGGTCACAATTCTAATCATTCTTTTGACTTTAGTACTTTTGTTGCCCAAGAGTTCCACTTTCTTAGACCGAATGCCATCGTCTGACATGCCAGATGAATGGCTTATGTCTGACACCAAATTCAAGCTTTGCTGCTCACTGTGGGGCAGACCAATACACTGAGATGTAAGTTGTGGCGGCGAGGAACAGTGACCTTATTTGGAAAGCCAGCAGACGGAGGCGGTGGACTACTGTCCCAAAGAACCATCTTTCCTGAGGTAGAAGTCAGGCTCCTTTTATACTGAAAGGGAAAAAGGTAAAGTCCTGGTTCCAGTCAGACTCTGGAAGGGAAATGTAAATTTTTTTCTTCTTGTAGTCATTCCTAAGTGGACCTAGTCTAGGTATTCCCTATGAGCTAAACAAAGGTATTTTAGCTTCTTACATGAAAGGCACGATTCTCAGAGACAGTTCATTACGTATAATTTAAGCTTATAGACAGCCTCCATTTAGGCTTCCAGGTGACACGGTGGTAAAGTATCTACCTGTCAATGCAGGAGATGTCAGAGACTTAGGAAGATCCCCTGGAGGAGGAACTGGCAACCCACTCCGGTAATCTTGCCTGGAAAATTCCATAGACAGAGAAGCCTGGTAGGCTACAGTCCAAGGAGTTGCAAAGAGCTGGACATGACTGAGCAACTGAGCCCACCAATCTCCACTTAGTGACTAACTTGTAGCAAAAGCAATAGAATACAAAGGCTACAGTAAAAGAACCAGGTCCAATATGGAGTCGGATTTGTTCTTTCCTATTATGAAAACTGGCTTCTTTCTTTTAATCCGCTGGCTGCCCAGGATGTGTGGGTTGGCTCTTAATCATTTGCCATTTCCAATAAATCAAGTAATTGTGTGATCCAAATCCCTTTAGCAAATGGAGGAAATATTTTCTTTGCTATAAACTGAGTCAACAGTTCCAGTACAAGTGACTTAGATGCAAGATGTTGGATTTCATCTGCATCTCTCCTGTACAGGTATGCACAATGCTGAAATGCAGATCTACTAATCTGACAACTTGTGGACAGTCAGTAGAAACTGCTCTGACGAGATTTGAGATGTTCTCTCTAAGCGGCACATTTGGAACAGAGTATGTTTTTCCTGAAGTGCTGCTTACTAAAATCAAGCTGGCACCTGAAAAATTTGAGGTAGGAGCATTTTAAGAGTTTCTTCATTTTATCTGTTTTCTGAAGTCAAACAAAACAGCCTAAGAAAACAGTTTCTGTTAACCTTTGCTGTGTAACAAATTTCTCAAAATTTCATGACTTTACACAATAACCATTTCTTCAGCCCTGATAGTGTGGTTGGTGCTGTGAACTGGGTGTAACTAAGCTGTTCTTCTGGACTAGAAGGGGCTCAGTTGATCTTGGCTGGGCTCATTCATGCATCTGCTGCTAGCAAGTGAGTTGGCTGGGGTTGGTTGCTTTGTGATGCCATGTCTTGAACAGCTGGAATGACTGGAGGCACATTCTGTGGTCCTTTATCTTCCAGAAAGCCTGAGCTTGTTCACATGTTAAATGAAAAAGCCCAAGAGCATAAGTAGAGAAAGATACAATAGGCAAGTTCTTTTCAAGTCTCTGCTTGGACCACATTTGCAAATATTTCATCTACCATAAGCAAGTCACATGACCAATGTAGATTCAAAGGGTGAAGGAATAAATGATGCAGAACTCTCAATGGGAAGAGCTGTGAAATCACATTGCAAAGGGTATGGATAAAGGGTGGGGGTTGTGACTATATTTGTAACTTACAGCAACTAATTCTTATGTGATGACACTTTGTTGGAATAACACAATAAGATACCTAAGGCCTATGAGTCTGAGGGACCATTCATTGCAGAATATTCACTTACAGAGATTTAATTTCTTTTTTCTAACATGTAAAGACAAACAGAAAATCAAATATTTATTTCATAAACCACAGTGGTCATAACTAGTTCATCCACAAATTAAGCTGGTCTCAAAATTAAGATTTTGCAGGTTTATATCTGCTACTTAGTACACGGTACATATACATGCATGTACATACACACACTCCACAAGTTTGGAATTTAATGTCTTCATCGAACTGTGACAAATGGTGACAGAGTTTTAGAAACTAGAATGGAATCACTGCATTTTTTTGTTTTTACCAAAGAAAAATAGGATCTAAGCTAAATTAGTCCAAAGCATCAAGCAAGGGAATCTTTAAAATTGCAGACTGCTTATGATAATATATCTGTGTCTGCTTGTATTATCAGATTGGAATATGTCATATTTGTAAAAATGTTTAATTCTGTGACACCAACAATTTAACGTACAGTGCAGCCTTAAGGCTGGGAAACTCAGAGAAATGGAATCCTTGGCTGCCATAGAACCCAGTAAGGCAGAGAATCTCAGGAGCACATTGAGGCTGGAATAAACACTTTGGTGCCAACTACAGAAAACTATGATCAGATCTGAAGTAAGAGATCTGGAACTGAAATCCAATAGTTAAAAGTTGATAGCCTGGCACAAACATGTGTCGATAAGTTGCAATTATCTGCGAATTCAAGGAAGTGAAAGAAGGGAGGGTAGAGTCACTCAGGTAAGCTTAGGAAGACATGGGGTCTAGTGATATGTGTGCACTGTATCTTGTAAGCCTTGCCATTCATTTTATTTTTTAAATAATTAGTTTACCATGGTGTTAGTTGCTGCTGTACAATGAAGTGAATCAGCTATATGTATACATATATCCCCTCCCTCTTGGATCTCCCTTGTCACCACTCATCCCACCTAGCTAAACCTTGCCATTTCAACTGAGCACACAGTCTAATTTTCTGGGTACTATTTTGAAAAAATTTCCCCATGCAATGTACTCTTAGACTTGTATCTCTTTGAGAAATTACTCCAAAATAGCACAGAACATTTATCTCACAAAAGAGTCTTATCCATGGGAGAAAGACAAAAAACTGTTGGCGTTTTCCAGATCACGTTAAAGTCCCAAAGTCTGAGATGCCATGTGACTATCACTCTGAACCACATCAATATACTTGAAGAAGTGAGTGGTGCTAGTTGATGAGGATTTTAAACTTTTCATCACAAATGGTTTCAGGCAGTAGGAAACAATGAGAGAATAAAACGAAATAGTAACTGGTTGAGCACTTAACTCGATAGTATTTGTTGATCTCAACTCAAAATTCTCAGAATTAGTCATGCTACCTCCCGTCCTTGGACACCGGCCCTTTATTTTTGGATAGAATGAGGGAGGAGAGGGAGGGGTTGTATCTACCCTTTAAATTTAGCACTTACAGAGACTTCCCTGGCAGTCCAGTGGTTAAGACTTTGCATTTCCAATGAAGGGGACATGGGTTTGATCCCTGATCAGGAAAGTAAGATCTTGCATGCTGCATGGTACGGCCCAAAATGATAATAAATAAATAAATTAGGCAGTTACACTATATTTATCATTTGGGCCATATCTCATCTACTCCAGCTCATTTGCAAAAAGAAGAAATGAGATATACTGTGTGTTGAATCCTCAGAACTATAAAAGAGGCATTTGTCTGTGGGCAGCAGGGGTTTTGGTATAACAGTTTCTTGGAGGATGTTTCCTAGTTAGGGTACTGGTTTTCATTTCATAAGTGTAGATTCTCTGTGGCATGACTTTCCCTGAAGTTCATCAGGTTCTAAGGAACAGACACTAAGTAAACACATAAGATAGACAAAAGGAAGAACCGACTAACCAAATGAACAGTAAAAAAATCAATGATCAAGAATTTTATTTTTTAGTTATTCTTTCCCTAGAAACTTTGCAGACCATGTTAACTTGCTGTTTCTAGAGATATCAGTTCTAATACCATAGATGACAAGAGTTTTACAAGAGTCACACCAACCGTGTCTTCTTGAGTGTTTCCCCAGTTTCCCTGGTTATATTTTAACATACATTAACATATATTTTACACATTATCTTTGACGATCACTTCTGCAGAGATTTCAACACATTTACTTCTTATCTTTTCCCCACCCCTAATTCTAGCTGAGTATGAAGTGTTATTGACCACAACTCTGGAAAACATTGCTTTACTATTTGAAGTTAACTCTGGTATATTATCAGAAGTCTGGTCTCTGAAACTAATTATGTAAGTTTGTGCAAGTCAGTTAACCTCTGAATTTCCTACCTATAAAATGGGGGGAATATCTTCCTCACTGATTTGGGAATGCATGTGAAAGCACTTGTACAGTGAAGCATTGTACAAGTATCAGGATGTATTTTTAGTTAGTTACCTCAGAAGGTTTCCCTAGTTAACCGTTTATCAACAACTAGAGGAAAATGTTGCCAGAATTAGGCCACATGTTCTGAACATCATGTAAGTATAGGTCAATGTGCAGACAGACTGGAGGAAGAGACCAGGTCCCACTGTAGATCAGTAAATCAGAGTCTCTGGGGGTGAGACCTGTATTTTTCCATCGTCCCACATTTTGGTGGGTTGCTTGATTGATTTGATTTTGGTGGGTAAGAACTACCAGTGTAAGAGAATAATCAAAAAGATCAATTATATTGAGTATATACTACTTAGGAGGTCAGAATGTGGTCCACTGGAGAAGGGAATGGCAAGCCACTTCAGTATTCTTGCCTTGAGAACCCCATGAACAGTATGAAAAGGCAAAATGATAGGATACTGAAAGAGGAACTCCCCAGGTCATTAGGTGCCCAATATGCTGCTAGAGATCAGTGGAGAAATAACTCCAGAAAGAATGAAGGGATGGAGCCAAAGCAAAAACAACACCCAGTTGTGGATGTGACTGGTGATAGAAGCAAGATCTGATGCTGTAAAGAGCAACACTGCATAGGAACCTGGAATGTCAAGTCCATGAATCAAGGCAAATTGGAAGTAGTCAAACAAGAGATGGCAAGGATGAACGTTGACATCTAGGAATCAGCGACCTAAAGTGGACTGGAATGGGTGAATTTAACTCAGATGACCATTATATCTACTACTGCGGGCAGGAATCCCTCAAAAGAAATGGAGTAGCCATCATGGTCAACAAAAAGAATCCAAAATGCAGTACAGGGATGCAATCTCAAAAATGACAGAATGATCTCTGTTCATCTCCAAGGCAAACCATTCAATATCACAGTTATCCAAGTCTATGCCCCAAACAGTAAGGCTGAAGAAGCTGAAGTTGAATGGTTTTATGAAGACCTACAAGACCTTTTAGAACTAACACCCAAAAAAGATGTCCTTTTCATTATAGGGGACTAGAATGCTAACGTAGGAAATCAAGAAACACCTGGAGTAACAGGCAAATTTGGCGTTGGAATGCAGAATGAAGCAGGGCAAAGACTAATAGAGTTTTGCCAAGAAAATGCACTGGTCATAGCAAACACCCTCTTCCAACAACACAAGAGAAGACTCTACACATGGACATCACCAGATGGTCAACACCGAAATCAGATTGATTATATTCTTTGCAGCCAAAGATGGAGAAGCTCTACACAGTCAACAAAAACAAGACCAGGAGCTGACTGTGGCTCAGATCGTGAACTCCTTATTACCAAATTCAGACTCAAATTGAAGAAAGTAGGGAAAACCGTTAGACCATTCAAGTATAACCTAAATCAAATCCCTTATGATTATACAGTGGAAGTGAGAAATAGATTTAAGGGACTAGATCTGATAGACAGAGTGCCTGATGAACTATGGAATGAGGTTCGTGACATTGTACAGGAGACAGGGATCAAGACCATCCCCATGGAAAAGAAATGCAAAAAATAAAAATGGCTGTCTGGGGAGGCCTTACAAACAGCTGTGAAAAGAAGAGAGGTGAAAAGCAAAGGAGGAATAGAAAGATATAAGCATCTGAATGCAGAGTTCCAAAGAATAGCAAGAAGAGATAAGAAAGCCTTCCTCAGTGATCAGTGCAAAGAAATAGAGGAAAACAATAGAATGGGAAAGACTAGAGATCTCTTCAAGAAAATCAGAGATATCAAGGGAACATTTCATGCAAAGATGGGCTCGATAAAGGACAGAAATGGTCTGGACCTAACAAAAGCAGAAGACATTAAGAAGAGGTGGCAAGAATACACAGAAGAACTGTACAAAAAAGATCTTCATGACCCAGATAATCATGATGATGTGATCACTAATCTAGAGCCAGACATCTTGGAAAGTGAAGTCAAGTGGGCCTTAGAAAGCATCACTACCAAACAAAGGTGGTGGAGGTGATGGAATTCCAGTTGAGCTATTTCAAATCCTGAAAGATGATGCTGTGAAAGTGCTACACTCAATATGCCAGCAAATTTGGAAAACTCAGCAGTGGCCACAGGACTGGAAAAGGTCAGTTTTCATTCCAATCCCAAAGAAAGGCAATGCCAAAGAATGCTCAAACTACCGCACAATTGCACTCATCTCACATGCTAGTAAAGTAATGCTCAAAATTCTCCAAGCCAGGCTTCAGCAATACGTGAACCGTGAACTCCCTGATGTTCAAGCTGGTTTTAGAAAAGGCAGAGGAACCAGAGATCAAATTGCCAACATCCGCTGGATCATGGAAAAAGCAAGAGAGTTCCAGAAAAACATCTATTTCTGCTTTATTGACTATGCCAAAGCCTTTGACTGTGTGGATCACAATAAACTGTGGAAAATTCTGAAAGAGATGGGAATACCAGACCACCTGACCTGCCTCTTGAGAAATCTGTATGCAGGTCAGGAAGCAACAGTTAGAACTGGACATGGAACAACAGACTGGTTCCAAATAGGAAAAGGAGTACGTCAAGGCTGTATATTGTCACCCTGCTTATTTAACTTCTATGCAGAGTACATCATGAGAAACGCTGGACTGGAAGAAACACAAGCTGGAATCAAGATTGCCAGGAGAAATATCAATAACCTCAGATATGCAGATGACACCATCCTTATGGCAGAAGGTGAAGAGGAACTAAAAAGCCTCTTGATGAAAGTGAAAGAGGAGAGTGAAAAAGTTGGCTTAAAGCTCAACATTCAGAAAACGAAAATCATGGCATCTGGTCCCATCACTTCATGAGAAATAGATGGGGAAACGGTGGAAACAGTGTCAGACTTTATTTTTTGGGGCTCCAAAATCACTGCAGATGGTGACTGCAGCCATGAAATTAAAAGATGCTTACTCCTTGGAAAAAAAGTTATGACCAACCTAGATAGCATATTCAAAAGCAGAGACATTACTTTGCCAACAAAGGTCCATCTATTCAAGGCTATGGTTTTTCCTGTGGTCATGTATGGATGTGAGAGTTGGACTGTGAAGAAGGCTGAGCACCGAAAAATTGATGGTTTTGAACTGTGGTGCTGGAGAAGAGTCTTGAGAGTCCCTTGGACTGCAAGGAGATCCAACCAGTCCATTCTAAAGGAGATCAGCCCTGGGATTTCTTTGGAAGGACTGATGCTAAAGCTGAAACTCCAGTACTTTGGCCAGCTCATGCAAAGAGTTGACTCATTGGAAAAGACTTTGATGCTGGGAGGGATTGGGGGCAGGAGGAGAAGGGGACGACAGAGGATGAGATGACTGGATGGCATCACGGACTCGATGAACATGAGTCTGAGTGAACTCCGGGAGTTGGTGATGGACAGGGAGGCCTGGCGTTCTGTGATTCATAGGGTCTCAAAGAGTCGGACATGACTGAGTGACTGAAATGAACTGAACTTAGGAGGTCAATTAATTTTACAGTATATTTTAGGAAAATTTGTAACAGGAAACTAGCAAAAATGCTAAGTTCTAGCTAGAACCTAAGAGACAATCACTGATATGGAAAAGTTAATCCCGAGGAAGTTAACATAGACCTGATTCTACTGTATTAATGAAAAGTCACATGAAAACTAAATATTTGTGTTTAACTTGTTTCAAACTTTCACCCAACTATAATTTGAAACATACCTCTGGTATTTCATTTTTGTTCCTTTAACAAACAATTTAGTAAACAAGGGACAATTTAGAAACAATGAACAGTTAACTAACTACCAACAGGTTGTGCGTTTGACAACTTGTTAGTGAGCTGTGTTTTTATGTTTATGTGTCACCACAATAATTATCTTTGAGGATATTTAGCTGTTTTCTACTTCTAGTTATGAAGCATCTAATTTCTTACCCTCTAAGTTCTTTCCCCATCCAAATTGTCCTTTCCGCAACTGATAAATTCATTTTCTTTATTCTTGTTCTGTTGTCTCTCTATTTGTGTTTTTTTTTTCTATAAATTCATTTTCTTTATTCTTGTTCTGTTGTCTATTTGTGTTTCTTCTTGTTCCATTATTTTGCATACATTACTCCCTTAGGGAGAAGCCTCTGTGACTTCACAATTTTTGCTTATCTAATCCTTGCTTTTCTTTTTGACCATATGGCTTAGTTTTCCCTTCACTAATCTTCAACTAGTGATGCACTATAAATTGTAACAAGCCACTCTCTAAGGGAGAAAAAAAGTTAAGATTTGTGGCATTTGCCAATTATCATGGTGTAAATACTCTCACCATGATCAGTTTCAAGAAAAGCCATGCTTAACAACCAGCTGTCAAAGTTCCTGGAGATTTAACAGTCTGTTGTTGTGAGCTTATATACCACTGCACTGGTCTCTGAAACTAATTATGCAAGTTTGTGCAAGTCAGTTAACCTCTGAATTTCCTACCTATAAAATGGGGAGAATATCTCACTGGTTCTAACCAAATGGGAATGAGAACGCATGCACATTGCCTAGCATACTGAGTCTGGGGAAGGCCATCCACCTCACCCCTCCCAGCCTCTGCCACACACACATTTGTCTTAGAATGAGCTTTTGCTGCTTGATTTCCACTTGGCACAGAGTCTTCCATAATACAACCCAATAGTAATTCCATAATAACAATAATATAATAATTCCATAGTTCAACCCATTAATAATTCCATAATAATAATAATTCCATAATAATGATAATAATTCCATAATTCCAACTGCTCCTCCTTGTAGCAGGCTGTTTCCCATCTGGGAAGCTGACCAGTTCAGCCATTCCTTTTCAGACTTCCAAAGCACATACCCGTTTCTGTTGCCAAGATACTAATATTCTGACTTCTCTCTTTATATTTGGAATCTGCTCAGTTTTACCATTAACTTTTAAGCTTCTTGAGGAAAGAGTGCTCTTTGTACTCTTCTGGCTCCTGGTTATCCTGCATATAATTGGACTCAATAAATTTTTGCTACTGATGATTTCTGACTTTCTGTTAAAGGTTACATTTGATTGTGTAAACTGAATTATTGAACCTCATAGAAAGGCTCTAGTCTTCTTTACATATAAAATAGCTGTCCCCTACCCTTCCCACATGCTTCCCAAGCCCTGGCCCCAGGGCCCTTTCCTAGTAATCTACTTGATCAACTGTGATATCTAGGATGATTTCAAAATCATGAGTCTGCTTGTAATGTATATTTTAATTAAGTTGGCTATACTCTTCCCACTTTTCCTTTAGGTACTAGAAGATGGGCGTTTGGTAAACAAGAATGGATCATCTGAACCTGTCCTAACAGTGTCGCTCTTTGGGAGGTGGTACACCAAGGACGTACAGTCCATCTCAGGCGGGACCAGCAACTCAGCAATAACGTACCTGATGATACCCACATTATTAATGATCGTAGCCTTGCAGTATACTGTGATGGTGTAGAACATCGCTTTATCATATTCACTGATTCATCTCAGATTTACTAAGAAATATTGAATGACTAGCTCACTAGTATAGACCAATGATTTCCAAATATTTTTTCCTCATCAAGGATTATTTTTAAGGGCTACAGTAATTTTGCCTCTTTCTTTGGCTATGCTGAAATTTCACAGTATGGTATAATGGTATGATTGATGTTTGGGCCAGATAGATGAGGATCAAATCTTGGCTCCAGCCTTGTTTGCCATATAACTTTATGTCTACTTGTGTGTGTGTTAGCAGGAGCAGAAGAGATTCAGGGACATTTTAAATGTAATGATGGCCTTGGAAGAGAGCAGTAATGATGGGAATGAGGGGAACTGAGAGATTTATGACTGAATTCCATTTGACATTAAAGACAGTTTGAATTTATTCAGTTTTCTGTGCTAATGATTGTGGGGGGGATTTGCTTTCTAATCAGATGGAAACAAACTCATTGCAATTCCATTGGAAACATAAACAATGTTTAAGTTTATCTTAACAAAAAAGTTGTTTTGAGATATTTTAGAAAAACTAATACCTAGTCCAGTTTCTTGGGTAGTCATAGCTCCAAACAGTCCTACCTAACGGTTGTGGTATAATTTAACAGTCACAAATACCATAACACAAAGACCATGATTGTTAATAGTAACACTATTTTCAACATTGAGTAGTTTGTTTTTAGTGATGGGGAATGTACATGTATATAAATATTCCAAAATCATCAAAACTGTATGCTCTTTTGTCTCTTCATAAAATATAGAACATTTCAGATTTGTCAATTTTGCTTGAGGAAGTTAAACATTATGCAATGGTTTTGTGGTGTGTTTTATGATGAATGCAAAATCATATTTCACTTTCAGAAGTTTCAGTGTTGACTGGTAGTCAGCCTCTGAAGTTAAACTCACTGGTTTGAGAAAGATATAAACAAGGATTTCCTCACAGATTCCAAGGGACAGCTCTTCCCCGATTCACATTTAGAGTTGTCAGCTATACTAGAATTCATTAAAAGTGAAAGCAAAAATGAAAAACAAATAGCACCAGCCCCAAGGAAAACTAAGAGTACTTAACTGTAAAATTGTTTGCATTACAGTGTTTTAATCCATATCTCATCAGTGGTTTTCACATGCACATTTTATTTACCAAACAACTCAAGGATAGTTTAATTTGGCCTTGATTCAGGGAAATGCACGTGAAGGAGTAGCTCTTTAGAAAGAGCTAGTTTCTAAATAAAATGTGCATGTGAAAAAATAAAATGTACATGTGAAAAAATAAAATGTGCATGTGAAAAAAAATTACTAAGAACAGAAAGAATGTACGCCCCAAATGGATGTCTGTCTGTATTTGGGACATGATAGTTCTGTAGATCCTACTATAGAAGATATAAATCTTTCATTGGCCAGACCGTACTACCAATATGAGCATGTATGAATTCAGATTTACGTGTCTTATGGACGTATAGAACATAGCGGTGAATTAGTGAGAGCACTGTCACTTGGACATGATGTAAAAGAAATTGCTTATAATTTACTCTTGCTGGGAGACATCTAGGATAAATATGCTTTTGACCCATGAAAATAAAAATAGGAAGTGTGTAGTTGGAGAGTAGATGTGTGCCTTACTAATCAGTCATAACTCATGCCTCATGGCTAGGAACCTATTCATAAATTAAATACCTTATTAATGTAAAAGAAATCCAAATATACTAGAAAAAATAATAAAGGGATAGTACAAGACATTAAGTGAAAGAATATGTACCATCTGCCCAGTTTATGGAATAAGATGTTACAGAGTGGATACTTTTTGTATTTCCTTCCAAATGCATTCTTCTCCTTTTGTTGTCTGTTTTCATTAAAGGAAGTCATTATCCTAAGATTATTTTTGATCGTTCTTATGACTTCTTGGTAGTTGATTACATATGCATAAAAGTATCTGAGTACTATTTTTCATCGTTTTAAACTTCGTATATATGGCATCAAATTACACATATTCTGTGTGTTTCTTATTTTTGCATAAGGAATTATGAATTTAATCTATGCAAGTGAGCATCGATTTACTTCATGCATTTTCACAGTGTCTGTTGTCCAGTTACATTAGTGTGCTAGTTACTCAGCTATTGTCTCAGCTCCAAACCCACCGCTGTAGTCTTCTTTGTGATGATGAGGTTGAGGGCAGGCAAACGCATTTCTCCTTTGCCCCCCGGCTCCCTGTTAGGTTCTGCCAATAGACGGCGCTAGAGGGACACCAGAGATTGGACAAGGAGTGGAGGAGCTTCTTTCCCCCACTTGACAGTACAGTGTACCTGCGCCTGACAGCAGTCGTTTGTTCCAGTGCCAGTTGGTTCTAGCTTTTAGTTCTGCTTTTTTTACCCCATACCCAGAGCTGATGTCATTGCCCTCCTTCAAAAATAACAGCAACAACCAATATCTCCTTAAGAGATGAGTCCCAGCTCTGTCGGGGCCCTCCCCTGAGCAGCTGGCTTATTACACCTGCTGCATAGCACCGCACCCTAGGGCTCTGAGCCTCAGCTCCACAGGGTTCCCTGGAAAGCTTCTAGCTCCTACACTCTCCTTTTCCTTTTGTTCACGAATGCCAGGAATGGTAGTTACTGCCTGTGTTACCCCAGTGTTCCTTTTTTGTCCTTCAGTCATAAAATACCTGTTTAACCAAATCCATACATCAAGTTATCTTAAAGTAACTGGTGCAGATTCTGTTTTCTTGGTTGCATTTTGTCTGATACAACAGATAAGACAATATTCATTTGTTTTCTTTCCTGCTGATGAATATGGTGGGCATGGCAAACCTGCTGCCCTGAAATCTGGGTAAGTTTGATAATTTGCATATGTGCTAAGTGGCTTTAGTCGTGTCTGACTCTTTGCGACCCCATAGATTGTAGCCAACCAGGCTCCTCTGTTCGTGGGATTCTTCAGGCAAGAAAACTGGAGAAGGTTGCCATGCCCTCCTCCAGGGGATCTGCCCAACTCAGGAATCGAATCCGAGTCTCTTTAAGTCTCCTGCACTGGCAGGTAGGTGGATTCTTAACTACTAAAGCCACCTGGGATAATGTAGTAAAGAACAAAATGTGGAAGCAGTCAGTGGTGATACAGTGGTTGTCCCAGGCATGTTCTCATGGCCTCTCACCCAGACCTTGGTAAAAAAAAGTAGCAGGCCCATCCTCTGGCTACTTCTGAGCTGCCATGTTCTTCACTTACAGGAGGGTTGCTGAAACTATAAACTTTGGGCGCCCCTATGTGAGAACACGGGCTTTGTGGCCACATATCTTTGACTTTGAGTATACTTTTTGGGACTTACATGATTTCTCAAAGACAAACTGAATCAAAAGGTAACGTCAGCTGACTCTGAATCATCAGTTTCAACAGTCTTTGTCCCTACATTTGTTTTTGTGGTTTTGCTTAGGTTTTTTACTTTGGGGATATAGACTTATTGGAGAAGGAAATGGCAACCCACTCCAGTACTCTTACCTAGAAAATTTCATGGATGGAGGAGCCTGGTGGGCTACAGTCCATGGGGTCACAAAGAGTAGGAAATAACTGAGCGACTTCATGACTTCACGATACTTATCATTAATATTATTTCACATTATAAATAAAGGTTCTCTGATCTTTCTTGGGGATGTCTCCCTGTGCCTTTTAAGAAGTCCAACAGTGTTTTTTAAGATTCCTACAGCTGACTGGGAAGATCCTGTGCTGGATGGTAATGAGGAATAAAACAAAAGCTACTTTTCCAAGAATCAGTCGAGAAGAGGAGACAGAGCGTCATTTTTTATCACTCATCATAATAATCAAGTATTGAGCAAATGGAATATGCCTCACACCTCACACTGTGTCATGCATTCAAGCATCTTATTTAACACATATGATGAAAGGTACAGAATGTGATGATGGATTAATTTTGCCGTGGGAGACAAGAGAGTTGTCAGCTACCAGCTGGGTAAGTCAATCATGACATTCTAGGCAGAGTTAGTCATGCCAGCAGAGACGAGGAAGAATGGCATGCTGCAAGCAGAGACCAATATATTGAGGCAGGGGAGGGTAAAAGGAGGAAGAATAAGGAGAGATAATGAAAACATATGAGGCCAGAAAGATAGGCAAGGATCAGATCATTGAAGAACAAATGAAGTCTGGACTTTATCCTGAAGCTAAAAGACCTATCAAAGGATTTTAGAGGATCGTGATGAACTAAATAGTTTTAAAAATTACTTTGTACTTTTATATATAGAATGGATAAGCAACAAAGTCCTACTGTAAAGCACAGAGAACTATATTCAGCAACCTATAATAAAGCGTAAAGGAAAAGAATGTATATATGTATGTAAATGAATCACTTTGCACTATAGCAGTAATTAACATAACATTGTAAATCAACTATACTTCAATAAAAAATTACTTTGATAGTGGTTTGTAGGATGGAAAAGAAGGGGAAACCAGGAGATTGTGGGGGAAGAAAGTGTTCTAAGAATGAGGTAGCCAACATGGCAATGAAGCTGGGAATGAGAACTGACCAACTGATTTAGTAAAGGAGAGGTTAATGGTGACCTTGACAAGGTGATTAAGTCAGAGGCAAAATCCTGATGGGAAGGAAGGAAATCAGACAGAGGATACAATCATGTAAAAAATTTTCTTATACAATGGAGCCAAAAAATGAGGCAGGAACTAGAAGGTGATGTCAGATCAAGAGAGGGTAGTTTTTTTTTTGTTTGTTTTTTTAGGGTAGGGGATACAACAGGATAATTAACCCAAAAGACAAAGAAAAATTGATGATGGGGACAAAGAGAGAATTTCCAAAACACTGTTTTTGGGATCTAGAGGACAAAGATGGGGAATGGACTTAGAGAAGAGCATGAGCAGTCATTTATAGTGAGAAGATAGGAGACAGAATTGAGAGGTATGGATGCTGGCAAGTGGACTGATGCTTTGTAGGAGCTTGTGAAAGTCTATTTAGTTGGATAAACAATCCTGGAGTACAGTTCATAGAGGGAAGTTAAAGGTATGAAGTAGAAAAGGATCTGCTGTAGGGGCTAAATGATAGAGTAAGGAATGGAAACTAACACTGTGGCTATTGACCATGAGTGCATTCAGAGTTCAGAGAACTTATCAACAAAGGCAAGAGGTGAGAAATTTGAGTTGGAGGGACAGGAGTTAGTGAGGAATCAATCCAGGACCAGAGTGGTAGTATATGTATTAAAATGTAAAAAGAAGAGTGATCTTGGCTAAGACCAGGAAAGATAAAATGGGACAGAGTGGGAGAAGGCTCTGACTGTCTGCCTTGATTTGATATACACATGGGAAGAATTTTACTTAATTAAAAGCAAGGGTTAAGGAAAGTTTATGGTTTGCAGGACTGATGGAAGTTTAGGTTAATAGGAGTGAAATCAAAAGGGCTGATGGTGAGCCTGGTAGAGTAACAGCTGGCCACAGAATCAGGATTCTGACAATAAAAATGGAGAGCAGGTTTTGTAATGGATATTGGAACTGAAGACCTGGGTAGAGCCAATGAACTCTCAGAGACATTATTCCAGGGATCCTTCTCTACTTTAAAATTTTGTGGCTTACATATTTATTAATAAAAGCATAATTATATTTATTTTAATACAGAACTTTAGATTCTAGAAACCTAATGCCATAATAATTTTGAACTGTCATTCAAATTAGGTACTTGAATATTTAAGTTCAAAGCTTGTTTAAACAACTTGTATCCATAATCACTTCCTACTGCTCATATATATATGAGGCTAGACATTACTAATCATACTTGGTAACAAACTATCTCAAACATGTTTCTATTGATTTCAAAATAATAAAAAGTTGGTACACTTCCTGGAATTAGGGAGTGTGAAGGGAAATTTCTTTGTTTTTTTTTTGATTCTATTCAGAAAGTCAGGTCAAGCGAAGCAACAGGTACAAGTTCAACTTGACATGAAAATAAGTTCCTTCTCATTATAAAGCAATTCATCTGTCTTATGTAATTCTAATTCTGTCCTTGATTATTTTTTTCTGAAATGAATTTGTACCTGATTGATATTATTTCAGGACATGAAGCCACATGGAAACTCAGTAGGGGACCTGAGAAAATGAAGGCATATTCTGATAAGGAAAAAAGGTTTTTCCAATTTAAGGGTTTACAATTGTAGAACTGAAGCAACCAAAGAAACAAAAAAGACACAAATATCCAAAACTTGCCAGTTTCCCTACATCAGATGAAGCATAAGGAAAATACCTCTTGAAGATTAGATTTTGAGTCATGTATTGAAGAGGGCCTCCCTTGAAAAGTGAGCAAATCCTATAAAGATAAATAAATTGTATGCCCCCAAAGCCTAGCTCTTTGGTTTCTGCACATAAACTTCACAGCATTGGCTGGGTTCCAGAGAGGCCCAGAGACTCAGCCAGCTGGGCACTCACCATCAATGACCATATTATCATCTATTTATGTTTTACACAGTGTTCAGGTAAAGTTCCAATATTTCAGACTATTAGGCAGGCTTTCCAAGAGAAACTGGCAACTGTGGTTTCTGCAGATAGCTTCTTATAGTGCAGACACTTAGGGCCCTTGGTCATAAACATTGATTTCAGTCATTAGTATGTATGCAAATGTTCTCTCCTGTTAGTTTGGGAGCTCTATTAAAACTGAGGCTTGCCTTAGACTGTTTTGTGTCTGTCAGTTAAGTTTTCATGAGTTGTTGCTACGATAGTTCTACTACAATGAATCCACATTGGTCCTATTAATGGAAATATTGAGCCATTTAATAAAATATTTTGATTGAAAATATTGTCATAGTTTAATAAACTATTTTATTAAAAGAAAAGAGTTCAACCCCAAATGTGTTTTGGAAGGGGGTGGACTCATCTGCTTGGCTCATTACTTCCAGTGTTAGATTTGGGTGGACCTCTTAACAGTGCCAACAGTAGCATCATGCACTAGAGTCAATCTGATAATGTACTTCTTGCACAATATCCTTTCTCAATACTGTGTTGTATAATCTATTCCTGAGATAGTATAAATAGTGGTAGCAGATAGGCAGGTCTTTAACATAAAAGCTCTTCCAGTGATACAAAGTACAACAATCTGAGTTTAACAAAGTGCACTAAATTTTATCTATGATTATACCATATTTTCCAAAATATGTGGCCATGTTGGTGCTCTTTGTCCTGAGGGTTGGTGCACTGGATACTTTTCTTGCTGCAGTGTTTGAACATGCTGTTACATTACCAAACAGAACAGAAACACCTGTGCTAAAAGAAGAAGCTTTGCTCCTGATCAACAAGAATATAGATGTTTTAGAGAAAGCACTTAAAGTGGCAGCCAGGCAGGTATTGCCCCTGATACACTGGCTGGGATATTGGAAAGAAAATCTGAAACTTCACAAGAATGTGAGTGTTTCAAATTCAGTAGAAATTTTTTTTGCTCCTACTTGTTTTGAGCAGGGTGCACATATCATTGTGACCCCAGAAGATGGAATTTATGGCTGGGTCTTCACAAGGGAAACCATTTATCCCTATCTGAAGGATATCCCAGACCCTGAAATAAACTGGATTCCATGTAGAGACCCCAGAGGTAAAGTCATTACCTTTTGATCTTTAAACAATAAGTTGTGATATTGTAACAGCAAATTTAGTAAGCTTGACTAGTATTGTTGCTGACAGTCTGTGGCATTGGACTTTGACTTCTCTAATTCTTCGTATTGTGCACCATCTGGCATGTCTCCTGTTTGGTAAATGATTTGTGATGATGTCTGGTTGGTTATTTATGGATGAATAATATGTGTACACACAAGTTTTATAATAGATGTAATTAAGTGGTTTCAACAAAGTGAGAAAGTTGTGAAATCTAGGACTTATGTTCTCATATGTAAGTAAGGGTTCACCTATGAATACTTGCCTCCTTTGCAGGAATGGTAAAAAAGATGAATGTATTTATGTTCCAAAGGGCTTTGATATCGGCATGCAATGTCATTGGTATGGTGAGTGGAAATTGCACAGGGCTTGAAAACGAGGTGTTTTTTTTCTGAGACTATATCCTACCACCTCTTGGCTGAGTGATGTGGGACAGAAAACCTAAACTCCTGAAGTAAAATAGAGATAATATAATTTCTTTTCCTACTTCACTTTACAGAGTAGTTGTATGTATAGGGAATTACCTGGTGGTCCAATGATTAGGACTCTGAGCTTTCACTACCGAGGGCCTGATTGGCCCTCTGGGGCCCTCCCCTCACTGATTGGGGAACTAAGATTCCATAAGCCATGCAGCATGGCCAAATCCCACCCCTGACCTCACCCCACCCCCACAAAATGAATGTAAAGTGAAATAATAGAATCTATACAGTATGGTGCCCTCTTGAGTGTTAATTATTACTTAAAAAAAAAAACAATTACTTTTTTTTTTTAAACAGGAGCTGGATCTGAAATTTTGCTTGCTTGTCCTTCAAGAAAGTGTAGCAATTGTTTATAGCTGTCGTTTAAGCATAACTTTCTGAAAGAAAATCTGCATAAAATATAAGAAAGATTATGAAAACAAATCATTTTAGGTGTACTCACTTTTTAAAATAGATCATACATGATGGCAAAATCAATGCATTAAAAAGTTATTTAATGTGCTAATTTTAAAATTTACAGGCATCTGCTTAAAGCTATTATCAAGTGCACAAAAAGAAAAACCTCTTTAATAATTCTGACCATTTGAAATTAATTGGAAAGTCAAGTCCAATGTTGCAACATAAGAGCTCTTATATGTGAGTCAGGTCTCACCCTGGGATTTTTACCTTTGGAAAAATATTCTCAAAATGTTGCACAGTCTGTGTTTACAGTAACCACATAACTATGACTCAATGTTTGCTTGCTTATGGGGATTTTCCCAGAGCAAGAAGGATTCATTATTTGCAATAACTCAAGAGGCTTAGACTGAAATACACTCTATTTTCCTGGGCTGACAAAACTGACTTTCCTAGGGGAAAGATGTCCTAAAGCTTGATTAATTAGTCTCTGATAAAGTATTTTAAGTAGGGAAAGTAGGTGACAGATGAAACTTTAATATTATTGAGTCTTTCAGACATTCAAATGGCAAGCTTTCAGCTCTGTGTTGTAGAAAGGAAAAATCTAGTATTTAAGAAAATGCTAATATTAGTAAAGAAAGCCACCATTTCTTTCCTAGTCACACTCACCTCTAAAAGGGATAATTTAAGTCCATATAGTCATCCTTGTGTATTTAAATACTATCATTTAGAATACTGACACATCTCATGCTTCCTGGAGCTTTCCCCATGGGGAACTAATAGGAAACATTAAAGTGCCCTAATTATCTAGCCAAAAAAAGAAAACCAAAATAAAATATATAATAGTTTTATTAAGGCCTTCCTTAATGAATATACACGTTGACAGTATTACTCTGTTTTTCCTGAAGGCAAGAGAAAAGAAATGGTCTGAAATAATAGTCATAAATCTGTCCTTTCTGTTCAGATTAGTTCAACATCAATTGTAGGGGGACTGAGAAATCATGGAGAGTCTGAATGGCCTCTACAAGCAATCAAGTCATCAGTGTCCATGGGAGGTCTTCTTGTTGTTACAAAGTCCATAATGGCTATTATTTATTTATTGAGCACCTACTTGGTTCCTGAATCTGCACTTGGTACACTAAGCACATTGCCTCATTCAGTTTAAGTAGCAGGTATAACTATTCCCCTTTTATTTACTTATTCATTTTTTTTAAAAAATATACATTTATGTTTATTATTTTTATTTATTTGGCTGCACCAGGTCTTACTTGCAGCACGCACGATCTGCAATCTTCGTTGCAGCATGCTGGATCTTCAGCTGGGGTATGTGGGATCTAGTCCCCTGCCGAGGGACTGAACCCCTGGGCGCCTGCATCAGTAGCACATAGTCTTAGCCACTACACCACCAGGGAAGTATCTCCCACTTTAAATATGAAGAAAAGAAGGGGTCTTAAGGTCTCACAATTGGTAATTAGCCTCGCTGGAATTCAAACACGGCCATTTCCATTGAGTCGTGCTAAGAGAACGGACTCTGCCTGGAAGCATCGTCTTCCACTTGAAATCTCCATAACTTGTAAATCCACTTCTTAGCGCATTCTAGTTGCAGAAATTTGGATCTTATTTTCCACTGAAATCTCTCATAACTTCCTTTGGTGTCCATACTGCCTCTATAGCATGTTCAAATATGTGACTCATCTTCAGATTAGAGTCTTCTAAGTATCCGAAGCCAGCTGCAGTCTTACCTATTTACTCACCTCAACCCCTTTTTACCTCTAGGATAAACATTCCCAATCTGGAAGGTCTGGGCATTACTTTGAAAAGCAATTTCATAGTGTGCTTTTATCCCAGGGTTTCACACAAGGGCCCTCTAAGGTAGAAGGGAAGCTATTATGCTACCTTGACATGTAAGGACACAGACAAAAGGGTGAAATCTTTTTTTCCTTTTCTTTTCCTTCCTTTTAAAAAATACTTCTAATATTTAAAGCTGCATTTCTGGAGGATGATTTACAGCCTCCTAGTATGAACTGGCTTGCATTATGGAAATGATTCTCTCCATTAGAAAAGCCCTTCATTTGTCTTCCTGGGAGAACCTCATAAGAAAATATGTTGCTTCTCTTCTTTCTCCTCTTCTCTTCTACCCATTCTGTGCTTTGGTCTTGCACTGCTGTTGTGAATCTGGCAACTAGAATAGGTTAGTTTTCATAGAGAAGAAGATTGTATTGCATGTGTGTGCTCAGTCTATCAGTCCTTTCTGACTCTGCAACCCCACAGACTGTAGCCTGCCAGCCTCCTCGGTCCAAGGGATTCTTAAGGCAAGAATACTGGAGTGGACTGCTATTTCCTACTCCAGGGGACTGGTTCCAAATAGGAAAATGAGTACATCAAGGCTGTATATTGTCACCCTGTTTATTTAATTTCTCTGCAGAGTGCATCATGAAAAACGCTGGGCTGGAAGAAGCACAAGCTGGAATCAAGATTGCCAGGAGAAATATCAATCACCTCAGATATGCAGATGACACCACCCTTATGGCAGAAAGTGAAGAGGAACTAAAAAGCCTCTTGATGAAAGTGAAAGAGGAGAGTGAGAAACTTGGCTTAAGGCTCAACATTCAGAAAACTAAGATCACAGCATCTGGTCCCATCACTTCATTTTATTGACTTTATTTTTTGGGCTCCAAAATCACTGCAGATGGGGACTGCAGCCATGAAATTAAAAGACGCTTACTCCTTGGAAGGAAAGTTATGACCAACCTAGATAGCATATTCAAAAGCAGAGACATTACTTTGCCAACAAAGATCTGTCTAGTCAAGGCTATGGTTTTTCCAGTGGTCATGTATGGTTGTGAGAGTTGGATTGTGAAGAAAGCTGAGTGCTGAAGAATTGACGCTTTTGAACTGTGCTGTTGGAGAAGATTCTTGAGAGTCCCTTGGACTGCAAGGAGATCCAACCAGTCTATTCTAAAGGAGATCAGTCCTGGGGTTCATTGGAAGGAATGATGCTGAAGCTGAAACTCCAGTACTTTGGCCACCTCATGAGAAGAGTTGACTCGTTGGAAAAGACCCTGATGCTGAGAGGGACTCGAGGCAGGAGGAGAAGGGGACGACAGAGGATGAGATGGCTGGACGGCATCACCAAGTCGATGGACATGAGTTTGAGTTAACTCCGGGAGTTGGTGATGGACAGGGAGGCCTGGTGTGGTGCGATTCATGGGGTCGCAAAGAGTCGGACACGATTTGAGTGACTGAACTGAACTGAACTGAACTCCAGGGGATATTCCAGATCCAGGGATCCAACCTGTGTCTCCTGCATTGCAGGCAGATGCTTTATCACTGTGCCACCTGGGAAGCCATTTTATTGGAAGCCATTCTATTGCATATGAGCTTTTAAATCTTTGCTGTTGATTCTTAACCTGGAGTTGTTGTGTGTTATAATGACAGGCAAATAAAGTATCAGTTTGGATGTTCAAAAATCACTAACACACTGTAAGTTTAAGGCAGTTATATCGATGAGGCTTGGCCATACCCTTGTGCAAAAAGACTCAGCTGTCTGGCCAAGGACAATTCCATCTACATTGTGGCAAATATTGGGGACAAGAATCCGTGTAATGCCAGTGACCCTCAGTGTCCCCCTGATGGTCATTACCAATACAACACTGATGTGATGTTTAATTCTGAGGGCAGGCTTATGGCCCACTATAATAAGGTGAGAAGTACTTGTGCCTTAGCTGATCTTGACTTATTTTTGTTTGTGATATCTATGTAGATTTGTTTGTTGAATATTGGTAAGTGAAGGTGAAGTCGCTCAGTCGACTCTTTGCGACCCCATGGACTGGGTGAAGTCGCTCAGTCGACTCTTTGCGACCCCATGGACTGTAGATTCTCCAGGCAAGAATATTGGAGTGGGTTGCCATTTCCTTCTCCAGGGGATCTTCCCGACCCAGGGATCGAACCCAGGTCTCCCACATTGGAGGCAGACGCTTTAACCTCTGAGCCACCAGGGAAGCCTGTAAGGGGACTGTTATAAACACATTCCTTAATTATTACATTTAGTTGAAAAGGGGACTTAACTTACTTTGACTTTTATATAAGGGTTCTGAATTTGAATTAGTCATAAAATAGAATCTGGCAGAATATTAAAGCAGATGTGCTAACAGCCTCGTAGGATTTTAATATTCTCTGAGAAAGAAGGAGAAATTCTGTTTCATCACATGATTTAATACTACAGTAATTTTTTTGACCCAGTTTGTTAGTGTTTGGTATTAAGCTTTAGTCGTTCATTCCACTAGGATCTTTTCTTGATTCAAGTGATAGAAAAACCCCCAACTGAAACTGATTTGAAACAGTAACAACAAAAACAATGGAATGCCCTTGCTCAGGTACCTGAGAAAATATAAATCATAGAAAGGATAGGTCTAGTTTCTGACATGGTCTGTATCTTAAGGCCTGGAAGATGTCAGCCATCCCCACAGCTCTCTCTCTTTTTTATGGTGTGTTGTTTTATCCTCTCAGGCCACGCCATACTGCCTGCAGGATCTTACTTCTTTGACTAGGGATCGAACCTATGTCCCTTGCATTGGGAGTGTGGACCACTGGACCACCAGAGAAAGTCACCCTCTAGCTCTCTTAGTTCCCTGTAAAAAAGTTCCAACTTTTTCTCAGCTGACTATCCTTTCAGAAGCCACATGGCTGCTGGTTACAAAGCGCATATCCTAATAGTGACAAAATCCAGAGGAAGACTGAATTTCTCTTTCCTAGAAAGCCCACAAAAACCTTATTCCTTCAGTCCGCCTAGGGGCCACATGCCTCACTTGAGTCAATCTCCGGGGAATGAAGGATGGGCTGCCACCTGAGCAGAGGACAGAAGAGTCTGGGAACCTCAGTGGTGGGGATGGGATGGGTGTGGCCTGAGCACATATGCACACATCAGGCCAAATAAAAACCTGAGCAGAACATAAGGCTGCTCTCTTGAGCCCAGGGTAGATGGAGTTTGGGAGCAATAATCAAGCTGGAGAAAATTTTCTAATGGCTCACCAATTAACAAGGTTTAGCTATTACACTGTCTAAGTTCCAGTTTACTTCACCACACTTATATAAACCTAGCCATACCATGGAGAGACATGACAAAGTTTAGTTTATTAACATATGTTAAACTTCACATGGGTGGTGACATTAGTGCTTAAAGAATTGAGTGGAAAACCATCAGAAATTTGTGAGGTTCAGAATTTCAAGTGACTTTAAGACAAACATTCATCTTTTAAATATCATTTTTAGATATGATCTCCTTGGTTGATTCATTGGTTGTGAGAAAAATGAAGTGTTTCAGGGTTTTTTTGGTGGTTGGACCAGTGAGGAGGTGGGGTAAGGTAGGGGCGGGGCTGATGGAGGCAGGGTTGAGAGGGGATGAGCTCTCCCAGGGGTGGGGCTGTGGGAGGAGCAAGACCTTCACTAGCAAGGTAGATTAGGGTTGTGGCCTCCAAGGTCATGGGCAGCTCTCAGAATGATGCCTGAGAGTGTGGTCTGTGGAGCTGGGAAATCGATCGAGTCCAGGGGACAAGCTGAAGGGCCTGTAAGAAAACTCACAAGACAGTGGTATACTGGGTATAATTTACACTAATTTATGTGTAATGGTTTTAAATATCACACTAAAATACACCCAAGAAAAGATTTTGCAAATATTAATCACTTTTATTTGCCAGTTTTCTTATGAATCTTCCCTTCTTTGCTTTTCATTAACAGTTCAATCTTTTTGCACCTGAAGTTCAGTTTGATTTTCCCAAAGATTCAGAACATGTGACTCTCAGCACTCCCTTTGGGACATTGGGCATTTTCACTTGTTTCGACATTTTCTCTCATGACCCGGATGTGATGATGGTGGAAGAGTTTCAGCTTGACAGCATTCTCTACCCAAGGCCTGTACAGTACACTGCCCCTCCTCTCAGTGTGGGCCCTTCCATTCTCCCTTCCATTCAGCATGGGCCCAAGCCCTGAGAGTCAGCTTGCTTGCTGCCAGTACCTACAATGTCAGGTGCACATGACCAGTACCTCCCCTCCAGTCCTGCCCCAGAGAACAACCACCGTCTTGGGACGCCTTCATTTTCAAGCCATGCATTTCTTTAATGATTCTTTTCTCCCCCCAAATTAATTAATTAAATATTTATTTATTTTTGATTGGCCTGGGTCTTCCTTGCTGTGAGCAGGCTTTCTCTAGCTGCCGCAAGCAGGGGTTACCCTTCCTTGGGGTGCACAAGCTTCTCATTGCAGTGGCTTCTCTTGTTGTGCGCCCTGTGGGCTTCAGTAGTTGTGGGGCATGTGTTTAGTTGCTCTGAGGCATGTGGAACCTTCCCAGACCAGGGATCAAACCCGTGTCCCCTGCTTTGGCAGGTGGATTCTTACCCACTGTACCACCAGAAAAGTTCTTTAATGATTCTTTTATTAACTTTAATAAAATTAAATTAATTTTACAAAATTAATAAGACTATGGGTTTCTATACCAACATTATTCAAAGAACATCATTCCTGGGAATAAAGAAGGAAGCAAAGAGCATATTGTCAATTTCACATGAGAGGAAATTGGACTCAGAATTCAAGTCACATAAAAAAAGCAAAGGCAGAGTTAAAGAAAGTTGCAACCACCATCCATTAGTAGTATTGAAATAAATCTTGCTGTTGGGGTGATAAAATCACTTTAGACTTAATCAGTGAAGCCCCTTTTAGAGTTTATCCTTTAAAAATCCATGCTTAAGAGAAGGCTCCTCTCTCGATTGTTTTGTTGTTTGTTGACCCAGGTGAAGAATCTCAAACACAAATAAATTAGATAGGTTAGTGGATACTTAAAACTGCTCTTCATGTCTGAGAAACTTTTTGGTTTGTTGTCAAGTTGGTTAAAGAAAGGGGAGCTTAAGTTAAGAAAATAAAAAAAGTCATCCAAGTCAAATGACAGTTTCAGTGCAAGCAGACTCTTATGGAGGACACAGATTCAAATTGAACTCAGGTCAGTGTAATAGGTATTTCCTTCCTTATCTTGAAAATGCTTATGCTTTCATAACTTTATATTTCATTTCTTATGAAATGATTCTATTAGTTTGTGACCATGCAAAATCTGAAACCAGTATTCATGTTTCTTCATATAACCCATAGGCAGTGAAATCTACGCACCAGAGGCTGTCATGGTGCATCACTAGAACATGGAAACAGAGACAGAGAGTGGCCAGCTGATGCTCTCAGAATCAGAGTCTCGACCTCGACGGGAACCCAGTTACCCTGTAGCTGCTGACTGGAGTGCTTATGCTAGGGCTGTCAAGCCATCCTCATTTGAGCAGTTGAATTTTCCAGGGATGATTTATTTCTCTTCACCAAGCGTAAGAGAAACACAGGAAATTACACAGTTTGTCAGAAAGACCTGTGCTGTCACTCAACTTACGAGATGTCTGAGAAACGAACTTGCCGGGAGGGAGCCAGTACGAGGAGTCTCGCCCGTGGCAAAGGTCATGAGGTTAAGGGGTCCGACAGGCAAAGGCGAGTCGGGCCTTAAGGGAGCCTCGCTGAATGTTCTCGAGCATCTACCCCCAAAAATCCAGAGTCTGCCTGCCTTACTGCATTATGCTTTCCACCTATTCTTCTGACATTATGGGGGTGGGGGAGAGGGGCTATCCCCTGACCACCTTTCTCTGGAAAAAATTAACTTAGAGCTCCAGTTAATAGTCTCCTGCGTATAAAAGGAGTGTTTCAGCTCAAACCCCTCTGATGGCTCTCTAACTTGCCTTACCCAGACTTTTGCAACTAGGCATGTGATTGTTTACAGCCCCCCAACTGTGAGAGGCAAGGGAAGCCTAAAACATAGAGCCTTTCAAAGAGTTAAAAAGTTATTAGAGTAGTGCTGGTGTAAGATTTCACTGTTGAGCCAATGCTTGTTGCTAAGTTCCCATATCTCTTATCCACTGTGAACCTGGGAGTAAGATTGTTAACACAGTTAGAATGTAAGAAAAACAAGTGTAGCCTTGAAACTAACCACATCAGACTTTTGAGCTAATTGGTTCTTTCTTTGTTGTAACTCCCTGCACCTTTGCTTCATGAAAATGTAACTTTGTTTCATACTTTCTGAGGCTGACATAGATTAGAAATATAAAGAAAAAACACTTCAAGGGAAAATAAGGTTTCTGGTTGAGCAGCCTTTATCAAAAGAGGGTCTTAAAATGTTTCACAGGCCTCCAAGGCCAGAAGATAATGTACACAACATCATTTGTGGGAAAGGTATAAAGTCCTTTAAAAAATAAAGTTATTGGGCCTCGCTCACCAAAACAGCTTGGTCTCCCTGTGTCAATCATTCTTTCCTCCTCTTACTCTCTCTTTCAGGCTAGTTCCCATCTGGAATACAGAGGTCCACCGTGTCTACTTATTTGCCTGGGTTTCTAAGACCTGTGGCCCTACGTAGACGGTGCAAGTCTCTTGTCTTGAGACTTTATTGATTTTCTGTATAAACCAAGGAACATCAGCCTCTTTTCTTCTCTCCTCTATTTCTTTATCTACAACATTCTTTCCTTATCTATCTCTCTCTAAATCAATCACCGACTCTGTCCACCCTTCGAATTCCCTGGATCCACCAGGGCTGGACCCCGGCACGAACTGATGAAGTGTATGCTCTCGGTGCCTTTGATGGACAGCATGCAACAGAAGGCCAATATTACTTACAGGTAGAAACACTCAAGTATGTAAGAATGGCTTTGTTACTAGTTTGTCTTCTGGGTCATCATCACATTTCTTTAAGAATTGTGCTGGATTCAGTTAATTGGAATAGCGTTACATTTGTCATCGAACTTTTCTCCCTAGAATACTTTGTTTAGTATTCTAGTCTAATACTAGTCTAATAATAGTATTTAGTCTAATACTTTCTTTAGTCTTGGCAAGAACAGAATTAGAGCTACAAGGTAAAAACATAAAACAGATTGATTAGTTCTCAGCAGACAGGGTTAAAGTTTAAAAAGCTACAATCCCCATAAATTTTCTTTTTCTGTTAGGTTACTTTAGGGTTGTGTTTTGCAAACTGTTTTCAACTAGAGTCTAGAGCAAGAAGTCCATTGCACATCATAACACAGTGCCATCAAGATGTATCTCAAAGAGATACTTAGTGAAACAAACATTTTATAAAATAATTCAAATCAAAATTAGACAGGCTATGATTATATACAACACAGTCAAATTTTTAAAATTCTAGTCTACTCCATTGGAGAAGGCAATGGCACCCCACTCCAGTACTCTTGCCTGGAAAATGCCATGGATGGAGGAGCCTGGTAGGCTACAGCCCATGCGATTGCGAAGAGTCAGACACAACTGAGTGACTTCACTTTTACCTTCACTTTCATGCATTGGAGAAGGAAATGTTAACCCACTCCAGTGTTCTTGCCTGGAGAATCCCAGGGACGGAGGAGCCTGGTGGCCTGTTGTCTATGGGGTCGCACAGAGTCGGACACGACGAAGTAACTTAGCTGCAGTCTACTCCATTTTGCTGCATTGAGAGAAAAGGGCTAATCTTGACTCACTAAATTAATGTTAAGGATGGCTAATAGATTATGAGTTGCAGTTGGGGAAGAAAGCACTTAAGAGGCAAGTGAAAAGTATTCGTCTATTCTTTGAAATTGTATTTTTAGCTGTGAAAATATTTCCAAGATTTCCAACCACTTCTCTTTTCTTTTCCCACCTAGGTATGCATGTTACTGAAATGTCAAACCCCTGACCTGAAACCTTGTGGTTAGCCTGTAGGGTCAGCTTTTACTAAGTTTGAAGATTCCCTCAGTGGCACATTTGGAATAAGTTACGTTTTCCCACAGATTGTTCTCAGTGGGAGTCAGCTTGCCCATGAAAGACACTGTGAGGTAGAGGATTTTCAGGAGGATAAATTCTTTTGAACAGATGGAGTAGGTTGGCATAATGAAAATTTGAAATAATGAGACAGCATTGTAACACTGAGGTTCACCTAATATCAACAACTTGTACAAAGACACTAAGATATGAAGACAGTTGTAGTTCTAGACTGTCTTTAGGCCGTGATGGAGAATTTGGGGTTTTATTTTCTTACATAAATGTGATATTTTAGAATCAAAGGAACAGATTATGGAGGAATTAAAATTAAAATATGGATTGCCAATGATAGCCAGCAACTAATGTTTTCTTTATTTGCATAGATCACCAGGGCAGTAGATTTATTTACTGTATGTTCATCCAAAGTCCTTCTGATATTACTACATATGTAGATCTGAAACAGGGAGCTTCTGATCCCAAAGTCTGTGGGCTTTTGACTATTTCATGCTGCTTTTAAAGGATGCAGGATGCTTGGGACTGGTGCAAGGAGAGGACCCAGAGAGATGGTATGGGGTGGGAGATGGGAGGGGATTCATGTTTGGGAACGCATATACACTCGTGGTGAATTCATGTCAATGTTTGGCAAAACCAATACAGTAATGTAAAATAAACTAAAGTTAAAATAAAAATTGAAAAAAATAAAAAAATAAAAGCAATAACTATAAGAATATTAAATAATAGAAAGGACAAATAACTACAGGTTATTCATGAGAATTTAGTATGTGATGGATAGAACTTAATTGTATTATGTCTGAGAGTATTTTCAGGTTCTAAAATAAAATTTGCAAGAATAAAAAAAAAAATAAAGTGACATTGTCAGAGAAGGCCTCTGGACTGGAAACCAAATCAGCACTGAAGTTAATCCTTTGCTTTCTTTGATTAGGTTTCAAGAGATGGATGTCTGTGGAGCCAAGGCAGAGCCCCTTTGCCTATCTTGGTTCTAGCCCTTTATGGAAAAGTGTTTGAGAGGGATCCTCCATGCTTAGGGCAGGGCCCCAGATAACTACAGTGACCCCCATTCACTGCCATCCTTTCAGGATTAGCCTGGCAAAGCGGGTGGGGGTAAAAAGAGAGAGCCCAGCCCACAGTATCTGTTTAGAAGATGTGTCATGACTTTGCTGAAATAGCCAACTTAAGCAGATTTTAAAAGAAATGGATGAGTGTGCACACTTTACATCCTCACTCTGGGAGCTGCAGTCATCTTCTGTGTGGGTGCACTTATGTGTCACTATGTCCATGCATGGTGCGACATTTATCTATGGGAGGAGAGCCACGAAGAGTCCGTGTGTGGTAACTGCTCTAACATATGCAAGTACTATCTCTCATTTGTAAATGCACAGGGTTAGTGTGGAGAACGTGGAGGGTATTTGATCCTAGTCAGTTAGGATACAGAAAGTATCCTATGGTATCTTTTAAAGAACTTTTTAACAAATTGAAACTTTCCATTATCTCCTTATTCTACTTTTATGGAATATTTGTATAGAAGTTAGATACTTATGAATGGAAATTTTAAAAGAGATAAATGAATAAGTGATCTATCAAAACATGCACTGTTTCTGAAATTATTCTCTTAGAATGTACCCAATCCTGGTTAAACCCTCTCATCCTCTGGAATTTATTGCAGCCTATGCTAGACAGGATCTTCCCTAGAAAAGGCCACCCTGTTACCTTTTCCCCAGTTACCTTCGGCCCTTTGACCTTGGCATCCTGAGCCTTTTTTCTGGTTGGTTACTTATTAACTTTGGGGAGAGACACACGTATGTGAGAGAAGAGGAGCTCTCTAGGATGAGTGGGAGAGGCTGAGGATCACTCCAAGTTTGGGGACACATTTCCCCTCCCCTAAAAGATATGACAACCACTTTTCTAGATTTTTTCCAAGTGTCTATTTTCACTTGATTTAATTCAATCCAGTTCCAGGAAGCTGAAGACATTCTAGGCAGCAGAAAATGCCTTTGGCCTCTCTGTTTCCATCATACCTGGAAACTGTCTCCAGGGGCTAGGATGGAACTTGTACTCTGGACTCCTCTGTGCAGGATGTGGTCTTCTTCCCCATGATGGCCTTGTGTTGGTTCTTTCCAGGTTCTCTCTCTTCTAGGCAGTTGTTTGGAGCTTGCATTAGTATCTAGAGGCCCCAGCTTCCTCACCACCCTTCACCCCTTGCATCTTATATAGCCAACCTCTGCCCCTTCTCTAGTCCAAGGAACTGCAGAATCACTGCATCCCGTGGGTATTCTCAGCTCTTACCGTGACTAAACAACCTAGTGTCCCTCTTTTTATATTCCATGTTGTTTTGGCCTTTATCTTTTAACATCCCCATGTCTTTTATTTCTTTGAGCTCTATTTTTGTCTCTCCCCCTTCTCCTCCCTAATTCTCATTTTATTTACCATGACTCATTAATAAGGACCTTGTTAGACTCAGCCCTCACAGCTGCGTCTTCCTCATTGAAATTCTTACTTTGGAAAGTGAAGCCACTCTTCTGGCTTCAGCTAGTGTTTCTGAGGCAGCAAAGTATATAATTCATTGGAAGGAAAAAAAATTTTTTTCATGAGAGTCAGTTCAAGTCATATAATAATGATTAGAGACTATATATTTTTTAAAAGGCTTATTAAGTTCTATGGTAAACATATATAGTCTTACAATATAAACAAATTTATCAATTAGATTAATGTCAATAGGAGATTGACAGTGTTCTGGCCATTAAATATTAATATGTAGGTGCATATGCTAAGAGGACTTCCCAGGTAAGGCTAGTGGTAAAGAATCTGTTTGCCAGTGCAAAAGACACAAGAGATGTGGGTTCAATCCCTGGGCCAGGAAGATCCCCTGGAGAAGGGAATGACAACTTACTCCAGTATTCTTGCTTGTACAATCCCATGGACAGAGGAGCCTAGCAGGCTACAGTCCATAGACTCACAGAGTCCCCACAACTGAATGATTGAGACCCATAGTAGGCTTAGAAACTGTAGAGAAACAGAGATCTAATCTTTTATCACACACACTGATTTCTGACTCTAATACTACTTCTGATTACCAGCTATGATTCTGACACCAGATTTTGATGTGTGAATTTTCCCCCAACACCATCAAGAAATTTTCCAACACCAGCTGGGAGTCCAACAGTTCAATGCAATTCTGACCTCATCTAACTGCAGATGGAGTTGGATGCTACAAGACTGCCTTCTCCCCATGTCAGACTCTGGTTGTGGACCCAGTCATCTCCTGTCCTTCTGACCAGCTGGCTATACATTAGAAGTTTCATGGACCTTCTCCTTAGGTTTGATGAGTTTCCCAGAGTGCTCACAGAACTCAGAGGAACAGTTTACTTACTTGATTGCCAGTTTATGACAAAAAGATGTTACTCAAGAACAGCCAGATAGAAGAGGTGCAAAGGGTGAGGTACGAGAGAGGAGCTCTGAGCTTCTCTGTCCGCTGGAACATGCGAGTCTTCCCACATGTCCTCTCATTTACAAACCAGGAAGCTCTCTTAACCTCATCATGACATAGGTATGACTGACTAAACTATTGACCATAGGTGATTGAATGCAATTCTTAGCTCCTCTTCCCTCTCTGGAGGTCAGGCAGAATGGGATTGAAAGTTCCAAGCTATTAAACACTTGGTTGGTTCTCCTATCAACCAGCTCTCAGCCTTAGGTATTTTCCAAAAGTCACTTTGTTAACAAAACAAAAGACATCTTTATTTTTTTAATCACAAAAAATTCTAAGGATTTCAAACGCTCTGTGGAGGAAAAAGTGTCAAGTGTTAGTCTCTCAGTCGTTTAGTTGCTTTGCAATCCCATGACCTATAGCCTGGAACGCTCCTCTGTCTATGAGGATAAAGATCAAATATATACTTCTTATTATAAGTCATGATATTGCACATAAAACACCTGTGCATAGGTACACCCAGGTGTTCTCAGATGCTTATCTTATCTCATCCTCAAGGTCACTCTATGAGATCAGCATTTTTTTGACCTCCCTTAAATTAGCCAATCTGATCACATGGAGCACAGCCTTGTCTAACTCAGTGAAACTAAGCCATGCCATGTGGGGCCACCCAAGACAGGAGGGTCATGGTGGAGAGGTCTGACAGAATGTGGTCCACTGGAGAAGGGAATGGCAAACCACTTCAGTATTCTTGCCTTGAGGACCCCATGAACAGTATGAAAATACAAAATGATAGGATACTGAAAGAGGAACTCCCCAGGTCGGTAGGTGCCCAAAATGCTCCTGGAGACCAGTAGAGAAATAACTCCAGAAAGAATGAAGGGATGGAGCCAAAGCAAAAACAATACCCAGCTGTGGATGTGACTGGTGATAGAAGCAAGGTCCGATGCTGTAAAGAGCAATATTGCATAGGAACCTGGAATGTCAGGTCCATGCATCAAGGCAAATTGGAAGTGGTCAAACAGGAGATGGCAAGAGTGAATGTCGACATTCTAGGAATCAGCGAACTAAAATGGACTGGAATGGGTGAATTTAACTCAGGTGACCATTTTATCTACTACTGTGCGCAGGAATCCCTTAGAAGAAATGGAGTAGTCATCTAAGTCAACAAAAGAATGCAGTGCTTGGATGCAATCTCAAAAACGACAGAATGATCTCTGTTCATTTCCAAGGCAAACCATTCAATATCACGGTAATCCAAGTCTATGCCCCAAGCAGTAACGCTGAAGAAGCTGAAGTTGAACGGTTCTATGAAAATCTACAAGACCTTTTAGAACTAACACCCAAAAAAGATGTCCTTTCCATTATAGGGGACTGAAATGCAAAAGTAGGAAGTAAAGAAACACCTGGAGCAACAGGCAAATTTGGCCTTGGAATACAGAATGAAGCAGGGAAAAGACTAATAGAGTTTTGCCAAGAGAACACACTGGTCATAGCAAACACCCTCTTCCAACAACACAAGAAAAGACTCTACACATGGACATCACCAGATGGTCAATACCAAAATCAGATTGATTATATTCTTTGTGGCTAAAGATGGAGAAGCTCTACACAATCAGCAAAAACAAGACCAGGAGCTGACTGTGGCTCAGATCGTGAACTCCTTATTACCAAATTCAGACTTAAATTGAAGAAAGTAGGGAAAGCCACTAGACCATTCAGGTATGACCTAAGTCAAATCCTTTATGATTATACAGTGGAAGCGAGAAATAGATTTAAGGGACTAGATCTGATAGAGTGCCTGATGAACTATGGATGGAGGTTCATGACATTGTACAGGAGACAGGGATCAAGACCATCCCCATGGAAAAGAAATGCAAAAAAAGCAAAATGGCTGTCTGGGGAGGCCTTACAAATAGCTGTGAAAAGAAGAGAAGCGAAAAGCAAAGGAGAAAAGGAAAGATATCTGAAAGGAAAGCATCTGAATGCAGAGTTCCAAAGAATAGCAAGGAGAGATAAGAAAGCCTTCCTCAGGGATCAATGAAAGAAATAGAAGAAAACAACAGAATGGGAAAGATTAGAGATCTCTTCAAGAAAATTAGAGATACCAAGGGAACATTTCATGCAAAGATGGGCTCGAAAAAGGACAGAAATGGTAGGGACCTAACAGAAGCAGAAGATATTAAGAAGAGGTGGCAAGAATACATAGGAGAACTATACAATAAGGAGCTTCATGATCCATATAATCACGATGGTGTGATCACTCACACTCACCTAGAGCCACACATCCTGGAATGTGAAGTCAAATGGGTCTTAGGAAGCATCACTACAAACAAAGCTAGTGGAGGTGATGGAATTCCAGTGGAGCTATTTCAAATCCTGAAAGATGATGCTGTGAAAGTGCTATACTCAATATGCCAGCAAATTTGGAAAACTCAGCAGTGGCCACAGGACTGGAAAAGGTCAGTTTTCATTCCAATCTCAAAGAAAGACAATGCCAAAGAATGCTCAAACTACCACACAATTGCACTCATCTCACACGCTAGTAAAGTAATGCTCAAAATTCTCCAAGCCAGGCTTCAGCAACATGTGAACCGTGAACTTCCTGATGTTCAAGCTGGTTTTAGAAAAGGCAGAGGAACCAGAGATCAAATTGCCAACATCTGCTGGATCATCAAGAAAGCAAGAGAGTTCCAGAAAAACATCTATTTCTGCTTTATTGACCATGCCAAAGCCTTTGACTGTGTGGATCACAATAAACTGTGGAAAATTCTGAAAGAGATGGGAACGCCAGACCACCTGACTTGCCTCTTGAGAAACCTGTATGCAGGCCAGGAAGCTACAGTTAGAACTGGACATCGAAAAACAGACTGGTTCCAAATAGGAAAAGGAGTATGTCAAGGCTGTATATTGTCAGCCTGCTTATTTAACTTCTATGCAGAGTACATCATGAGAAACGCTGGGCTGGAAGAAGCACAAGCTGGAAGCAAGATTGCTGGGAGAAATAGCAATAACCTCAGATATGCAGATGACACCACCCTTATGGCAGAAAGAGAAGAGGAACTAAAAAGCCTTTTGATGAAAGTGAAAGACTTCACTCTCCAGTGAAAAAGTTGGCTTAAAGCTCAACATTCAGAAAACTAAGATCATGGCATCCGGTCCCATCACTTCATGTGAAATAGATGGGGAAACAGTGGGAACAGTGTCAGACTTTGTTTTGGGGGGCTCCAAAATCACTGCAGATGGGGACTGCAGCCATGAAATTAAAAGACGCTTAGTCCTTTGAAGTAACTTTATGACCTACCTAGATAGCATATTAAAAAGCAGAGAAATACTTTGCCAACAAAGGTCCATCTAGGCAAGGCTATGGTTTTTCCACTGGTTATGTACGGATGTAAGAGTTGGGCACTAAAGAAAGCTAAGTGCTGAAGAACTGATGCTTTTGAACTGTGGTCTTGGAGAAGACTCTTGAGAGTCCCTTGGACTGCAAGGAGATCCAACCAGTCCATCCTAAAGGAGACCAGTCCTGGGTGTTCATTGGAAGGACTGATGCTAAAGCTGAAACTCCTATACTTTGGCCACCTCATGAGAACTGTTGACTCATTGGAAAAGACAGATTGCTGGGAGGGACTAGGGGCAGGAGGAGAAGGGGACGACCCAGGATGAGATGGCTGGATGGCATCACGGACACGACGGACGTGAGTCTGAGTGAACTCTAGGAGTTGGTGATGGACAGGGAGGCTTGGCGTGCTGCAATTCATGGGGTTGCAAAGAGTTGGACACGACTGAGTGACTGAACTGAACTGAACTGAACCTAAATTAGCTGGATCAGCTAGATCAACTAAATTAGCTGTAACAACTGAGGAGATCGCTGATAAGGGAAATGAACTCTCCAAGGTCCCACAGCAAGCTAGTGGCAGTGCTGGGGCAAGAATTAATCTAATCCCTTAAACAGCCACATTCATTGTTTCCTTTGTGTACCTGTAGACACATAGGATAGGGGGACCTCCCAGAGGGAAAGAATCAGATGTGGCTTTCTTAACATGCTGCTGCTGCTGCTAAGTCACTTCAGTCGTGTCCGAGTCTGTGCGACCCCCATAGACAGCAGCCCACTAGGCTCCCTGTCCCTGGAATTCTCCAGGCAAGATCACTTGAGTGGCTTGCCATTTCCTTCTCCAGTGCATGAAAGTGAAGTCACTCAGTCGTGCCCGACTCTTACATGAGAGAAGCCAATTTAGACCTAAGCCACTTTGCGATCTAAGCCTGACCATAATGCTTGTCTTTGAAGAATAGGTCTCCATAGAAAATGATTTTAAGGGAACAAGAAAATTAAAGTTTTTTTTTTTTTAAAGGAACCTCTGAGATCAAACCGGGAGATTGGGATTGACATATATGCACTGCTGTGTGGTGCTGCTGTAAAGCACTGGAAGCTCAGTTCACAGCTCTGTGATGACCTAGGGGTCGGATGGGGATGGGGTGGAAGGAAGGTCCAAGAGGGAGGGGATATATGTATGCATATGGCTACTTCAATTTACTTCATTGTATAGTACAAACTAACACAACATTATAAAATGATTATATTCCAATTAAAAAAAATTAAAAAGCAGATAGCTATATAGAGGCTAGAGATATGACTTGACTGTATTGGAGACAGTATATCAGTTGTAAAGACTCCCAGTTCAATTCTGAAAGTAGATCAGTCTGAAGCACACTCTTGAGCTGTTTTGTAGGATCCAAACACCTGCCGAGGACTCCCTCACTCAACCACCAGGCTGACTGGAATCTAAGAAGAGATGATGACCCTCCTGGTGCTAGTGGTAAAGAACCTACCTGCCAATGCAGGAGACAAAGAGATACGGGTTTGATCCCTGGTTTGGGAAGATACCCTGGAGAAGGAAATGGCAACCCACTCCAGTATTCTTGCCTGGAGAATCCCATGGACAGAGGAGCCTGGCAGGCTACAGTCCAAGGGGTTGCAAAGAGTCGGACATGACTGAAGTGACTTAGCACTAGCACTCCTAACTCCAGCCAACTAGAGCCTGGAGTGCCAACTTTGGCCCTAAGTCTATGCTGAATTCTTTGCTCAAGGCCCTTCATGAATACCAATGCACCCTTAGTGTAAAACTCCCCCCATTTTGCAATATCCTCAGTGTTCTTACTTGTTGCAAGTAAAAAAAAAATCCTTCCTTCTGCCCTTTAGGTTGATTATATCTTCTGGCTCAACACGCACCAAGAGGCAAACCCAGGTTTTCGGTAACATTAGGGATCAGAAGATTTAACTGAGACATCCTAAGAGAGGCTATTGGAGTCACCAGTCCCAGTTTAAGCTGATGGATGGAATTCTATTGCAAGAACAACACTCATCCACATAAGATTTCTCCCAAATGGTATGTGTCAGGTAGGCTGGAATTGCCAGCTTGATGTAGTAGTAAATGTGGGGAAGGGGAGGAGTTATTTAGCCCTCTGTCTATTAAATCTATTTATTTTTTGTTGTTCTTGCAATAGAATTCCATCCATCAGCTTAAATAGGGCTATTTCAGTTCAGTTCAGTTCAGTCGCTCAGTCGTGTCTGACTCTTTGTGACCCCATGAATCGCAGCACGCCAGGCCTCCCTGTCCATCACCAACTCCCGGAGTTCACTCAGATTCACGTCCATTGAGTCAGTGATGCCATCCAGCCATCTCATCCTCTGTCTTCCCCCTTCTCCTCCTGTCCCCAATCCCTCCCAGCATCAGAGTCTTTTCCAATGAGTCAACTCTTCGCATGAGGTGGCCAAAGTACTGGAGTTTCAGCTTTAGCATCATTCCTTCCAAAGAAATC
The DNA here is from genome assembly GCA_006410935.1 of Redunca redunca. Taxonomy (NCBI): domain Eukaryota; kingdom Metazoa; phylum Chordata; class Mammalia; order Artiodactyla; family Bovidae; genus Redunca; species Redunca redunca. The sequence goes on along the minus strand of SJYQ01002106.1, from coordinate 101,642 downwards.
CCAGGATTGATCTCCTTCAGAATGGACTGGTTGGATCTCCTTGCAGTCCAAGGGATTCTCAAGAATCTCCTCCAACACCACAGTTCAAAAGCATCAATTCTTTGGCGCTCAGCCTTCTTCACAGTCCAACTCTCACATCCATACAAATAGCCCTATTAAATCTCTGTCTTGTAGTAGGATTGTGTTCCTGGGCTCTGAGCTTCACAAGTGTTTCTCAGCTGTTTTCTTTCCTCCTTTAGTTGGGACAGGCAGGTTAAAGCAGATTAGAGATGGGGTTTTACTGTTCCCCAGAAAGGTTCATTTCAGTTCAGTTAGTCACTCAGTCGTGTCCGACTCTTTTGCAACCCCATGGACTGTAGCCTACCACGCTCCTCCGTCCATGGGATTTTCCAGGCAAGAGTACTGGGGCGGGTTGCCATTTCCTTCTCTAAAGGTTCTTCCCGACCCAGGGATCGAACCCAGATCTCCCTCATTGTAAGCACACGCTTTACCCTCTGAGCCACCAGGGAAGTCCTTCCACTGAAGACAAGTTTGGTTAAGAGAACAGAATGCTCTGTATTTCAAAGTAGGTGCATTTTTCCTCCTTCTATAAGAAGCAGCACAGGTTGTTTTACTTCCTCATTATTCCCTCAGAGAACATGGTTGGGCTTCTGGAGTAAAAGTTATAAAAATGTGAGGACCCTCCTAATACCGAAACCTCCTCCACACCCTCCCTCCCACCCTGTGTTTATCTTACAAGCTTGTCCAGTAATTTGGCAAACACAGCTGGTGTGATCATAGCAGGACTGGCTGCCTCAGCAGACTTCTACTCCAGGCAAGCCTGTCTCTCTAACTTTGGGGGTAATGAGATGTGCTGACTTCAGTTCTCTGATGTATCTAAAAATGTTGTTGCTTTTCAGTTGTTCAGCTGTGGGTTTTTTTTTGGTTGAGAAAATGAGAGAGAGGACTTTGAAGTTCTAGTTATATCAGACTGGAAACACAATGGGAGACTCTTATTTAAATTTTAATTTGAATAAGATCAAAGAAGTATAGTTTTAAAAATCTCTAGGTGACTCATTCCAGTTTTAACTTTTCTTTCAGAGCTTCCGTTATGAATTCTTATGGAATGATTACAATCTCCTTGTAAGAAAAAAATGGATAAATGGAAACCTCTATTAAAGAGAGTTGGGAGACCAGAAGGGGAAGTTCTTATGCCCCGTGACAAGAGCAGAGCCATACAGGAAGAAGGCCACTCTCTCCATTCCTGGCAAGGACTCTTTGTGGCAAGAACTCAGCCAAGGAAAAACCAGGGACTCTTTATTTACTCTAGTCCTCTCAACTTCCTTTTTCTCTCTATAAAAGCATTCTCTTTCTCTTGCCCTGTGTGGCAGATCCCGAATTGAGATTCTCTGCTGATCCTGAGTAAACCTGTCTTTGCTGGAGAAATATCCTGTAGTCTGTTCCAGGTCAACACCTTTGTGAAGTACTGAAGTACATGTGTTTCTACCCACCTGGGAAGGGAAAGCCCAAAGAGATTGGCAAGCAGAGGGAGCTGGTATTTGCTACAGACTTAAGAGGACCTGGTCAACACAACCTCTTGGCTGCTTAGGCAGTCACAGAATAAAGTTACGATAGTCCTGAAGTTTAAAAAAATAATAATATATACTCTTCTGCAACCTGAACAATAAAAACACCAACCAAAGTGAAATCTAAAGCTAAAACAATCATAAGCACTAATTCTGTAAACATAAAAAAAACTTTTCTTCAATTCACAACTAAAATTTGACTTCTAATTCCATATCAAAATTTCTAAGCTTTTTTCTATTTTATATTATGTTCCCCCTCTTGTCTCTCCCTCTATCCCCTTCTTATTCTCCCTCTCATTCTTTATACTCACCCTCTATAACTTGTGTGGTTTACAGTCTCTAAGATGATCCACAGTAATCTGTGCCTCATTTATGCCCTTGGGTAAGTAAGCCCCTCCCAACAAGTGTACTGACTGGGTGTTTTTGTTTTTGTTTTTGTTTACATTTCTTTTTAATTAGAGGGTAATTGCTCTGCAATATTGTGATGGTTTTTGCCATATATCAACCTGAATTGACCATAGGTATACATGTGTCCCCTCCCTCTTGAATCCCCTTCCCATCTCCTACTCCATCCCACCCCCCTAGCTTGTCACAGAGCACCAGCTTTGGGTTCCCTGCATCATACTTTTAACGAATATAATACAACAAAATTGATGGGCTATCACTTTCTAGATGACATTACTGAAGACTGCGGCTTCTAACTTGGATGGTGGGTTCTCTTGTTACCTGGGTTTGAGGGAAGCTGGATGCCAGCATGTGAGTTTCCTTTTAGTGCGACCAGGGACCTTCACAGCAAGGAACATGTTGGGCCATAGCCAGTGTGGACCTGAGGCCTGCCTGGAGCCATGTGAGCCTAGAACTTAGAACCGACTCTTTTCCAGTCGAGCTTTGGTAATTGTGGGACAGAGGCACCCAGCCAAGCTGCCTTAGCTTTCCTAACCCACAGAAAATGTGAGATCATACAAGCTTGCTCTTAGAAGCCGTTATTTTTGGGGGGTGATTTGTCATATAGACAATGAATATTCCTCTTTGTCCTGAGTCTTCACCATTTTGAGGAAATGAAAGTGAACAAAATATGAAATTCAAATATTCACAAAATGATAGTAATAATAACTCACAATTGAAAAGCTGTTTATTCTTCATATTATTTACATAAACTACTAGGTGTTGAAGTTCTAAGAAATATGAATTCCAGAAATTTATATGTTTAAGTTCTAACTCTCTGCACCTCAGCATGTGAGTTTATTTGGAAATATGATCATTTCAGATGTAGTCAGTTAAGATGATGTCATACTGGAGTAGGATGGGCACTAAAGCCATTGACTGGTGGCCTTGTAAAAAAAGTAAAAGTTTGGGGGACTCAGACGTGCCCACAGAGAGAATATTGGTTGAAGACATACAGGGAGGAGACAGTTAAATACAAGGAAAGAGGCATGAACAAGTCTGTCCCTCTCAGCCCTCAGGAGGAGCCAATTTTGCTAACCCTTTCCTCTGAAACTTCTGTCTCCCAGAACCGCAAGACAATACATTTCTGTTGTTTAAACCACCTAGTGTGTGGTACTTTGTTATGACAACCCTAGCAGATGGAAAGTACATGCATTTTCTTATTTGATCCTCACAGAGCCTTGTAAGAGAAGGTCATCTGTCATGTAAGATCTGTTCACATCTACATCTGCAATGTAAAAATCACAAGGCTTTCGTGAAGCTAGCTTTTGTCATTTATTTTTAAAGTACTAAGTTCTGGGAGCCACGTGATTCAGTGTGTTCTCTCTATAAATAACAGCTCTTACTCTGCTTTTCAGCAGTTGCTGGACTTCAGCATGATTATGTCTCAGTTGCTGAACTATGTGGCCGTTTTGTTTTTCTGTGTCTCCAGAGCCAGCTCCCTGGATACCTTTATTGCAGCTGTTTATGAGCACGCAGTCATATTGCCTAATGCCACCCTCGTGCCAGTGTCTCCTGAAGAGGCCTTGGCAGTAATGAACCAGAATTTGGATCTCTTGGAGGGAGCAGTGATGTCAGCATCGAAGCAGGTACCACTTCTCAAGTGTGCTTCTGGCTCCTATGTAGAGAAAGGGTGGCATCCTAGTAGATAGAATCGCTGTCAGGGTCAATTACACTTTTGAATGACATATGTCTCAGGGTAGCCAAGACCTTGTTTTGCAATCAAAGTCCTCCCTGCTCCTAGTTTTTAGGGCAAAGACACTATTACATGCTTCCCTAACAGGGAGAGCAACATTTGGAAAACACAACTTGGTTATTATTAAGTGACAACAAATCTTAGAGGAACTTGCTAAAATTCAACTATTTTGTTGATTTTGTTGCTCTTTTCTGTTACAGGTGGAGGGTTGGAGGATAAGTGGGTCAGGAATCAATAGCTATTCTTAGAGTACTGGTGTACTTTGGTGCTCTTAAGAGTTTGTAGGTTAGTTTGTAACACCAAAACAAACTTAAGTTGCAAATTACTTACCAGTGTGTATTATACACTTCATACTAGTTACAAAAGTACGTATGTTAGTGCTTAGTAAGTTCTGGAATTGAATGAAGGGTTAAGGTTGCATGTGTGGTTTGAATGAATGTGGTTGAAATAAGCTATGTGTAGAGCAGGTAAAGACGAGGGATATATAAAGTCTGATGAGAGTCATGAATGTATACATATAGCATGTATTTATCAGCATACATTCTTGTACATACAAAGACTTAAAGGTTATTAAGAATTCTGAGGATTTTTTTCACCTTTAGTTCAACTGCTTCCTTAAAGGCCACACGCATAGCAGCTTCCAGGGTGACTCTTCCACCAGAGTTGCCCAGGTGAGCTCAGGTTGTACCTCTAGGCCTGGCACCATTCAGATAACCATGTCAGAGCTCCTTTCTGAGAAATGGGGATTGCATTTGTAGGGTATGAGGTGGGGAAGGCTGGAGCAGAAGAGTGAGTGATAAGTATCCTGACATACTCAGGCAAGATAACTAGCCAAAGGTCAGGGAGGGGGTTTATTCAGGGAAGAGTTAGGTTTATAGTTAACAACTGCAGCAGATGGCAAGCCTGTAAGTAGCCTGGAAAAATATTAACAGCTATGAAATGATGAAAAAGTGACATAGAAATGATAACTGTGGGATTAGGAAATGAAAGTGGTTGGGCAAAGAAAATAAATTATAAATATACAAAAAACAGAAGAATAAGATGAAAAAAAAAAAAGCAAATTTTGTATCTCAGCCACTCAGGTCCTCTTGTAGGCCGCCTCTTTTATTGTTCACTTATTTGAACAATATATCGATTCTGTTCATTTGTAACAGGGTGCACATATCATTGTGACCCCAGAAGATGGCATTTATGGTTTTGACTTCACCAGGGAATCTATCTACCCATACTTGGAGGATATCCCAGACCCTCAAGTGAACTGGATCCCTTGTAATAATCCTGACAGGTAAAGAAATGTATTATGGAGAATTTAACCATGAACATGAACTTAATCTGAGAAAACTTTGTAGATCTTTGTATAAGCTTCACTATCAGCTGTAAGTTTCAGGATACTTTTATAATTTTTCATCTCCTACAAATATGTGTCTTAGGAAAGTGAATATGAAGTCAGTGCTATAAGATAACATCAGAATCTAATTCCAATGTGAATTTCCACTGCAGGAATGAATCTGGAGGGATGATAGCATAACTTACTTAAGGTCACAGGGTGTTTGGTTAGAATAAGAACCATATCCAAACTCTACTCTTCTGACTCCTTACCAGTGAGCAGAAAATTGCTTTCCTGTGTAGGTCTGTACTTTTAAAACAGGGTGAGAAAATAGTGAAACAGAGTCACGTGTCAGCTTAATATTAAAATTTTCCCTTTCTCATCAATAAGATAGTTGGATGACATGAATGTATATGAAATTCTCAAAGCTTAAGATGAGGACCTAGGAGGTGGATAGAGAAGAATTGTGTCAGTGGTTATTTATTTTTTAAATTTATATGGCTGTTCCAGAGCTTAGTTGCTGCATGCAGGATCAAGTTCCCTGACCAGGGATTGAACCTGGGCCCCCTGCATTGGGAACCCAGAGTCTTAACCACTGGACCACCAGGGAAGTCCCATATAAGTGGTTTAAATCAAATCTAGAATAAGAAATATGAAGTCTGATAAAAGTACACTATTACTTATAAGGAAAACATATGAACTATACATTTAAGAGAATCATGTCAGTTGACTCACATTTCCAAATGCAGTATTGCTAAAATTGTAGGAATTCTTTTTTTGAGCTCTCAAAACCACACAGACTAACAACTGTGTCTGCATATGGGGACACCTTGATTTTTGACAAAGTTCAATATTATTTACCTTAATATTAACAAACTATTTTAATTGCATTTCATCGCATCACAATTATTTCTTATTTAACCATGTCCTATGCTCAAGATTCAGTTCTAAATGACAAGCCTTCTGTTCTCACTTCCATTAGGAATTGCCATTCTTTCTTTCTGAATGACCTTTCCCTAGAACCAAATTTCGTAGGGCCTTCTTCAAATTCCCACCAGGGTGTTGCATTTGTTCCATTTCAAGAAGTTTGGTAGTCTTCCTTTTTTCCCATCAACCAATGACATCTCTGTCTTTGCTTTTATTTAACACAGTTTTGGAATACCTATTATGTCCAAGCACAGTTCTGGACAGTGGAGTGAACAAAAAGAACTAAGAATCTTTGTCCTTTGGAGCTTATATTCAAGTGTGGAAACAGCCAATTGAAACAACAACAAAAAAAGATATTTGTTTAGTTATCTATCACCTGTCAACCTATCTACAGTATGGGATAGAAATAAATATTATAGGAAAAAATAAAACAGGAAAGATGAATATGGTGGAAAGAATGAGGTTTAAATTTTTATGTCACCAGAGGGCTTCATGGTGGTATCTAAGTAATACTTAAAGGAAATGAGAGAGGAAGCCATATGGGTATCTGAGAAAAGAAGCTTCCAGGCCAAGGGAATTCTAAATACCAGTGTTCCGTGGCCAGAGTGCATGTCTGGCATATTAGGAACAGCAACAAAGTTAGTAAAATGATGTGAAGAAGTGGGAGAAAAGTAGGAGATGGAGGCAGAAAGGGAGACAGATTGGAGGGCCCTGATGGTATAAGGGTTCATGGGCCATACTAATGACTTTGGTACTTAGGTGAGAAAGTAGCCATTGGTGAGTTTTGAGCAGAGAAGTGACATGCTCTGACTTCAGTTTTATAAGGATCATTTCTGTGTCCTCATGGAGACAAGACTCCAGAAAGATCAGTAAAAATGCAGGAGATAGTTTAAAAGCTATGATGGTAAGCTAGGCAAAGAGATGCTGGTGTTTGGATGAAGATGGTAGAAGTTTGAAGAGGATTTTGAAGTGCACCAGCCCTGCTTTACCCTCTATCTCCCACCCTGTGCACGTGGACAGCTCTGTGTAAAATGCCTTTTCCCCAGATTCCCACATATCTAGCATGATGTTTCCTGTAGTGGTGCATGCCTCTGCATGAATCTTAAGTCACTTCAGTCGTGTTCAACTCTGTGTGACCCTATGGACTACAGTCTGCCGAGCTCCTCTGTTCTTGGGATTCTCCAGGCAAGAATACTGGAGTGGGTTACCATGCCCTCCTCCAGGGGATCTTCCCAACCCAGGGATCAAGCCCATGTCCCTTGCAGCTCCCACAATGCTGGCAGAATCTTTCCACTGAGCCACTAGGGAAGCCTTTGTGTAGTGGTAGGACCCAACAAATATTTGTTGAATATTTCATATGCACTTTTTTAAAGTAAAAGTTGTCTTCCATAATGGACAGTTTTTATTATATTTTGAGACTGAATGCTTTGTCTTAGGAAATACACTTTAATTCTTGCATTTCACCTCCCTTTCTGTTCCCAGTAGACATAGGACAGAGCTCTGCATTTATTCAGTTCAGTTCAGTTGCTCAGTTGTGTAGGACTCTGCAACCCCATGAGCCGCAGCATGCCAGGGCTCCCTGTCCATCACCAACTCCTGGAGTTTATCCAAACCCATGTCCATTGAGTTGGTGATGCCATCCACCCATCTAATCCTCTGTCGTCCCCTTCTCCTCCTGCCCTCAAACTTTCCCAACATCAGGGTCTTTTCAAATGAGTCAGATCTTCGCATGAGTTGGCCAAAGTATTGGAGTTGCAGCTTCAAAATCAGTCCTACCAATGAATGCCCAGGACTGATCTCCTTTAGGATGGTTGGATCTTGCAGTCTAAGGTACTCGCAAGAATCTTCTCCAACTTCACAGTTCAAAAGCATCAATTCTTTGGCGCTCAGCTTTCTTTACAGTCCAACTCTTACATCCATACATGGCCATTGGAAAAACCATAGCCTTAACTAGACGGACCTTTGTTGACAAAGTAATGTCTCTGCTTTTTAATATGCTATCTAAGTTGGTCATAACTTTCCTTCCAAGGAGTAAAAGACTCCAAGGAGTCTTTTAATTTCAAGGCTGCAATCACCATATGCAGTGATTTTGGAGCCCCCCAAAATAGTCTGACACTGTTTCCACTGTTTCCCCATCTGTTTCCCATGAAGTGATGGGACCGGATGCCATGATCTTAGTTTTCTGAATGTTGAGCTTAAAGCCAATTTTTTCACTCTCCTCTTTCACTTTCATCAAGAGGCTTTTTAGTTCCTCTTCACCTTCTGCCATAAGGGTGGTATCATCTGCATATCTGAGGTTATTGATATTTCTCCCGGCAATCTTGATTCCAGATTGTGCTTCCTTCAATCCAGGGTTTCTCATGATGTACTCTGCATAGAAGTTAAATAAGAAGGGTGACAATATACAGCCTTGACATACTCCTTTTCCTATTTGGAACCAGTCTGTTGTTCCATGTCCGGTTCTAACTGTTGCTTCCTGACCTGCATATAGGTTTCTCAAGAGGCAGGTCAGGTGGTCTGGTATTCCCATCTCTTTCAGAATTTTCCACAGTTACTTTGGCATAGTCAATAAAGCAGAAATAAATGTTTTTCTGGAACTCTCTTGCTTTTTCGATGATCCAGCAGATGTTGGCAATTTGATCTCTGGTTCCTCTGCCTTTTCTAAAACCAGCTTGAACATCTGGAACTTCATGGTTCACGTATTGCTGAAGCCTGGCTTGGAGAATTTTGAGCATTACTTTACTAGCGTGTGAGATGAGTGCAATTGTGCGGTAGTTTGAGCATTCTTTGGCATTGCCTTTCTTTGGATTTAGAATGAAAACTGACCTTTTCCAGTCCTGTGGCCACTGCTGAGTTTTCCAAATTTGCTGGCATATTGCGTGCAGCATTTTCACAGCATTATCTTCCAGGATTTGAAATAGCTTAACTGGAATCCCATCACCTCCACTAGCTTTGTTTGTAGTGATGTTTCCTAAGGCCCACTTGACTTCACATTCCAGGATGTCTGGCTCTAGGTGAGTGATCACACCATCGTGATTATCCGGGTCATGAAGCTCTTTTTTGTACAGTTCTCCTGTGTATTCTTGCCACCTCTTCTTAATATCTATCTTCTGCTTCTGTTAGGTCCCTAACATTTCTGTCCTTTATTGAACCCATCTTTGCATGAAATGTTCCCTTGGTATCTCTAATTTTCTTGAAGAGATCTCTAGTCTTTCCAATTCTGTTGTTTTCCTCTATTTCTTTGCATTGATCACTGAGGAAGGCTTTCTTATCTCTCCTTGCTATTCCTTGGAACTCTGCATTCGAATGGGTATATTAAGGGCTCGGAAAATATTATGGATTAAGTGAGAAGCAGATTCAGGCTAACAGAAGCAAAATGCATTTTTAAACTCCAAATCAAAACTTGTGGTCTAACAAAGAATTTTGGAGCCTTTCTGGGTATAGCAAAGATTCTGAACAATTTGTTTAAATGGAAATAGATTAGAATATATACTACCCTTTCAAAATTAATATAGACAAGAGGAAAATATGCAATCAGAGCTGTTTTAGAAATCCAGAACAGTCGGCCTCTATTTCATGTGCCTATCCTACCATTTAGAGTGTTTGAAAAGATTTGAGATAAATATGTTTCAAATGGTTTAATGTCTCATATTTATATCTGTGCATTTCAGATATTAGTTTAAGCAAGTGAAGGGAAATATTATTAAATGGTCATTTTATATAGATGCATTAAAATAATAATTTTTAAAAGATGTTTCCTATCCTTGTTGGTTTTTTCAAGGATATGTTTCGTGGGTCATTGCTATGGTTTTGATTATACTGCCAGCAGATGGCAGCAAATTTTCATTCTTCCAACAGTTAATCACAGCTTTCTCAAATATTCTTCAATTACCTTCTATTAGCCATTTATTATTTCAGTATTATGCCAATAAAGAATAAATATGGCTATATGTTATATGTCTGAGGTCTTACTGTTCAAAATTGTGTTCTAATTGCTTTACTGGGACAACTACTCGTAACATGATAAGGAATAAAGAAATCAAGCATTAACAAATATTTCAGTATTTCTGGCTTTCCTTATAGGCTGGCACTGCTCTAGTCCAACCCTTATTGCTTCTAAACTGAACTATGATAACAGCTTCCTAATGATTCCCCATATTTATACTCTGATATTCTAGTACATTCTATGTTCTGATGCCCTATTAATCTTGAAAAAAATTCATATCATATGACTTCTGTTCTCAAAATATTTAATAGTACCTCTTTGTCTATTACATTTGGAAAAGATTTCTTAACCTCTTGTGCAGAGCTCTTCTCCTATGACCCAAAATGCATCTCTAAAATTCCCCTTTTTCCCCCTAAAGATGCTATTGCTCCAGAGAGAGTGGCTAGTTTCCTGAACTAGCTCAAAGATTTCCCTTTTCTACTGCCCAGGCTTTTTTCCCACTTAAAAAAAAGTGAGGTAAAATACACATTACATAAGATTTACCATCTTAGCCATCCTTAAATGTAGTCAATGGCATTAAGTACATGCACGCTGTTGTGCAGCCATCAGGTCCTCCTTCTCCAGAGCTCTTTTCATCAAGCAAAACTCAAACTCCACACCCATTAAACAGGCACTCCTCTTGTGCAGCACATACGCTGAGACTGGGACAAGACAGAGAAGACTAGCATTGCCCCCCATCCAGGGATGGCATGAAAATCCCTGAAGCATTCCCTATTTTTGGAAATGAAAGGGGGCACTTTATAACCGATACCACAGAAATACAAGCGATCATAAGAACAATTATATGCAACAAATTGGACAACTTGGAAGAAACAGTTGAAATCCTAGAATTAGATAGAAAGATAGGATTTCCGGTGCCTTCTTCCCATAATCAGCTTACTTCCAAGATGTTGTTCTTTCATTCAGAATACTTTTTAATGCCATTTTTCTTTCAGGCATGGGTTCGGCAAACAGGAGATATGGGTCTTTGTCCCATAATATCTATAAGATGTGATGTACATTATGAAGTGAAAGCCATTCAGTCGTGTCTGACTCTTTGCGACGCTATGGACTGTAGTCTGCCAGGCTTCTCTGTCCCTAGACTTCTCCTGGACACTGGAGTGGGTAGCCATTCACTTCTTCAGGGGATCTTCCCAACCCAGTTCCCCTGCATTGCAGGTGCATTCTTTACCAGCTGTGTGAGCAGGGAAGCCTAAGATGAGCATACAAATAAATATATTGATTATAGATGATGACAAATGCTATGAAAAAATGCGTAGCCCAGAATCTCATCATAGAATAGTTTTCTACAACCAAATTGCCACAAACATGTACTTCCTCTGAAGTTTCTTGTTTGAATCTTTCCCTTCTATCTATGCTATTTAGAATTTATTTTTGTGTTTACATATATATTCAAGAAACTATCATTCTGAATTTTATTAAAAGCTAAGCTTTATGTTTTTTTCCTCTTCCAATGAATATATAACAGATTTGGTCGCACCCCAGTGCAACAAAGACTCAGCTGTCTGGCCAAGGACAACTCCATCTACATTGTGGCAAATATCGGGGACAAGAAGTCATGCAATGCCAGTGACCCTCAGTGCCCCCCTGACGGTCGTTACCAATACAATACTGATGTGGTGTTTGATTCTAAGGGAAAACTGGTGGCACGCTACCATAAGGTAGAATTTATTTGCACATAATTCAATTACTGAATGCTTAACAAAATAAAGTGAGCAAGAAGGGAAACAATCATTATTGCTGATAATAAGCTTATTTTAAAAGCAGAGTATAAACAAAGCATAGAAAGTAATGATTATTTGTGATAAGGTCTTAGAAAAAGAATATTTCCTGTACATTTAGGAACACAGGAGTGTGTCATTAGAAGTGTGTGGGAGTCAGTAGGAGTGACCTGCCTTGAAATAAAATGTTGCCTTTTGGACTTTGTCATTTTTTTTTTTTTTAATGATGGATGGTCATTTTCCTTTTTTTACAAAAACATTTATTTATTCATTTTTGACTGCACTGGATCTTCGTTGCTGCGTGTGTGTTCTTCCTAGTTATGGTGAGCGGAGGTTTCTCCTTGTTGCAGTATGCAGGCTTCTCATCGCACTGGCTTCTGTTGCAGAGCACGGGCTTTAGAGCACTGGCTCCAGAGCTGTGGTGCATGGACTTGGTTGCCCTGTGGCATGTGGAATCTTCCTGGACCAGGGACTGAACCAACAGAGAAGCCCTGCATTTTGTACTTTTAATGACATGACCTGGCAGAGGGTAAAGCTAGAATGAAAAACTTAACAGTCTTGTTTTCAAAGAGAAAAGGAGCAAAGTTCTTTGTCTGCAGAAAATTGCTAAGTGCTCTTGGCAAATGGAAGCTATCTATCATTTCTCTTTTATGTCTTGTATAATAATATTCAAGAAGGTGTTAATAGATAAGGAGTTCCTTGTACATATCTATCAAATGTGGAACCTGAGCCAAAGGCTCCTAACAGCACAGTCATCTCTAATTCTCTAACGTTCTTTCCGTGTGGAGACAGTGGCTGTAGATGAGGCTGGCACAGTTTAATAAATGTGAGCTTGAACTTTTTTAGATGCCATGACATCTGGGCCAACTTCTTTAAAAAGATTTTCCCCATCATCTGTTTATCGCAGCAAAATCTTTTCTTGAATGAAGATCAATTCGATGCACCCAAGGAACCCGAGGTCGTGACTTTCAACACCACCTTTGGAAAGTTTGGCATTTTCACGTGCTTTGATATTCTCTTCCATGATCCTGCTGTGACCCTGGTGAGAGATTCCCGTGTGGACACCATACTCTTCCCAACAGCTTGGATGAATGTTTTGCCACATTTGTCAGCTATTGAATTCCACTCAGCTTGGGCTATGGGCATGAGAGTCAACTTCCTAGCATCCAATCTACATTACCCCTTGATGAAAATAACAGGTAATGTGTAGTCTTTAAGATTTTGATGGAATAAAAAATGAAAAAAAATATGTTTTCTAGCTAACATGTACTCCTTAACAAAATTCCTCCAACTGTTAATGTTTGCATATCTAGCTGGTGACATGCTGTACAATCAGTCTCAACCCAAATTGTTTCATAAACTGGTTTAGTTTTATTTAACTTAAGTATACATTCTTTTTCTTTTTTTCAAAATTTACCACTTCTTACATGAAATTTTCTTCTTGGCGTCTTTGTGTCAGACTTTACTGGATTTCACCTCATCTGTCTGACTTTATCAGCATATTTTACTGAAATGAATGAAAGATACAGCTTAGAAGAAGTAAAATGTTCATACGAGTTTAGAATATAGCACCCATGCAACTCCTTTTGGTTTTACAGTTTTAAATGTCATTTCCAGGGAGTGGCATCTATGCACCTGATTCTCCACGAGTATTTCATTATGATATGAAGACGGAGGAGGGAAAACTCCTCCTCGCACAACTGGACTCCCACCCACACCCCACACCGGTGGTGAACTGGACTTCCTATGCTAGTGGTGTAGAAAACCACTCAATGGGAAACCAGGAATTTACAGGCATCATCTTTTTTGACGAATTCACCTTCTTGGAGCTCAAAGAAATTGGAGGAAATTACACAGTTTGTCAGAGAGATCTTTGCTGTCATCTAAGTTACAAGATGTCTGAGAAAAGATCTGATGAAGTTTATGCCCTGGGAGCATTTGATGGACTACATACTGTTGAAGGGAGCTATTATTTACAGGTAATGATTATTTTGGTGGCAAGGGAATTACTGGATAAAACACAGGACACCCAGTTAAGTATGAATTTCAAAAAACAATGGATTACTTTTATTATGAGTATGTCCTACTTTGGTGTTTATGTGTATACTAAAATAAATTGGCTGTTTACTTGAAATTTCCCTTTAGTTGGGTATCCTAAATTTTTATTTGCTAAAACTTTCGATCTTAGATGTCAGTCCAATGCTTGCTCATTTTGGCAAACGTTTCTTGAAGGCCCAACACATATCAGATATATATTCAGCACTAATGAGATGAGGATGAGTAACTATGGACTCTCCTCTTTAGGAATTTAGTAGCAGAGTAAGACAGATGACCATAGTTTCAGTAAAGGTTGGCACGTGATTGAACAAAGAAGGCACATTTTGCTGTAAGAATACTAAAGAGCTACATTTAGTCTAATTTGGAGATCCAGGACAGTTTCTGAAGACATGATGCTTGAGTTTATGCTATTTTATCCAGGTGAAAAAAAGTGGGAGGGAATTCAAGATAGGGTGAAGAGCCTGAGCAAGGCGGTGGATGTGTCAAAAAGCAGGGTATACAGAAATGAGCAAACAGTTGAGTCACTAAAGTGTTAGCATAAGAAGCAAGGATGGATGGAAGATGAGCATAGAGCCAGGATCACACCCTGCAGGACCTTACCTGTCATTCCTAAGATGTGGACTTTGTTCTATCAGTGATAGTTTCTGCCAGAAGGTGTTCAGCAAGGGAATGATGCTGTCATGACTGTTTATGAGTACATCGTTTTGGGTGCACTGTGGATCATGAAACGTAGGGCAAAATGACTAGTTGTATTATTAAAATAGTCCTACTAGGGCTTCAACCAAGATTATGTTCATATGAATAAAATCAGGATGTGGAGTCAAGAAATATTTAGAAAACTAATCTTAGTAGCTGATTTGAGATGGAACGGGAAAACAGAATGAAGGGTCTAGAATGTACCAGGTTTCTGGCAAGAATGGCTGTATGAATGGGATGCTTTGACGGATCAGGATTCGAGAGGAGGAGCAAACTGGATGGTAGTGGGAGAGATGGTAAATTCAGCTTTGGATGTGTGGGCTTTTCATTACTTTGGGGACTTTCAGTTGTATCCTATAGGTTATTGAATGTAATATGATACTTAAGGGAGATATTAGATTTAGAAATAGTTTTGAGAATTAGCAGGAAAAAAGTTGTGATAAACCCACAAGAAAAAGTGAATTGCAAAAACTGACTAATGGTGAAGAATAGTGAGCTAAAGGTGAAATCTTCTGAAGCTCCTGTGTTTGGGCAGGAAATAAACAGAAGAATAGGAACCTGCAATTATGATTGAGAAATAAAGGAGTAAGGTAAGTAGAGACTCTCAGAAGGAGGAAACTGAAGTGTATTTGTGCAGTAGGTTTACCATTATTGCATGAATAATATACAATTTTGTTGGAATCTCCTGGGCTCAGAATGATAGAGTGAAAGACAGATTATAGTGGGTTGAAAAATGAGAGGTAAGTGAAGGTATTGAAAGAATGAGTGAATATTTCTTCTTCAAAAAGTGTATCTGATTCAGGAAGAAAGAAAACAAGATAGGAGCTAGACAGAGACTCATGGTAATGCTGTTTCTGTTTTTCCAATAGATGAAAGAAACTTGATTACATTTATAGGCCTAAGAGATAGCAACAAAAAAGGAAAGGATGAAAATATGGGAGGAATCAGTATTCCTCCTCAGAGCTCTGAGGTGCTAGAAGAAAGGGGGAAAAAAATGCTATCAAGAACACAGGTAGAAAAAGTCCAGTGATTGGAAACTAATTTAAAAAATAATGTTGTAGAAGAGTATCTATTGCCACATGAATATTATCATATATTACATGGCATATTGACATATATTGCATTATATTCTTGGTACATATGTATGGTATTTTATTGCCATATTGCTTTTTAAAATATAAAAATTATGATATATTATTTTTTATTATTTGTCATCTACTTTTAAGTTTAAAGAAATGATTATAAAACAAGATAGCATTCTTTCGATTCTTCCTCTCTTTTCCCTGCTTCCCTCTCAGTCTTATCTGTCTCTCTGCCTGCCCCAGAGTCTTGACTCCACTTGAGGGGATCAGTGATAGATTTCTGCTTAGTGTCAGGAGATTGCTTAGTGCTCCAAATAAA
The DNA here is from genome assembly GCA_006410935.1 of Redunca redunca. Taxonomy (NCBI): domain Eukaryota; kingdom Metazoa; phylum Chordata; class Mammalia; order Artiodactyla; family Bovidae; genus Redunca; species Redunca redunca. The sequence goes on along the minus strand of SJYQ01002106.1, from coordinate 85,801 downwards.
ACCAAGAAGCTCTCTGTTATTATTGCTGAACAGTGATCCTTCAGCTAAGCCACTGGTGCCAGAAAGGTTTTAAATTTAAAATTCTAAATGTAGAAAATTTCTTCACGTGTATGACCTTTTTTTTTTCTTTCTTTCTTTTTAACTGAAACTGTTTGAAAACTCTGGGCATGTGGTTGATACTTGCCAACTTTAAGCTTCATGAGGGGAAAGTCTAGCTGGGCTTTTTACTAGAAGAATCCCTGAAGCAATTGTCTTTAGAAACTTCCTTTGGGGATGATTCAGTTTCCCATATATCAAAATTCTTCTAATTCCTTTACTTAATAAGTTTGCTTAATTTAGCAAATAAAAATACAGGGTGACCCGGTGAATTCAAAATTCAGATAAACAGAGATTTAAAAAAAATATGCCCAGGTAATAGTTGGGACATATTTATACTAAAAACTGGTTTTGGTATTTTAATTTACCTAACTTCAGATTTAACTGGGACTCCTGTCCTGTAATTTATTAGGAAACCCTATTCCTGAAGGAAAAAATGCCTTTTTAACAGAATGTAGAGAGTCAACAGCTGACTCATTGTAAAAGTCCCTGAAGCTGGGAAAGATTGAGGGCAGAAGGAGAGGAAGGTGTCAGAGGATGAGATGGCTAGATGGCATCACCAATGCAATGGACCTGAACTTGGGCAAACTTCAGAAGATGGGGAGGGACAGAGAGATCTGGCATGCTGCAGCCCATGGGGTCACAAAGAGTTGGAAATGACTGGGTGACTGAACAACAAGAGAATCAATTTGAGGAAATGCAGGGTAGAAGGGCATGGTATCACTTATTCAGCATGACTCATTCAAAACATCCCCTTAACGAAGTCTTTCGGAGTCTCCATCTAAACATTGTGTGCTTTACCCTCTTTGGTAATAAAGGTTCCATCTTTTACTGGAACTAGGGAAGGGTAGTTGCCCATCCATGTCTGGAGACTCATCATTGAGGCACCCTTAGCAACTTCCTACCAGTTTTCCTTTCATTAAGCACCCCGACATACTCTCAGGTACTGAGGTACCTAGTGCTCCCGGGGATGGAATCTTTTGAGCATTCTGCAGTGTGAAAGCAAAAATGAAAGTCACTCGGTCACATCCAACTCTTTGTGACCTCATGGGTTGTAGCCCACCAGGCTCCTCTGTCCATGGGATTATCCAGGCAAGAATACTGGATGGGTAACTATTCCCTTCTCCAAGGCATCTTCCTGACCCAGGGACCCAGCTGCACTGCAGGCAGACTCTCTACCATCTGAGCCAACAGGAAGCCTATTCTGCAGTGTAGACAGGTTGACTCTAGGCTTTCTTCGTGCTAATCAGGAGGCTCCATTTCAATACCTAGGTCGGGAAGATCCCCTGGAGCAGGGTATGGCAACCCACTCCAGTATTCTTGCCTGGGAAATCCCATGCACAGAAGAGACTGGCAGGCTGCAGTCCATGGGATTGCAGAAGAGTTGGACACAACTTAGTAACAAACCTTCCAAATATTCCTTTGTATATATGTACCACATCTTTTTATCCAATATCTATTAATAGGAATGCGAGTTGCTTCCTCAGTTACCATTTTTGTGTCAATACCCAAACTTCTAAAGTTTTGTTATAGTCTGTCTTCCTCCTGTTCTCCTAATCTTATGGGTCCAGATCTTCCACAATAATAATAATAATAATAATAATAATTTTAGTAGGATTGCAAGGGAACAAAATAGAAGCACATATTCATTGTACCTTTATGTGAAGTTTATTCGTATCCCATCTTGACACACTTGCTCGAAAACACTTGCTCTCCAACTTCAAATATGGAAGGAGGGAGACCAGTTAAGGGCCATTGCTTTAGTCAGGCAAAAAATGAAGGTAGCTTGGAGTAAAATTTTGAAGATGCAGTATAGATGGAAATAAGTGAAGAAGGTTCTTCTTTTTTGGGGTTTTGCATCCACACGGTGAGATGATTCATACACTTAGATTTACATGCAGATAGCTTTGGAATATAGTGTAGTATACTGTAACTAAGCAGAATAATGAAAGCGCTTTCAGCCCTTGCTCAGGTGTAGGGTATTGATTCCTCCAGTTCAAGAATTGTCTCTAGATCAACTCTAGGGTTCTCTACAACTCTAAAGTTCCTTCATTGTTAGAAATAGGTGATAAGATAGAAATTAAACTAGTGTCTAAACTTTTTAAAAATAATTGAACACTCTTGATTACTAAAAGTGTGGCTAACTTGAAAACAATAAGGTATAATTGTTCATGGCTATAGACCAAAGACCTATTATTTTTTTATGTGGTTTAATCTTTTTACAGTGAATTGCAGAAATAGATGTAAGAGATGCAGGTTTGATCCCTGGGTTAGGAAGATCCCCTGGAGAAGGGCACAGCAATCCACTCCAGTATTCTTGCCTGGAAAATCCCATGGACAGAGGAACCTGGTGGGCTTATGGTCCATAGGGTCACAAAGAGTCAGACACAACTGAAGTGACTTGCCATGTATACAGAAAGCAGTAGGGTCTGAAGTCCTTTTTTTTTTTTTTTTTGCTAATTGCAATAGTATTCAGCAATGAAGCAGATTAGTCTAATGAGGAAGCAATATTATAACAAACATTATAAACAAAAGGACATAGACATTTTTTTCTAGATCAAGAGAGTGTTTCAAGTGGCTTTCCTAAGACTTAACTGTTTTTAAACTTACTGTTCTCTTATTTTGTTCCTAGATTTGTACTCTGCTGAAGTGTAAAACAACAGACTTACACACTTGTGGTGACTCAGTTGAGACTGCTTCCACCAGGTTTGAAATGTTCTCCCTCAGTGGCACGTTCAGAACCCAGTATGTCTTCCCTGAGGTGTTGCTGAGTGAAATTCAGCTTGCACCTGGAGAATTTCAGGTACAAATCTTTGCTGAATATTGATAAATCATTTATGTAAGAAGAAGCGTCTTTTGAATAGAAAACCTGCCCAAGTGCTTGCAAATATCATGAAAATCTTCATTTGGAGAGAGTAAAGTTGGACTTAAGGCTCATCAATGACATGGAGCACATGGAATCTCTGTCTAAAGATCTTTTAGAGCAGCAGTCCCTAGTCTTTTTGGCACCAGGGCCTGGTTGGAGAAGGCTCTTGAGAGTCCCTTGGACTGCAAGGAGATCCAACCAGTCCATCCTAAAGGAGATTGATCTTGGGTGTTCATTGGAAGGACTGATGTTGAAGCTGAAACTCCAATACTCTGGCCACCTGATGCGAAGAGCTGATTCATTTGAAAAGACCCTGATGCTGGGAAAGATTGAGGGCAGGAGGAGAAGGGGACAACAGAGGATGAGATGGTTGGATGGCATCACCGACTCGATGGACATGGGTTTGGGTGGACTCCAGGAGTTGGTGATGGACAGGGAGGCTTGGTGTGCTGCGATTCATGGGGTCGCAAAGAGTCAGACACGACTGAGCAACTGAACTGAACTGAATTGAACTGGTTTAGTGGGAAACAATTTTTCCACGGACCATCAGGGTAGTAGGGAGAATGGTTTTGGGATGCGACTGAACAACAACAAAAAAAAGCACATGACACTTAACACTTACTGTGCACTTTATTTCTTTTATTATTACATCATTTCCACATCAGATCATCAGGCATTAGATCCTGGAGGTTGGGAACCCCTATTTNTTCAAAAACCAACAATCAAAAATGCTATCCTACAAGAAAACGAGTCTGCTTGCACTTGGAGGTCTGAGTTCTCCTGCTCCACAGTCTCATGTTCCTTCAGCCTCCAGGCATGGCAGGAGCACCGGCTGCTGTATGTACTTTCTAGTCATAGTTCAGAACTTGGTAAATTTCAATGGCCAGGGTTAAAGATTTCGTGAGCTTTCCTAACTATGGACTGTGGTTTTGGCTTAATCTTAGAAAACTTAGATTTCCTACAGTCAAACATTTCCTGGGCATGGATACTGGAGAAACCAAGGGCTCCTTGACCTGGTTCACACCCCGTGGGACATGAATGGTGTTAGAGCCAATGGGACTCTGTGTCTGGTGGTGTGCTGACAACAGTTGACCTGGACTGATGGGATTCTTCATGCAGATTGAGACAGGATGCTGGGTGAATAGAACCCGGATGCCAGGACCAGGATCTGGGCCAGTTAAGCAGCTAGCTATAGCTCTGGAATGTGAAGCTTTGATCATGAAGACACATATTAGCTGCCATAGAACACTGACTGGAGGAACCAAAGGACTGTCACTCTCTTCATCCAACTCTTTGTCTTTTTCTTTCTTCCTTACTAAATGCATCTTTGTGATGATGGGAGACCTGCTTCAATGGCTTATTTAATAGAGACTTAATGAAGCCAGTGGAGCTGGGAGAGAGTGATTACTCTGGGCTTAAGGTAGGGACATTCCATCTCAATTCATTCTCTCTTTTTTTTTTTCATAAAAAATAATCCCCCAAACTGTCAAAATGTTGCCATAGTATTTTCTTTCTTCCTTTACTAAAAGTATTCACTTTCAAGTTGGTGGAGAAGATATTGAAGGGAAAAAGTTCCTTAGATCTAGGAATATATCTGTATAAAATTAAAAGAAATAAAAACATAAATAAAACAGAACTTCTAGATTGCAAGAGTAGTCAGTCCTTGGAGAGGGTTCAAAATACCTGTGGTCTGTTCCCTGTGATAAGAGTATTCCCACGTTATCTTGATCTCTGGTCTCCCAAAAATTCAAAGTTGCAAAAAGGGAAAAAATAAACAAATGCAAAATAAAAGTGCCCCAGCAAGAATGCATGGCCCTTCATCCTTATTCTCTGGAGCCAGGGAATATCCTACCCCTCACACTCTCAAAGGATAGTCACTATATTCCAGCCCTTATCAGCTCTTTAGCATCCACCCCATTGGAGCATCCATCCCATTGGGACATCCATGTGTAGTAGAACCTACAAGAGCTGTGTTCATTTTTAAAATATTTCAACTGTACTTTATTATTGCTGAGGACTGAACAACAAGGACAATAATAATGAATGTTTTCAAGCATGAACTGTTAAAAGATAAACTGAGGCATGTTAAACATTCTAAGAGTTAATTTGAGCAAAAATGAGTTTGAATAGGGCAGCACAAAACCAAAAATGTTTAGGAGAGGTCCTCTGATGGGAGTTAGGGACAAGACTTTTATAGAAAAGATGGAGATCCAAAGCAAGGAATTATTTGATTGGCAGTAGCTTAAGTAACTGGTTTATTTGGGAAAGCCTAGTGGGCTGTTTGTAATTGGTTGAGGTGGCCGAGAGGAGCAACCCCATGTCCAAGGGGCGGCGGCTATACGGGCGCAGAAGGGCAGAGTGGAGCTACTCCAAGTCCAAAGTCAGGAGGGGCAGCCGTGAGGAGATACCCCTCGTCCAAGGTAAGGAGCAGCGGCTGCGCTTTGCTGGAGCAGCTGTGAAGAGATACCCCCGGTCCAAAGTAAGAGAAACCCAAGTAAGACGGTAGGTGTTGCGAGAGGGCATCAGAAGGCAGACACACTGAAACCATAATCACATAAAACTAGTCAATCTAATCACACTAGGACCACAGCCTTGTCTAACTCAATGAAATTAAGCCATGCCATGTGGGACCACCCAGGACGGGAGGGTCATGGTGGAGAGGTCTGACAGAATGTGGTCCACTGGAGAAGGGAATGGCAAACCACTTCATGATTCTTGCCTTGAGAACCCCATGAACAGTATGAAAAGGCAAAATGACAGGATACTGAAAGAGGAACTCCGCGGGTCGGTAGGTGCCCGATATGCTACTGCAGATTAGTGGAGAAATAACTCCAGAAAGAATGAAGGGATGGAGCCAAAGCATAAACAATGCCCAGCTGTGGATGTGACTGGTGACAGAAGCAAGGTCTGATGCTGTAAAGAGCAATATTGCATAGGAACCTGGAATGTCAGGTCCATGAATCAAGGTAAATTGGAAGTGGTCAAACAAGAGATGGCAAGAGTGAACATCAACATTCTAGGAATCAGGGAACTAAAATGGACTGGAATGGGTGAATTTAACTCAGATGACCATTTTATCTACTACTGTGGGCAGGAATCCCTTAGAAGAAATGGAGTAGCCATCATGGTAAACAAATGAGTCCAAAATGCAGTACTTGGATGCAATCTCAAAAACGACACAATGGTCTCTGTTCGCCAAGGCAAACCATTCAATAGCACAGTACCAAGCCTATGCCCCAACCAGTAACGCTGAAGAAGCTGAAGTTGAACGATTCTATGAAGACCTATAAGACCTCTTAGAACTAACACCCAACAAAGATGTCCTTTTCATTATAGGGGACTGGAATGCAAAGTAGGAAGTCAAGACACACCTGGAGTAACTGACAACTTTTGCCTTGGAGTACAGAATGAAGCAGGGCAAAGGCTGATAGAGTTTTGCCAAGAGAACGCACTGGTCATAGCAAACACTCTTTTCCAACAACACAAGAGAAGACTCTACACATGGACATCACGAGATGGTCAACCCCGAAATCAGATTGATTATATTCTTTGCAGCCAAAGATGGAGAAGCTCTATACAATCAGCAAAAACAAGACTGGGAGCTGACTGGCTCAGATCATGAGCTCTTTATTGCCAAATTCAGACTTAAATTGAAGAAAGTAGGGAAAACCATTAGACTATTGAGGTATGATCTAAGTCAAATCCCTTATGATTATACAGTGGAAGTGAGAAATAGATTCAAGGGCCTAGATCTGATAGACAGAGTGCATGATGAACTATGGATGGAGGTTCATGACATTGTACAGGAGACAGGGATCAAGACCATCCCCATGGAAAAGAAATGCAAAAAAGCAAAATGACTGCCTGAGGAGGCCTTACAAATAACTGTGAAGAGAAGAGAAGCAAAAAGCAAAGGAGAAAAGGCAAGATATAAGCTTCTGAATGCAGAGTTCCAAAGAATAGCAAGAAGAGATAAGAAAGCCTTCTTCAGTGATCAATGCAAAGAAATAGAGGAAAACAATGGAATGGGAAAGACTAGAGATCTCTTCAAGGAAATTAGAGATACCAAGGGAACATTTCATGCAAAGATGGGCTTGATAAAGGACAGAAATGGTAGGGACCTAACAGAAGCAGAAGATGTTAAGAAGAGGTGGCAAGAATACACAGAAGAACTGTACAAAGAAGAGCTTCATGACCCAGATAATCACAATGGTGAGATCACTCACCTAGAGCCAGACATCCTGGAATGTGAAGTCAAGTGGGCCTTAGGAAGCATCATTATGAACAAAGCTAATGGAGGTGATGGAATTCCGGTTGAGCTATTTCAAATCCTGAAAGATGATGCTGCAAAAGTGCTGCACTCAATATGCCAGCAAGTTTGGACAACTCAGCAGTGGCCACAGGACTGGAAAAGGTCAGTTTTCATTCCAATCCCAAAGGAAAGCAATGTCAAAGGATGCTCAAACTACCACACAATTGCACTCATCTCACATGCTAGTAAAGTAATGCTCAAAATTCTCCAAGCCAGGCTTCAGCAATACGTGAACCGTGACCTTCCAGATGTTCAAACTGGTTTTAGAAAAGGCAGAGGAACCAGAGATCAAATTGCCAACATCTGCTGAATCATCAAAAAATCAAGAGAGTTCCAGAAAAACATCTACTTCTGCTTTATTGACTATGCCCAAACCTTTGAATGTGTCGATCACAATAAACTGTGGAAGATTCTGAAAGAGATGAGAATACCAGACCACCTGACCTGCTGCTTGAGAAACCTATATGCAGGTCAGGAAGCAACAGTTAGAACTGGACATGGAACAACAGACTTGTTCCAAATAGGAAAAGGAGTATGTCAAGGCTGTATATCGTCACCCTGCTTATTTAATTTCTCTGCAGAGTACATCATGAGAAATGCTGGGCTGGAAGTAGCACCATCTGGAATCAAGATTGCAGGGAGAAATATCAATAACCTCAGATATGCAGATGATAGCACCCTTATGGCAGAAAGTGAAAAGGAACTAAAAAGCCTTTTGATGAAAGTAAAGAGGAGAGTGAAAAGTTGGCTTGAAGCTCAACATTCAGAAAACGAAGATCATGGCATCTGGTCCTATCACTTCATGAGAAACAGATGGGGAAACATTGGAAACAGTGTCAGACTTTATTTTTCTGGGCTCCAAAATCAGTGCAGATGGTGATTGCAGCCATGAAATTAAGATGCTTAACTTTCCTTGGAAGGAAAGTTATGACCAACCTAGAGAGCATATTGAAAAGCAGAGATATTACTTTGCCAACCAAGGTCTGTCTAGTCAAGGCTATGGTTTTTCCAGTGGTCATGTATGGATGTGAGAGTTGGACTGTGATGAAAGCTAGTGCTAAAGAATTGATGCTTTTGAACTGTGGTATTGGAGAAGACTCTTGAGAATCCCTTGGACTGCAAGGAGTTCCAACCAGTCCATTCTGAAGGAGATCAGCCCTGGGTGTTCATTGGAAGGACTGATGTTGAAGCTGAAAATCCAATACTTTGTCCACCTCATGTGAAGAGTTGACTCACTGGAAAAAACTGTGATGCTGGGAGGGATTGGGGGCAGGAGGAGAAGGGGACGACAAAGGTTAAGATGTTCAGATGGCATCACCGACTCGATGGACATGAGTTTGTGTATACTCCGGGAGTTGGTGATGGACAGGGAGGCCTGGCGTGCTGCGATTCATGGGGTCGCAAAGACTCAGACACGACTGAGCGACTGAACTGAACTGAACTGTACTTAGATTTTGATTTCTTAACTTTTGACGCATTTACAGGCTTCAGTTCTGATTTGCTCACATAGGTTTATAACGTATTAGAACCACCTAAATCTAATGGTTTCCCTGTTTGCATTAACTTACTACTAAAAACAGGCACTTTCTCACATGAAACAATCCTTTAAATAAGCATTATTGCCCTCATTCTACAAGGTAACATTGAGTCTTGGAGAGGATAAATATTCAAAGTCAATAAAAAATAAGTACTTAAGATAATCAAAAACATCTAGCTCCTTTTGCCTCAAACATATGTAAAGTTGTTCCTTCATATCTGTGGTTAGTGTACCCACAGACTCAACCAACTGCAGATTGAAATTATTTGGAAAAAAATTTCAGAAAGTTCAGAATTTCAGAATATTCTATGTGCTGGCAACTGTTTACATAACATTTACATTATGTGTGTGTACTAAGTTACATCAGTTGTTTCCAACTCTTTGAAACCCTATGGATTGTAGTCCGCCAGGCTCCTCTGTCCTTGAGCCTCTCTAAGCAAGAATACTGGAGTGGCTTGTCGTTCCCTTCTCCAGGGGATCTTCCCTATCCAGAGATCGAACCTGAGTCTCCTGCATCTCCCTCATTGGCAGGAGGGTTCTTTGCCACTAGCACCACCTGGGAAACCCACTTACATTGTATTAGGTATTATAAGCAATTTACAGATGATTTAAAGTGCACCAGAGGATGTGCATAGGTTATATTCAAATACTCTACCATTTTGTGTAAGGGGCTTGGACATTTGAGAAGTTTAGTATCCACTGGAGCTCCTGAAATCAATCCTCCTTAGATACCAGGGAGGGGTTTACTCTTTTATGGTGCTATACTTTCTCTCTCTTTAGGATGTATTTTAGTCAGGAAAGACTAGGGAATGGAACAGTAATAAATAATATAAAAAGCATTCTGGCTCATTAAAGCAAAAGTTTATGTCTACTTCATTCAGAGTCTATTCTAGGGAAGCCAGCCTTTATGTCATAGATCAGAACTCTGGGCTCTTTTCATCTTGTATCATTTCCTTATCAACTGTGCTCCCATAATTTCTAGAGCATGAAAAAACATGAAAAAATTGTACAATGCCTTATAAATGCTTTCACTCAGAGTGATACCTGCCATCTCCACTTATATTTTATTGGCCAGAGAAAGTCATATGGCCACGCAAAATTTATGTAAATAGGAAGTGTAATTCCCCTGCATGTCCAGGAAAGGGAAGAGATTTATACATATTGGCTAATGGTAGTAATGTCTACAATTGAATGTAAAGTCTTCAAATATGTGTGTCTTACATTCTTCTTCACCTTAGCATATAGACATCACTTAATAAATGATTAATGTCTGCCGTGAGTCACCAGAGCTGCTAGTTCAGTTCAGTTCAGTCACTCAGTCTTGTCAAACTCTTTGAAACCCCGTGGACTGCAGTATGCCAGGCTTCCCTGTCCATAACCAACTCCTGGAACTTTCTCTAACTCATGTCCATCAAGTCAGTGAGGCCATCCAACCATTTTATTCTCTGTCATCCCCTTCTCTTCCTGCCTTCAATCTTTCCCAGCATCAGGGTGTTTTCCAATGAGTCAGTTCTTTGCATCACATGGCCAAAGTATTAGATATTCAGCTTCAGCATCGGTCCTTCCAATGAATATTCAAGACTGATTTCCTTTAGGATTGACTGGTTTCATCTCCTTGCAGTCCAAGGGACTCTCAAGAGTCTTCTCCAATACCACAGTTCAAAAGCATCAATTCTTCAGTGCTCAGGTTTCTTTATAGTCCAGCTCTCACTTCCATACATGACTACTGGAAAAACCACAGCTTTGACTAAGATAGGCCTTTGTTGGCAAAGTAAGTAGTGTCTCTGCTTTTTAACATGCTTTCTAGGTTGGTCATAGCTTTTCTTCCAAGGAGCAAGTGTCTTTTAATTTCATGGCTGAAGTCAACATCTGCAGTGATTTTGGAGCCCAAGAAAAGTTTATCACTGTTTCCATTGTTTCCCCATCTATTTGCAATGAAGTGATGGGACTGGATGCCATGATCTTCATTTTTGAACGCTGGGTTTTTAACCCTTCCTTTATTCTCTAATCTATAGTTACACTATACTTCTTGCCTCTTGCCCCATTACTTTGTTGTCAATCCCATGTATATGCTAATTGCAATCCAATACCAACAGTTGCTCAAACTTTCCATTAATCTTTCATTGATCTAAAGGCAATTTTACCTGTACTTGCGAGCCATATGTAAAAGGCATCATTGATGTTTTGTGTATAGCATTTTGTGGTTTAAAAAACATTTTAATGCACATTTTCTTTTATTTCACAAAGTGTTGGGGGCGGTCCAAGATGGCGGAGGAATAGGATGGGGAGACCACTGTCTCCCCCACAAATTCATCAAAAGATCATTTGAACGCTGAGCAAATACCACAAAACAACTTCTGAACACTGGCGGAGGACACCAGGCACCCAGAAAGGCAGCCCCTTGTCTTCAAAAGGAAGTAAGACAAAATATAAAAGATAAAAAGAGAGACAGAAGAGTTACGGATGGAGACCCATCCCGGGTAGGGAGTCATAAAACAGGAGAAGTTTCCAACACCAGGAAACCCTCTCACCAGGGGTCTGTGGGGAGTTTTGGAACCTCAGAGGGCAACATAACTGGGAGAAAAATATAAATTAATAAAACCCACAGATTATGTGCCTAACTGCAACTCCCAGCAGAGAAGCAGTCAGCAAGCAAGTCCCACCAGCAAGCAGGGGCTGAACAGGGAGGCATGGGCTGCATTGCTTTGGGTAAAGACTGGGCCTGAATGCGCTGAGGGCAATCTGAGGGAGCTAAGGTGGTATAGCAACCCTAACCATGGGATAGCCAGAGAGAGAGAGAGAGAGAGAGAGAGGAGAGAGAGAGAAAGAGAACTTTCCTGTGAAATGCTCTAACCTAAGGAACTGCTGGGCCGCTCACAGAACAAAGGACTGAGCGAATACCAGAGAGCTAGCTGGTAGCAGACCTGCCCATCCCCTGCTGGAGGCAGGGAGGCAGGCAGGCTCCAGCGGGAGCCAGAAGGCAAGGGGCATCCTCTACAAAACTGCGAGCAGGCTCTCAGTTGCAAACCAATCTTCCTAGGATCCTGGACTGTTGACATCCGCAGGAGAGTCGCAGCCAGAGGTAAGCTCCCCAAAGGAGACACACAGCACACCTGAGAAGTTGCTTCCACTGCACACCCAGGAAACTGAGCAGCTGGGATGGGGTGGTGCAGGGAGGGAGGGGATAAGACGCACTGCCCACCTGGGGAGAGCGCGCTTGCCAAGCGCCTGATCACCTGAGCTGCTCAGACCTGGGAAGGGCACAAAACACAGGCCTAATTGAGTCTGTGCCTTTGTGGAGTACCCAAGAACCTGAACCTGAGCAGCTTAGACCTGGGAAGTGCACGCAACCCAGGGCCTGCTTTAGACAATTCCCTTGCAGAGCAACCTGGAGCCTGAGCAGTATAGACGGGAAAACACACACGCCATGAGCAAACCCAGTGTGGCCCAGACACTGTGATCACTTCCCACACACGCCAGTGATATATGTTTGCAGTGTTCCTCCCTCCTGCAGCACAACTGAACAAGTGAACATAAATAAATGACTACCTTCACCCCCTTGTGTCAGGGTGGAAGTTAGATACTGAATAGACTTGCAAACAGAGAAAGCCAAAATAAACAAAGAAGGAACCGCTTTGGAAGTGACAGGTGCAACAGATTAAAACCTTGCAGTTAGCATTGGCTACTTTGCAAGGGACCTATTGACCTTGAGAAGTATAAGCTGGAACAAGGAACTATCTGAAACTGAACTGACCCCACACTGCCCTCAACAGCTCCAGAGAAATTCCTAGATATATTTTACTATTATCATTTTTTAATTAAAAATATTTTTATTTTTAAATTCTTTAGTACTCCTTTAATTTTCATTTTTAAAACCTACTATTAGCTTGCCAAAAAATAGACCCTATTTTTAAGTTAAATATATACTTTTTATGACTTTTGTGATTCAGTTTTGTTTTTTTAATATTGTATTTTTGAGAGTCTAACCTCTACGCTAGATTTTTAATCTTTGCTTTTTGGTATTTGTTATCAATTCTGTACTTTTAAGAATCCAATCTTCAGTACCCATTTTTACTTAGGAGTATGATTACTGGCTTGATTGCTGTCTCCCCTTTTGACTCTCCTTTTTCTTCCCCAGGTCACCTCTATCTCCTCCCTCCCCCTTCTCTTCTCTACTTTGTGAATTTCTTGGGTGTTCTGGTCTGTGGAGAACACTGAAGCTCTCTGAGTGCTCTCCAGACTGTGGAGAGCAAATAGAGAATTGATTACTGGCTAGATTGCACTCTCCCTTTTTGATTTCCCCTTTTCTCCTCCTGGTCACCTCTATCTCCCTCCTCCCTCTTCTCTTCTCCATGTAACTCTGTGAACCTCTCTGGGTGTCCCCCACTGTGGAGAATCTTTTCACCATTAACATAGATGTTTTATCATTCATGCCCTATGCATGGAGATGTCTTGAGGCTACTGTAAGAATAAGACTGAAAGCCAGAGGCAGGAGGCTTAAATCCAAAACTTGAGAACACCAGAAAACTCCTGACTCCAGGGAACATTAATCGACAAGAACTCATCCAAAAGCCTCCATACCTACACTGAAACCAAGCTCCATGCAAGAGCCAACAAGTAGGTGTATCAGATTCTCAAAAAATGAATCTTTGAGCTTCATGTCCAATGTATTCTTTAGCTTTCTGGGTTATCAGTGTTTTCTTAGATAGCCACGCTAGACTGCAGCTTCCTGAGGGATTCACTGTTAATCCTGTTTGATTAAAGTGCTGGGTACTGATATTTTGCTTAATGATTATTAAAGCTAGATTTTAATTGCATTTTTGAGAGTCCACCTGCAGTGCAGGAGACCCAGGTTCAACTCCTGGGTTGGGGAGATGCCCTGGAGAAGGGAATGGCAATCCACTCCAGTGTTATTGCCTGGAGATTTCCATGGACAGGGGAGCCTTATGGGGTACAGTCCATGTGGTCACAGAGATTCGGACATGACTGAGTGATTAACACCTTTACACTTTCACTACTTTTGTAAGAGCAACACACGACATTCCTCATAGTCAATCTTGTAGCTTTAATAGCCACAGAGTTTGGTAGATTGCAGGGTGATAGGTAGAGAGATAAGGTGAAAATACACAATTAATATTAAATATATATACACACCCTGAAGAAAGATTGAACTCAGTTGATCATATCTGTTAACATGGCATAGAGAATATACATTTTCCTTGAGACACTGAGAGAGGAATGTCAACATTAAGAGTGGAAATTTTTTGGACTTGGGAGGTAAATTTAGAAGGATCAGTGACAATGTGTTCACTGTGTTCCCTTATGTGTGTTAAGAGTGAGCTCTTTCTGTTTTGAAATCAGCTCCGTATGGTTGTCTGGTTGCAGAAATATAGCAAGTGCTCTTATCAGTGTGAATAGCTATTTAGCCATCGATATATTCTGGAAACTTTGAACTCCTGCCAAAGCAAAGAAAAGCCACCTGTCAGCATAGTGGTAGATTATCTGATAAATAGTTAATATTGGGGCAATACGTTTTGTAGACAGGATGAACTTTGAGTTATGAAAACATTAGTATCAAAAATACTGTTTTAATGGATTATGATGTTGATTTAGCTGAAATTATGAACCAGATGATTTATTTTTTCCCATCTATGATAAAATTTCATCTTGCTCTGTCAAAGACAACTAAGGATTTATTTACCATAGCAGTATGAATGGGAAAAAAAAATGGAAATGCCTGACATTGTGTGTACTTAGTACTAGGAAACTAGTTGTTGTAGAGATCAATTATAAAATCATTATAGCAAGAAAATAAAACTATTAGCCTAAAAGTTTTATAATTTAATTTTACCCGAAATATGTGAAAGTTACCTTTAAAGACTAATGAGAAAAATATAATAATTTTAGTGACAAAAACAATTACAAAAAGTATTTTGAAAATGTTTTGAAATTACTATTGTTGTTACTGTACTATTATTATTGTTCAGTTGCTCAGTCGTGTCTGACTCTGTCACTCCATGGACTTCACTATCTTCAGGAGTTTGCGCAAACTCATATCCATTGATTTGGTGATGCTATCCAACCATCTCATCCTCTGTCACCCCTTCTCCTCCTGCCCTCAGTCTTTTCCAGCATCAGGGTCTTTTCCAATGAGTTGGTTCTTAACATCAGGTGGCCAAAGTATTGGAACTTCAGTGTCAACATCAGTCCTTCCAATGAATATTCAGGGTTGATTTCCTGTAAGATTGACTGATTCTCCAGGCAAGAATACTGGAGTGGGTTGAAGATCTTCAGGGGATCTTCCCAACCCAGGGATCAAACTCCGGTGTCACACATTGCAGGCAGATTCTTTACCGTCTGAACCACCAGGGAAGCCCCCAAATTACTGTTAGTATGTTATTATCTCACCTGTCTTTTTTTTCTAATGAAGATCATTTTAAAGTCTTAATTGAACTTGTTGCAACATTACCTCTCCTAACTTGTAAATAATATGATTCTCTAGCCCACTTATTCATAACACTTATGAATGTTAAGCAAAGTTCTCAACAGGGTGGTTATCTCAGTTTTTGCTATCTAGCTGTTTGAAGGGGCTGAGGGAGAAATCAGCTATAGAAAAGAAAACTGTTCACTCAAACTTTTTTCCCTCAAATTCTTCATCGTGGTTAGGAGCTGAAACTCTGGAGTCAGACAAATCTGGAATCAAAATCCACTACTGCCCCTTAGTATAAATTAAAGTATCTAATTCTCATTACCTTCCTTTGTGAAGCTATTATAAAGATAGTATCTATTACGGTAGAGGTGTTGTGGAAATGAACTAGAGCTTTCTCATAAGGCTCTTCACTCATTGACTGGTACTGTTTCAGGAAATGTTTCTCCTCCACTTTCTTTCTTCTCTCCCTCCTGTTACTCTTTTTTCCTCCTCCTCTTCCACTCACATTTTCTCCTCTTCCTTCCTCATCTCTTTTCTTGTCCCTCCTCTTCTTCCTTATTATTTCCCTTCTGTTATTATTATTATTGAGAGTGACCAAGCTTAGGCTGTGCCCCCAGGAGCAGTATGTTTATGGTTTGTCTTCAATAGGTCTTAAGATGCAAGGGAAAGTCTAGAGTAGCACACTGTGAGAAATCCACAGGGTCCTAGTTTATTCCCCCTCCCCTCTCCTCTGAGGGGAAAAAATGAGAAGGCTGAAGTGTTTCATATTGGGTCACTATATTCTAGGGTCCTTGGGAGGCAAGAAGAGGGATTCAGTATAAAAACCTATATGTTTTTATATATGTTTGGGAACGTTTATATATGTTTGGGAACGTTTGTGCACTCGTGGTGAATTCATGTCAATGTTTGGCAAAACCAATACAGTAATGTAAAGTAAACTAAAGTTAAAATAAAAATTTTAAAAGAAAAAAAAAATAT
>SJYQ01002106.1:42378-63756 GCA_006410935.1 Redunca redunca | reverse complement strand
TTTTTAGAAAGTATTGTATTTGTCATATTGTCATAATTTTTTTTGACATAAACTAAATCTTTATTTAGATAATATTATTCACTATGTTAGCTTTTATTCTTGGTGATGGTGGTTTGTTTGCTAAAGTTGTGTCTGACTCTTGCGACCCTGTGGACTGGAGAGCACCAGGCAATTCTGTTCATGGAATTTTCCTTCTTCAGAAAATCTTCCTGACCCAGAGCTTGAACCCAAGTTTCCTGCACTGCAAGTAGATTCTTTACCAACTGAGCCAACAGAAAAGCCCAAATTTTAGCATTGCCTACCACTAACCATCTAAATCAAATCCCTTATGATTATACAGTGGAAGTGAGAAATAGATTTAAGGGACTAGATCTGATAGACAGAGTGCCTGATGAACTATGGATGGAGGTTTGTGGCATTGTACAGGAGACAGGGATCAAGACCATCCCCATGGAAAAGAAATGCAAAAACGCAAAATGGCTGTCTGAGAAGGCCTTAAAAATAGCTGTGAAAAGAAGAGAAGCGAAAGCAAACGAGAAAAGGCAAGATATAAACATCTGAATGCAGAGTTCCAAAGAATAGCAAGGAGAGATAAGAAAGCCTTCCTAAGCAATCAATGCAAAGAAATAGAGGAAAACAACAGAATGGGAAAGACTAGAGATCTCTTCAAGAAAATTAGAGATACCAAGGGAACATTTCATGCAAAGATGGGCTCAATAAAGGACAGAAATGGTATGGCCTAACAGAAGCAGAAGATATTAAGAAGACATGGCAAGAATACACAGAAGAACTGTACAAAAAAGAGCTTCATGACCAAGATAATCACGATGGTGTGATAATCACGATCACTCACCTAGAGCCAAATATCCTGGAATGTGAAGTCAAGTGGGCCTTAGAAAGCATCACTATGAACAAAGCTAGTGGAGGTGATGGAATTCCAGTTGAGCTATTTCAAATCCTGAAAGATGATGCTGTGAAAGTGCTACACTCAACTTGCCAGCAAATTTGGGAAACTCAGCAGTGGCCACAGGACTAGAAGAGGTCAGTTTTCATTCCAATCCCAAAGAAAGGCAATGCCAAAGAATACTCAAACTACTGCACTCATCTCACATGCTAGTAAAGTAATACTCAAAATTCTTCAAGCCAGGCTTCAGCAACATGTAAACCATGAACTACCAGATGTTCAAACTGTTTTTTTAAATAACAGAGGAACCAGAGATGAAATTACCAACATCCACTGGGTCATCAAAAAGCAAGAGAGTTCCAGAAAAACATCTATTTCTGCTTTATTGACTATGCCAAAGCCTTTGAATGTGTGGATCACAATAAACTGTGGAAGATTCTTTAAGAGATGAGAATACCAGACCACCTGACCTGCCTCTTGAGAAACCTATATGCAGGTCAGGAAGCAATTGTTAGAAATGGACATGGAATAACAGACAGGTTCCAAATAGGAAAAGGAGTACGTCAAGGCTGTATATTGTCACCCTGCTTATTTAACTTCTCTGCAGAGTACCTCATGAGAAATGCTGGCTGGAAGAAGCACAAGCTGGAACCAAGATTGCTGGGAGAAATAGCAATAACCTCAGATATGCAGATGACACCACCCTTATGGCAGAAAGTGAAGAGGAGCTTAAAAGCCCTTGATGAAAGTGCAAGAGGAGAGTGAAAAAGTTGGCTTAAAGCTCAACATTCAGAAAACAAAGATCATGGCCTCTGGTCCCATCACTTCATGGGAAATAGATGGGGAAACAGTGGAAACAGTGTCAGACTTTATTTTTGGGGGCTCCAAAATCATTGCAGATGGTGATTGCAGCCATGAAATTAAAAGACGCTTACTCCTTGGAAGAAAAGTTATGACTAACGTAGATAGCATATTGAAAAGCAGAGACATACTTTGCCAACAAAGGTCCATCTAGTCAAGGCTGTGGTTTTTCCAGTGGTCATGTATGGATGTGAGAATTGGACTGTGAGGAAAGCTGAGCCCCGAAGAATTGATGCTTTTGAACTGTGGTGTTGGAGAAGACTCTTGAGAATCCCTTGGCCTGCAAGGAGATCCAACCAGTCCATTCTAAAGGATATCAGTCCTGGTTGTTCATTGGAAGGACTGATATTGAAGCTGAAACTCCAGTACTTTGGCCACCTCATGCAAAGAGTTGACTCACTGCAAAATATGCTGATATCGGAGGGATTGGGGGCAGGAGGAGAAGAGGACACCAGGGGATGAGATGGCTGGATGGGATCACCAACTTGATGCACATGAGTTTGGGTAAACTCCGGGAGTTGGTGATGGACAGGGAGGCCTGGTGTGCTGCGATTCATGGGGTTGCAAAGAGTCGGACATGACTGAGTGACTGAACTGACTGAACTGACTAACCCTTCAACTGGAATTTAAGTTCCAGAAGAGCAGGGAATTTTATTGTGTCTGTTCACACTCTTGCCTCAGCACATAGTGCCGGACAGGAGGAAGGCACTCGATTGTTATATCTTGAAAAAGAATGACTGGTTTCTGTTTGTCTTTTAGCTTAGTGTATGTAATATTCCTCTGCTTGATTCACAAGGTCAGTGATTCAGTTTTCAGTCATGGACAGGATTTCCAAATATTTAATTATGAGTCATTGGGCTTCCCTAGTGACTCAGATGGTAAAGAATCCACCTGCAATGCAGGAGATCTGGGTTCAATCCCTGGGTCAAGAAGATCCCCTGGAGAAGGGGATGGCCACCCACTCTAGAATTCTTGCCTGGAGAATTCCAGGGACAGAGGAGCCTGGTGGGCCACAGTCCACTGGGTCACAAAAAGTCAGACATGACTGAAGTGACTAAGCAGAAGCAGCATGGAATGTCCAGATGGGACATCCATGCAAGCAAATTGTTTCCATCTTTAAGTAACAGGAAGCATGGCAAAATCCATCTGTTTGTGGCGACAGCAGCATAGACTGATAGATAAGAGAGAAAATCATCTCCAGCAATATTATGATAAGGAAAACACACTATACCTGAGAGCGTTTCTGCTATGTTACACAGAATATAATAGTGCATCAGATTTAAGTCATCAAAAATAAGAGAATCTTAAGTTAATTTGAGATTTTGGATTTATAGGAAGAGACCAAATTATGTCTAATGCAAAGTTAAACTCTGCATTGTATTAATGTGAACGTAAGTACGTATCTGGTGTCTTTAGTTAAATAAGAAAGTGAGATAGCCATGCAGAGCAAACATGTGGAGGACATGCTTGTTGGAAGACAGAGAAGTAAGGAGCTGGAAGTCCATTACTGAATCATTTACGTGGACAAGAAAATTATGAAGAATTTTAGCAGGAGTAGCTTTGGAGAAAGTGAGTGTAGGCCAGGAGCTAAGATCTTCAAGATATAGAAAAATGACTTGAAGTCTGAAGTCTGCAGCAAGAGGAGGTATAGTCTGAACACAGAGCTTCAAAGTTTGCAAGGGATGGAAGATAGGAAGGAAGGAGGGATAATGATTTGCAATGTCAATGAGTACAAGAGGACATGTTTTTCCTCCAAGTCCTATAATAGAAAAGATAGCCAAGGATGCAGGAGAGGAAACAATCACCTTTGATAAGGATGTAGGGAAAGAGATATCCTCAGGGGAAAGAAAGTTTCAGTTAGAACAAAGAGAGGGAAGTCTTTTAAAAAGAGCCTAAGGAAATAGGGTGATGACCAGGAGCTCCAGAGGGAATACATGGAAGGGTTTGTGAGTGAGTAGTGGGCGAGTAGATTAGGAGATAGGTTCACATACAGGAGATAGGTTCTGTAATTGAACAGACTAGTATAGGATTGAAAGTCTGAGCCATTAGACATGGGTAGTTGAAGGAACCAGGGACAAATGGCATGGTGAAATTAGCATTGATGGCCTTTTATTGAGAAGCTGGGGACACTCTACCAGTAAAGTCCTGTCTTGCTAGACAGATCTACTTCAAACTATAATGCCTAACAATATATTTTAAAATCATGTGTCATTTTCAAACATTAGGTAATTAGATCATTTGAACAGAACTGTTGACTTAACTAGGTATCAGAGCATGCATGTTAAGTCACTTCAGTAGTGTCTGACTCTTTACAACACCATGGACTGTAGCCCATCATGCTCCTCTGTCCCTGGAATTCTCCAGGCAAGAATACTGGAGTGTGTTGCCATGCCCTCCTCCAGGGGATCTTCCTGACCCAGGGATCTAGCTGGAGTTTCTTATGTCTCCTGAATTGGCAGGCACTTTCTTTACCACTGGCTCAGACAGTAAAGTGTCTGCCTACAATGCGGGAGACCCGGGTTTGATCCCTGGGTCAGGAAGATCCTCTGGAGAAGGAAATGGCAACCCACTCCAGTACTCTTGCCTGGAAAATCCCATGGACGGAGGAGCCTGGTAGGCACCGTATATGGGGTCGCAAACAGTCGGACACGACTGAGTGACTTCACTTTCATTTTTTCACTTTTCTTTACCACTAGCGTCACCTGGGAAGCCTAGCTAGATATCATAGAGATTTATTAACTTTCTATATTGCTATAGTATGTTCAACTTGATAACTTGTAAATACAGAGAGTAATCATTTCTAGCTAGCTAAATTCTTAAAGCTGGAAGAAAAGAAAACCACTATTATGTCATGTTCTTAGATAAGTGTTCAACTCATAATATCATGTGTATTTATTTAAATAAATCTATTTAAAAAATACACCCCAGTACTCTTGCCTGGAAAATCCCAAGGACAGAGGAGCCTGGTAGGCTGCAGTCCATGAGGTCGCTAAGAGTTGGACACGACTGAGCATCTTCACTTTCACTTTTCACTTTCATGCATTGGAGAAGGAAATGGCAACCCACTCCAGTGTTCTTGCCTGGAGAATCCCAGGGATGGGAGCCTGGTGGGCTGCCATCTATGGGGTCGCACAGAGTTGGACACGACTGAAGTGACTTAGAAGCAGCAGCAGCAGCATTTAAAAAATAAATTATAACATTTAAAAATACTTGCACAAAAATTATGCATAAAGTTCTAAAGTTGACCAGACAGATTATTCTTCTGAAGTGTCATTGATATTATCAATACTTTCTCAGATACAAAGCTTCAGGCTTTATTTCTCTGAAAACAAGATGTATCATTATGAGGAGGAGGCCATTTGGTTTTTATCTGGGAATGAAGAACAAGGCATACAAAGTTGTCAGATGACTCTTTCATCATCTATGAATATAATCTTCTAAAACTGAGCAATCAGTTTTGTTTTTTTTTTTCCCCTACCTTCTCTTACTTATATTTGGACCCTAGTTCCTGCTGAGTGAAGCTGCTCAATGTGATACCAGGCAGGGATATTTTCTTAATTGGTAGAAATTATTAGCAAACATTCTAAACATTGTTTGATTCCTTTAATATATCAACAACAAAAGTAAAAGAAAGAAGGAAAAGGGGGAAATAGTGAGAAAAAAAACTTTAAATTTTAGTTTAGTTGAGAGCACATAAATTTTGTAGTAAAAAAAAAATCTGTCATTTGTTTAGTGAAGTTTCAATTATAATTCAAACATTATACAATTCAAGTAATAAAGGTATATTTAGACTGCTGTTTGTTCTGTCATAAAGTGGGCCTGGGTGTCTACTAAAATAAATCTTACAGATGCATTTGATATGTTTCCTCCTGGGAATAAAAGGCAGAAATGGACTAGGGGGAGAGACATTTCAAGTTTATTAAAATATCCATTTTCAGTTCAGTTCAGTTGCTCAGTCATGTCCGACTCTTTGCGACCCCATGAACTGCAGCACGTCAGGCCTCCCTGTACATCACCAACTCCCAGAGTCCACCCAAACCCATGTCCATTGAGTCAATGATGCCATCCAGCCATCTCATCCTCTGTCGTCCCCTTCTCCTCCTGCCCTCAATCTTTCCCAGCATCAGGGTCTTTTCCAATGAGTTAGCTCTCTGCATCAGGTGGCCAAAGTATTGGAGTTTCAGCTTCAACATCAGTCCTTCCAGTGAACACCCAGAACTGATCTCCTTTAGGATGGACTGGTTGGATCTCCTTGCAGTCCACGGGACTCTCAAGAGTCTTCTCCAACACCACAGTTCAGAAGCATCAATTCTTCAGTGCTCTTTCTTCACAGTCGAACTCTCACATCCATAAATGACCACTGGAAAAACCATAGCCTTGACTAGATGGACCTTTGTTGGCAAAGTTATTTTATTCCTCCAATTCCAGTTTTGGATAAATTTAGATTCTTATGTGGTCTTGATCTAAACTGTCAGCCCAGAGGGAGTGAGAAGAGATGAAAAGGAGAGTAGATTCCTGGAATTCTAAGACTTCTTGCTATTTCCTAGCATTTTCCCAATATAATGACAGCTTATTCACTGATAACCAGAATTTGGTTTGTTCCTCTGAACTCTCTCTCCGCCTCTTTTTATCTTTATAATATACGAGTATATAATATAATGTTATGTATTACACATAATATACATTAAACATATACTGCAAAATATATTGCAAGTTCCCCACAATTTAGCTAAGTATTACAGAATTACAGAATCATATATTTCAAACTAATAATTCAGCTTTACATTTCCAACACAGTGACTAACATGAAGTAGGATGTTTAAAAAATCTTATAGGAACTGAACTTACTGAATTGAACTTAGAAATAAAACCTCTTTCCAAAATAATCATTTTCAGCAAGAAGTAACAGGTAAATGCATTAAAAGTGAGAAGAATCAAATTGTTGATAATTTCCTTTTCTCACCCCCATAGGTTTCTGGGATATATATATGGAAGTAAGAAAAGGAACTCTAACCTGATCATGGATTTTGAAGAAAGACTCCTCAAAGCACTAAGGAAAAGATAACAACCAGTGCATTGTTCTTAGAAATGATGTCCTTTTGCCACAATAAAATTAATATATCCTGTGTGAAAAGCAGCTGGTCAAATGACATCCGGGCTTCCCTGTACAGTTTAATGGTGCTCATAATTCTGACCACAGTGGTTGGCAATCTGCTAGTCATTATTTCCATATCACACTTCAAGCAACTGCATACCCTAAATAATTGGCTCATTCAGTCCATGGCTACTGTGGACTTTCTTCTGGGGTGCCTGGTCATGCCTTATAGCATGGTGAGATCCATTGAGCACTGCTGGTCTTTTGGAGAAGTCTTCTGTAAAATTCACACCAGCACTGACATTATGCTGAGTTCAGCATCCATTTTTCACTTATCCTTCATTTCCATTGACCGCTACTATGCTGTGTGTGACCCACTGAGATACAAAACCAAGATCAACATCTTGGTTATTTCTCTGATGATCTTCATTAGTTGGAGTATTCCTGCTCTTTTTGCATTTGGGATGATCTTTCTGGAGCTAAACTTCAAAGGAGCTGAAGAGATGTATTATAAACACAGTCACTGCATAGGGAGTTGCTCTGTCTTCTTCAGCAAAACATCTGGGGTTCTGGCCTTTATGACTTCTTTCTATATACCTGGCTCTATTATGCTCTGCATCTATTGTAGAATATATTTCATAGCAAAAGGCCAGGCAAGATCAATTCATGATGCAAAGCAGAAGGTTCAAATTGGGTTGGAAGAGAGAAATGGAATTTCACGAAGCAGAGAAAGGAAAGCTGCAAAGACTTTAGGGATTGTGATGGGAGTTTTCTTAACATGCTGGTGTCCTTTCTTTTTCTGCATGGTCATGGACCCTTTCCTGGACTATACTATCCCATCCACTTTGAACGATGCATTGATTTGGTTTGGCTATTTGAATTCTACTTTTAATCCAATGGTTTATGCATTTTTCTACCCCTGGTTCAGAAGAGCACTAAAGATAATTCTAGTTGGTAAAATTTTCCAAAAAGATTCATCTAGGAGTAAATTATTTTCAGAATAAATCCATAGACTTATTATGCTTTCAGTCAGTCAGTTCAGTCACTCAGTTATGTCCAACTCTTTGCAACTCCATGGACTATAGCATGCCAGGCTTCCCTGTCCATCACCAACTCCTGGAGCTTACTCAAACTCATGTCCATCAAGTCAGTGATGCCATCCAACTATCTCATCCTCTATTGCCCCGTCTCCTCCTGCCTTCAATCTTTCCCAGCATCAGGGTCTTTTCTAGCGAGTCAGTTCTTCACATCATATGGCCAAATTATCAGAGTTTCAGCTTCAGCATCAGTCATCCAATGAATATTCCAGACTGATTTTGAGTGTTTTACAAAATAGTTGATGATCATATTTATGAACATGCATAATATCAACCACATGTGCCAATTGCAGGGACTTTTATGAAATATTTGGTTCAAAGATTGTACAGTGAGATATGATGCTTACCTCTTTCTTTTTATTTGCCATTCATATTATGTGTATTGAAGTTTTACAAGTCCTGAAATTAAGAATTTAAAATTTTAAAGAACACTTCCTACCCTTACATGAACTGCCATGAAACTGACAAGTGGTACCTTACTCAGTTGTTCAGTGGTGGAAACTAAGAGGCTACATTTGGAGATGGCAATTAGAAGGACTTTGTCATTCATTTGCTTGGATATATATGCCTTTTTTAAAAAGTCAACTAAAAGTGTACATTAAATATTACCATTGCTTACACATAATTTGCTATTTATTACTTATTATTAATAAATATTCTGATTTTTAAATCTATTGATGTTTACATTTTTTCCAATGTTTTTTCTGATTTTCATACTTGTATGAAATTTGGAAAATAGAGGAAAATTAATATATGGAAACAAAATAAAAATCAAAATATCATTCATAGCTCACTTAAGAACCATATCATTCAAAGTTCTTAAAAACATCATTTTGTAATGACTGCAAAATGTTAAACTGTATGGATGCACAAAAATTTTTTTAACCATTTTCCCATTGTTGACCACTTAGTTCATTTTGATTACTTTTTTTTTTTTTGAACAGCTTAAATTAAATGCCTGTTACCTGGTCTTCCTTAGTGGCTCAGATGGTAAAGAATCTGCCTGCAATGCAGGAGACCTTGGTTCGATCCCTGGGTTGGGAAGATCCCCTGGAGGAGGACATGGCAACCCACTCCAGTATTCTTACCCAGGGACAGAGGAGCCTGGCGGGCTAAAGACCATAGGGTCGCAAAGAGCTGGAAACATAACTGAGCAACTAAGCACACAGCACCTGTTACTGAAGCTCACAAAAACATCGGGGAGGATTTAATCATATTTCAAGGTCATGCCTGATGTGATAGGACTCAAAATACAAGCTGTAGGAAATAAAGCAAATTCACTTGTTGGGTGCCCAGCTACACTGAAAGAGAAGCAGTTATTCATCAGAGCAGCTAAACATGAGGTAAAGAAGAGCTATAATTGGACAGAGTATACCCCACGTCTATTACGATGGCATATAGAAAAGAAAAATAAGGAGAAATAGTGGTTTCAAGTAAGATCCCCTAATAGAAGTGGGCAAGCATTCTTAATCATAAATACCAATTTGCGTTTGAACTGTTTCTAATCTAGACTTCACGTAATTTGTATCTTGTTAAGCAACACCACCACAGATTTGAATTTATTTGTTTCATAAATGTGACTTATGCTCATGGGTAAGTTAGGGTGAGGCAGTTAATTTTAAATAAAACTAAAAAATGCATGTTCCTATATATACATTTCTGTTCACTAACCCTTCTATCTATTACAATCTCTTTCAGGACTGTATATTTACTTTCCTTGATGTGACTAGTTTTTGTTCTCATAGATTTTAAAAGCAGTTTTAAAACCTTTTTCATTTAGTATATGGTAAGAAAGTTGCCCCTAATCACTCCTGGTTTCAGAAACTATCTTGACTTTTCTACTTGTGAATCTACTTTTGTTAAATTTTAAAAAGGGAACAAAAGCATTTAGATAGTTTTCTATACCAGTCTATCCTAAAGGAGATCAGTCCTGGGTGTTCATTGGAAGGACTGATGCTGAAGCTGAAACTCCAATACTTTGGCCACCTGTTGCGAAGAGCTGACTCATTGGAAAAGACCCTGATGCTGGGAAAGATTGAGGACAGGAGGAGAAGGGGACGACAGAGGATGAGATGGCTGGATGGCCTCATCGACTCAATGGACATGGGTTTGGGTGGACTCCGGGAGTTGGTGACGGACAGGGCGGCCTGGCATGCCGCGGCCAATGGGGTCACAGAGTCGGACACAGCTGAGGGGCTGAACTTACTGACCAACTATACCATATAGCAAGTTTCTGTGGTTTTCTTCATTTGCTCCCACACATTCTTAGATGTTTTATACTTTTGTGTGTATGTGTCTTGCCTGTTATGAATATATCTTTTTTAAGTCATTGTATTTTCTGTATAATTAGTATTGCTTGTGTATAGTAAAATTTATTCTAGTTTTTAAGTTGACTTGCTTGGATTTTCATTATACGGTTCTATTATCCTTAAAAAAATGTTAAACTTTATCTCTTTTCTAATAGTTATTCTTATCTACAGTCTTTGCTGTACTTCATTAGTCAGAATTTTTATAGCAATATGCTATATAGTCCAGTGGGTCATGAAGAGTTGGACATGACCAAGCGATTAAGCAACTAAGCATTGACAACATTGATATAAGTCATCCTTGTCTTCCATCTATTTTAAATGACTGACTATTGAGACCACATTTTTCCTGGGACAAGTTTATGACTCAGATAATTCTACCTTTTAGACTTAGCACTAAATCCCCTATAGCCTATTTCTCTTTGTAGCTTCTGTTTTTAATACACTTAATAAAAAACAACCAGTAACCCATCCTTTCAGCAAACAAAAAGAAAGGCTCACCTTGTCTTTCCCTATTGGCAGCTTTATTCTAGTTTCCATTCCTCCATGCAGAGGTATTTTAGTCTTTTGGTTGTCCAGAATCTGCTTCTCAACTGGAATTCAATTAGCTTTGGGAAATTTCTCATCCCAACTAGATATAATTTGTTGGAACTGGAAGGAAGAGAGTGGCCTTCTGCCTTTCCCCTTAACTAAACAGATGGGTAGAAAACTTACACTAAAAATTTCAGAAGGTCTTTCTTTAGAAACTGAACCTTACAAAAAGGGAAAAAGTCAATTATTTTTAGCAGAATCATTAGCAGAAAACAAACAAAAAAATGTGGGTTTCCATTCTATTCATATGGTGAGACTGTAACCTGACTGCTCTTGGTGTTGTTGGAGTTCATGCCTCCCAGATTCCAGAGATACTCAAGTATCCATTTCCAAATTGAGTTCTCCATTTGCTCATGGATTTCATGACTCCCAGATAGTCTTCTAATGAATTCACAGTAGGCATAGCTTTTGGTTGCATGCACGAGAAGAACTTGAACTTGACATACGATATTATGGTAAACATAAAGAAAGCAGTTGTAACAACACAATATAACACTATTTTCCTAGTCCAGACAATGTCCATTCAAAAAAGTGTCATATTCCACTTCCTTCTCAAAGATAAATATTCAAATAAGTTTCCATTCAAGAAGAGATAAAAATAAAAATGTATTAGCAAGGAACTGATTTTTTTGTAGTAATAATATTGCCATCTTAAGAGATCAGTGCAATGGAAGTTCCAGCCTGATTTTCAACTTGGTTCTTGAAGTCAATAATCCAATTTTTGGAGAGTCATAATTTTTGTCAAAAAAGTAAAGCAAACCATATAAACTCCCATAAATTGTGGATTTTGGTGAATCAGTTTGTTTAATTGTACACTGTCAATCAGAGTGTGAATATTAACTGAAATGTTTAGAGATTCATGAAGAGTGATTTATGTTTTTAAATTTAGCAGACTTAAACTAAAATAAGAGTATTGAGAGATATTTTGAGTGTTGCACTCAAATAATCTAAGTAATGTAAGAATCAAATTGAAGATTTTTTTTAAGATAAAGTATATATTCATTTCCCAAAGTGTTTCAAACAGGTCATTGAGTACATAGCCAACTGTAAACAAGCATTTAGAGAACGTAAATTTGTCTTTGACAGGTCCTGACCTTCTGTTCCATATTCCTCCTCCTCCTCAAATCCCTTTATGAAATTTGTAAGCTCCCAGTGAATTACTCACCTGCAAAATAAGGACAATAATGTTGTCTCACTGGACCATTAATCATTACATGAGAGGTACTGCCTAGCATGGGGCCTTGCACATACAAATACTCAGCAAATACATTTTATTAGCATTATTCTCTGTCATTTTATCGGTATGTGCTATGCTGGTGTTCATTCAGAATATGCTTAGTACACATGGAGTGTTGACCTGGCAGATATTTCATACCATTTCTTTTTTTAAAAAGACTAGAGCAGCATTACATCATCCTGTTTCCCAGTAAATTCCACAATTAAAATTATGGAAAAGAATATCAGAATTATTCCAAGTTCTATGAAGAAGAAAGTTAACCTGGTGATACATTTCTGCATTAGTCTGTGGCAGTTTGGCATATTGGGAATTTTTATTTCTTTAAAAATAATTTCTATAGAAGACATATGAAAATAACTATATATTTCTATCTACATATATAATGTTGATATTTACCTGCAAAATACCTACTTATTGTCCACCTAGTTAATGAATTTGGATGAACACCTTGTATAAGCTCTGAAGCTTGCTGGTGTAGAGCCAGATTTCTGAAGTTCCCCGCATAGAGGGATGGCCTCAGGCTTTGAAACCAGACAAGTGTGAAGTCAAGTCCATTTTCCTCGTGGTTCCTGTGCTTTCCCTACTTATGTCTTTGCTCCTGCAGCCCCAATGCCTGAAATGCCTCCTGCCCCTCTTCCACCTCCATGACTTTTACTCATTTTAAAAGACTCATCTTGAGGATTACCTCTCCAGGAATCCATCTAAATTCTCTAAGATCAGGTAGGGGTCTTCTCTAAGTCCCTCAATGTGGGGACTTCCTTGGCGATCCAG
Source organism: Redunca redunca (assembly GCA_006410935.1). Taxonomy (NCBI): domain Eukaryota; kingdom Metazoa; phylum Chordata; class Mammalia; order Artiodactyla; family Bovidae; genus Redunca; species Redunca redunca. The sequence continues at coordinate 50,894 of SJYQ01002106.1, read as the reverse complement.
TGGTTAAGACTTTGACTTCCAGTGCAATCAATTCCTGATCAGGGAGCTAAGATCCCACATGCTGCACAACCTAAAAACCCAAAATTAAAACAGAAGCAATATTGTAACAAATTTAATAAAGACTTTAAAAATTGTCCACATCAAAAACAAAACAAAACTTAGCAAAACAAAACCAAAAAACCTCCCAATGTTGTGCCCTGCACTTCTCATCTGTATGTGCATGCTCAGTCACTTCAGACTCTGTGTGAGCCCATGGACTGTAGCTCACCAGGCTCCTTTGTCCATGGGATTCTCCAGGCAAGAGTAGTGGGTTGGGTTGCCATGACCTCCTCCAGGGGATCTTTCAACTCAGGGATCGAACTTGCATCTTCTGCATTGCAGGTGGATTCTTTAACCCCGGAGCCACTGGGGAAGTCCCACATCAGTACACTGCCTGCTTATTTTTCAAATGCCCTCTGTCCCCACTGGAGTGTGAACTACAGAAGTTAAGGACTGTTTCTTATCCATTCTTCTACTCCATACTCAGCACCACACCTGGGACAAAGAAGTCACTCAAAGCACATTTTTAAGGGGGAATAGATGAATCAGGGGAAATAAGAAATCCAAGGGTATAGTGTTAATGGAAGTTAGAGACAGATTGGAGTCCAAGTCTATCTGGCTCCACCCTCTCTCCTACTTCAGGGCAAATATGAAGCAACTATCAGCACTCATAGTTTTATCTCCACTCAGGTTTAAGCAGATGTGCCTATATGACTTTAATTTTGGCAATAAATATGTATTATTATGTATAGGAAAAGATTTTAATGGTTAAATTAATTTAAAAACTGTTTCTGAAACTGCTAACTAGATTTAGCATATGAGCTTCTACTGAGGTTGATGCTGAATTCCTAACTGCTTGGAATTATTTAGGGTTGATTGGACTGAGATTCAGAAATCTGCAGTTTCAAACAGCAGCAGCCCATGCTCTTTGAATCACATTTCTTCTAAGCACCATTTCCTTAGATGTTAAAAAAAAAAAAGAATGAAAAAAAATTAAGTTTATATCGTACAGTGAAAATTTAGGGGAATAATGAATAGCACAATGTATTTAAAAATGAGCTCAGAAGCCCTGGCTATGAGCTCCTATGAGTAGGGACTCAGTTTTCTCCAGCATCTGCCACAGGGCCTGGGCCAGATAGTTGCTCCAGGAACATTTATCCAAGGAAGGGAGAGAAGAAAGATAACTAACTGATTTGAGTGCAACATTTTTAAAATTTTAATTATTTATTTAATTAATGGCACCCCACTCCAGTATTCTTGCCTGGAAAATCCCATGGACTGAGGAGGCTGATAGGCTATAGTTGCAAAGAGTCAGACGACTGAATGACTTCACTTCACTTTATAGTTGCTTCAGTGTTGTGTTAGTTTCTACTGTACAGCAAAGTTAATCAGCTATACTTATACATGTATCCCCTCCTCTCCCATTCAGGTCACCACAGTTCATCAAGTAGAGTTCCTTGTGGGAAAAAATATTTCTAAAGTTATGTTTTGAAATTTAAGCATTTTAATGTTATTTTGTCACACTAATAATGCCTTGATCATCTAACTCAGGGATTCTGAAGACTAGCGTTAGCTGTGACACACTTTTTACCAGTCATTACGAAGTGAGAAAATCAACACAGTGTAAGAGTTTTTCATTATGGAATATGCATTTAATTTAATAGACTGTCTCTTGTCTAAGATCATTCCTTACTAAATTTCTAGGATTAAGATGTTCTTTTCATGAAAGAAAATATAGTAATAACAGACAAAATATTTTGACAAGGATCTTGTTGGACAAGCTTATGTTTGATCCTTAGGTTGGGAAGATCCCTTGGAGGAGGGCACAGCAACCCACTCCAGTGTTCTTGCCTGGAGAATCCCTATGGACAGAGGAGCCTGGTGGGCTACCATCCATGGGGTCGCACAGAGTCAGACACAACAGAAGCGACAGGACAGTGCAGCGCAGCAGCACGTTTGCCCTTTGTCTAAAACTTCCTTTTTGTGAAATCCCCCAAATCCACTATTCTACATTGTTAGTATCCCTTGACGTTGTTAGTATCCCTTATTGTTTTGGCAATAAGAGTTGATGGTGAGCCTGCAGCATACCATGGAGGCATCAGGTTAGCTCCAATCATTGAAGAAATTAAAAGTTTTAAGGACCACTTAAAACCTAGGCTTAAAATTCAATGAAAATAGATGACAAAGTCCACAACCAAATACAAGCAAAATAATTCTTGCTAGGAGGCCTTACAAACAGTGTGAAAAGAAGAGAAGTGAAAAGCAAAGGAGAAAAGGAAAGATATACTCATCTGAATGCAGAGTTNCAAAGTCCACAACCAAATACAAGCAAAATAATTCTTGCTAGGAGGCCTTACAAACAGTGTGAAAAGAAGAGAAGTGAAAAGCAAAGGAGAAAAGGAAAGATGTACTCATCTGAATGCAGAGTTCCAAAGAATAGCAAGGCGAGATACAAAAGCCTTCCTCAGGGATCAATGCAAAAAAATAGAGGAAAACAATAGAATGGGAAAAACTAGAGATCTCTTCAAGAAAATTAGAGATACCAAGGGAACATTTCAGGCAAAGATGGGCTCAAAAAATGACAGAAATGGTAGGGACCTAACAGAAGCAGAAGATATTAAGAAGACATGGCAAGAATACACAGAAGAACCATATAAAAAAGATCTTCACGACCCAGATAATCATGATGGTGTGATCACTCACACTCACCTAGAGCCAGACATCCTGGAATGCGAAGTCAAGTGGGGCTTAGGAAGCATCACTACGAACAAAGCTAATGGAGGTGATGGAATTCCGGTTGAGCTATTTCAAATCCTGAAAGATGATGCTGTGAAAGTGCTTCACTCAATATGCCAGCAAGTTTGGAAAACTCAGCAGTGGCCACAGGACTGGAAAAGGTCAGTTTTCTTTCCAATCCCAAAGAAAGGCAATGCCAAAGAATGCTCAAACTACCGCACAATTGCACTTATCTCACATGCTAATAAAGTAATGCTCAAAATTCTCCAAGCCAGGCTTCAGTAATACGTGAACCATGAACTTCCAGATGTTCCAGCTGGATTTAGAAAAGGCAGAGGAAATAGAGATGAAATTGTCAACATCAGCTGGATCATCGAAAAAGAAAGAGAGTTCCAGAAAAACATCTATTTCTGCTTTATTGACTATGCCAAAGCCTTTGACTGTGTGGATCACAATAAACTGTGGAAAATTCTTCAAGAGATGGGAACACCAGATCACCTGACCTGCCTCTCGAGAAACCTGTATGCAGGTCAAGAAGCAACAGTTAGAGCTGGACATGGAACAACAGACTGGTTCCAAATAGGAAAAGGAGTATGTCAAGGCTGTATATTGTCACCCTGCTTATTTAACTTCTATGCAGAGTACACCATGAGAAACACTGGAATGGAGGAAGCACAAGCTGGAATCAAGATTGCTGGGAGAAATATCAATAACCTCAGATATGCAGATGACACCACCCTTATGGCAGAAAGCAAAAAGAACTGAAGAACCTCTTGATGAAAGTGAAAGAGGAGAGTGAAGAAGTTGGCTTAAAACTCAACATTCAGAAAACTAAGACCATGGCATCCAGTCCCATCGCTTCATGACAAATAGATAGGGAAACAGTGGAAACAGTGTGAGACTTTATTTTTGGGCGGTCCAAAATCACTGCAGATGGTGATTGCAGCCATGAAATTAAAAGATTCTCAGTCCTTGGAAAGAAAGTTATAAGCAACCTAGACAGCATATTAAAAAGCAGATGTTACTTTGTCAACAAAGGTCCATCCAGTCAAGGTTATGGTTTCTCCAGTAGTCATGTGTGGATGTGAGAGTTGGACTATAAAGAAAGCTGAGCACCAAAGAATTGATCTTTTGAACTGTGGTGTTGAAGAAGACTCTTGAGAGTCCTTTGGACTACAAGGAGATCCAAGCAGTACATCCTAAAGGAAATCAGTCCTGGGTGTTCTTTGGAAGGACTGATGCTGAAGCTGAAACTCCAATACTTTGGCCACCTGATGCAAAGAGCTGACTCATTGGAAAAGACCCTGATGCTGGGAAAGATTGAGGACAAGAGGAGAAGAGGACGACAGAGGATGGTTGGATGGCATCATTGACTCTATGGACATGGGTTTGGGTGGACTCCGGGAGTTGGTGATAGACAGGGAGGCCTGGCGTGCTGCGGTTCATGGGGTTGCAAAGAGTCGGACACGACTGAGTGACTGAACTGAAGACAAAAGTTGTCTTTGTTGTGTGTTATGCCCTTTTTTGACACAGAATCTTAATTTACTCAATGTATGTAATTTACTACAATTCTAAAATTTGAAATTACTCCTTAAGGGACAAACAAAATGAGTATATAGTTAAGAGTTTTCTTGTACCTACAACCAGAGTTGAGATGTAATGTTAGCTGAATGGTTTTTCTGAGATTTCTGAAATCTTCCAGATAAGTGCTTCTTTGTTTTTCATTCATGATACCAGCTCTGTAAACACATTTACATCAAATAAAAAGATAGACTAAGACAGAGGTCACTATTTTGCCTCCTTGCATCAGCTAAAGTTTTCTTTCTCAGATTTGCACTTTGCTTAATAATCTGTATAATTCCCCAAACATTTGGTTCTTCAAACACAGTTCTGTGATTAATGTTTTCCTGTCTCCACTAAGTACAACTATTTCCCCAATGAATGATAGTGTGAAATTATTTCCCATCACAATCAAAGCAGGACAGCCAATGTGTTAATGATGCCCTCTGGTCTCTATTTACTCAAAAGTTTAGCAAATGAGAGTAAAGAGAGAAATGCTGCTTATACTGGTCTCTTTGGACTATGAGCTCGAATTGCAGGTTTCAAGTGTCAAACTGTAAATGAAGTACTGTGGACGTTGGTAAATATCTAATCAACACATTTAATTACTGTTATTAACAATTCTCATAAGACTTTACTTTTAACAAACACAAGAGTTTGAAAACAGTGATATCATAAGTTTGAAATGTGCTAATAACTTTATTTTTAAATGGCCTAGCATTTTTATTTTGTCTGTATATTCTCCCAAGTGCAGAAAATTATTAAAAGTTGGGAGAATAAGGAAAAACACACAGATAATCCATTGACTTTTCTTCCATGGTTCACGTTGCAAGAACAATAAAACAAAATATAACACAATAAAATACCATACTACCACCTGTTTTACATGAGTAGACTAGAGGGGCTATTACCACAATGCTAAATTTGAATATGCATAACTAGATTAATGTTTGTTCTAATTAATAAAGGAATGAAAAATGGTAGTCATTACCCGGGTAATTGAGTCATCTAAATTTTCTTCTTCCCACCCTTGTAACGACAATCAAATAAAACTACAAACAAAAGAAACCAGAATCATTGCTGGGATGAACCCTGGAAATATATCGGCTTGAGTTTAAACTCAAACACAGGTTATTAGTAGCTATTCAGCTATGTTTAAAAGCAGAAAGCAATTAACCAAACCTTAAATTTCGGTTTCCTTATTTGTAAATGGGTAATATGGAGATCAGCCCTGGGATTTCTTTGGAGGGAATGATGCTGAAGCTGAAACTCCAGTACTTTGGCCACCTCATGCAAAGAGTTAACTCATTGGAAAAGACTCTGATGCTGGGAGGGACTGGGGACAGGAGGAGAAGGGGACGACAGAGGATGAGATGGCTGGATGGCATCACTGACTCGATAGACATGAGTCTGAGTGAACTCCGGGAGTTGGTGATGGACAGGGAGGCCTGGCGTGCTGCGACTCGTGGGGTCTCAAAGAGTCGGACATGACTGAGTGACTGAACTGAACTGAACTGAATATGTAACTTTTAGAGTTGCAGTGAAGACTTATTCATTAAGTCATTTATTCATTCACATAACAAATTTAGTGAACACCTGATATATACCTTTCACTGTGTCAGCTAAATGCTAAGGATAGAGACTTGAATAATATCAATATGTTCTCAACCTCTCTGAAATTTTAATGGAATGAAATGAGGTTTTTGAAAATGAGATAGTACAAGATGAAGAAATTCAAATTATTATTATTTATAATTAACATTGCCATTGTCAACCTGGTTCATAGGTGCAGAGATGAAATTAAAATACATCCCAGACTGTCAATTTTAAGCTCAGATCACAGCATTACATCACTCTGTTTAGCTGATACAGCAAATCAACATGCATGTGCTCCTCCCTCCCATCTTTCTTTCCTTCCTAGTTTCTTTCTTTCCTGTAGTACAAAAACTACTTGTTTAAAATGGAGTTTTTTCATGGGGTAGGGGAGGGAAGGGGTAAACACAAAGTAGAAACAGTAACAGCAGTGCAGTGTAAACGGAAAATCTCAGTGAGAAGCATCTGAGTGACAACGAGAGCCACAGAGTGGAAGCTTTACTGATTCAGATGAATAAGCAGTCATTAGCAGACTCAGGTAGAACCAGTACTATTTTTTTTTTTTTTCAGATTAAAGTGGCTTAAAAAATTCTTAATGTGATTTGAATTTTCAGAAATAATAAGAAACATTTCAAGAAAAATCTTAGTATTTTGATTGGGTGATAAGCTGTGGTCCTTATTTTCTAAGAATGGACATAAGCTTACAATAAAATGATAAATTTTGTGTGCTGAATTAAAAATTGGCAGAAAGGAACCCCCAAAGATTTTGAACCATGTCATCTTTAAAACACATTTTTTTTTTCTGGCCGTGAGGCAGATGGGATCTTAGCTCCCCTACCATGAATCAAACCCGAGCACCCTGTAATGGAAGCATGGAGTTTTAACGGCTGGACTTCCAAGGAAGTCCCTAATAAACTTTTTAAATGTCATAAGAAGCAACTGTTTCATTTTAAAAGTGACTTAGTCATTTTATAATAATGCCTCAATCAATATTGTCCTAAAGATCTATATAAAGAACAAGAAATTGAAGGCCTCAAGAATTAGAGGAGGAAATAGAGCCATAATAATTTTCAGGTAGTATTATTAACCACATAGAAAATTCAAGAGTCTACAAAGAAATTTTTCAAATAATAGGAAAATGGAACAAGTTGCCTGAATACAATATTCAGTTAAATGTGAGCACCAGTAATAAGGAACAAAACTGTGGATTTAAAAATACACCAATGTAAAATTGAGTTACTCAGGAATAAAATTATCAGAAGGTGTGCAAGACACATTTGTAGAGTATTAAGAAAGTTTACTTAATAGAGCATTCAGTTCAGTTCAGTTGCTCAGTTGGGTCCGACTCTTTGTGACCCCATGAATCGCAGCACCCAGGCCTCCCTGTCCATCACCAACTCTCGGGGTTCACTCAGACTCACGTCCATCGAGTCAGTGATGCCATCCAGCCATCTCATCCTCTGTCATCCCCTTCTCCTCCTGCCCTCAGTCCCTCCCAGCATCAGAATCTTTTCCAATGAGTCAACTCTTCTCAGGAGTTGGCCAAAGTACTAGAGTTTCAGCTTCAGCATCAGTCCCTCCAAAGAAATCCCAGGGATGATCTTTCATTACAGAAGAAGAAATAAATGTGGATCTAGCCCATACTCATGGATGAGATATAATACTGAGGAGATATTAATGTTATACCCTCAAAATCGAACATAATTTTTATGGATCTTGGAAGATAATGAACGTCTTTGAAGGAAGGAAGAAGAAGGAGGAGGAGGAAGAGGGGAAGAGAAGGGGAGGAGGAGGGGGAAAGGACTTACTCTATTAAACATCAAGAGTCATTACAAGTCATGATAACTAAGCCAATGTGGTATTTGTGCAACATTAAATGAATGAATGGATGGAATTGTATGCAGAGCTCAGAGATATGTGTGGACTTTGATATATGACACCTGCATTCAGTTCAGTTCAGTTTAGTTCAATCGCTCAGTCGTGTCTGACTCTTGGCAACCCCATGAATCGCAGCACGCCAGGCCTCCCTGTCCATCACCAACTCCTGGAATTTACTTAGACTCACGTCCATCGAGTCAGTGATGCCATCCAGCCATCTCATCCTCTGTCATCCCCTTCTCCTCCTGCCCCCAATCTCTCCCAGCATCAGAGTCTTTTCCAATGAGTCAACTCTTCACATGAGGTGGCCAAAGTACTGGAGTTTCAGCTTTAGCATCATTCCTTCCAAAGAAATCCCAGGGCTGATCTCCTTCAGATTGGACTAGTTGGATCTCCTTGCAGTCCAAGGGACTCTCAAGAGTCTTCTCCAACACCACAGTTCAAAAGCATCAATTCTTCGGTGCTCAGCTTTCTTCACAGTCCAACTCTCACATCCATATGTGACCAATGGGAAAACCATAGCCTTGACTAGACAGACCTTTGTTGGCAAAGTATGTCTCTGCTTTTCAATATACTATCTAGGTTGGTCATAACTTTTCTTCCAAGGAGTAAGCATCTTTTAATTTCATGGCTGCAGTCACCATCTGCAGGGATTTTGGAGCCCCCAAAAATAAAATCTGATACTGTTTCCACTGTTTCCCCATCTATTT
>SJYQ01002106.1:21611-41314 GCA_006410935.1 Redunca redunca | reverse complement strand
ACTTTCATCAAGAGGCTTTCTAGTTCCTCTTCACTTTCTGCCATAAGGGTGGTGTCATCTGCATATCTGAGGTGGCATGATTAATTGTAATTAATTCTGCACATCTGAGTTTCATTAAAAATGTGAACAGTTATATTAGTGATACATCCATTTTCTCTGTCTTGAGGAAAAAATAAAATCATATCCCTTTGTTTTACTTAAATTAACCATCTTTCTTATATCCTTTCTGATCTTTTGATGCATTCTGTAAGGACTGAATCAGAAGATTCAGTTCTCCCAAGTTGCCATAAGGTGTCACTGTTGAAAGTATCACTAGGGAGCCACCCAGCGTGGTGTCATTCCATCTGCAATGATGCAGATAATGGGGCTGCCAGGGGACACTATAGATTCCAGGGGCTTAGAAAGGAGAGGACTGAGTTGACACTCGCTGCACTTACATTCAGGAGAAGGCAGTGGCACCCCAATCCAGTACTCTTGCCTGGAAAATCCCATGGACGGGGAAGCCTGGTGGGCTGTAGTCCATGGGGTCACTGGGAGTCCTGCACGACTGAGCAACTTCACTTTCACTTTTCACTTTCATGCATTGGAGAAGGAAATGGCAACCCACTCGTGTTCTTGCCTGGAGAATCCCAGGGACGGAGGAGCCTGGTGGGTTACCGTCTATGTGGTTGCACAGAGTCGGATATGACTGAAGCGACTTAGCAGCAGCAGCACTTAAATTCACCAGAGTTCTCTTTCAAATCTTTTCATTGAGATTAAAGAGGCTGGTTCAGAGGAGTTTTCAAGGGTCGATTGTCTATCTGCCCTCCATCATGGTCAGTCCTACTCAAGAAAATCCTGATGTTCTTTCTTGCCAACTGGTATATTAGGCTCGTTTATTAAGCTTTTGTGTATTAAGACGATATACTTTAGTTTATTAGATATATTCTATCTCAGTGAACCTTAGAAAGGAAGAGGACAAAACTCATTCCTTTTGCTCCTTAGCTCTTTAAAAGCAACAATTGAGATTTTAACCTGCCTCTGCTACATGTCTCCCATCTACATAATTAAAGGAGAAAGTTTAATTCTTTACAGAATCAAGGAGATTTATCTAAAATGACTTACTATCTTTCCCCAGAAGACAGAGTAGTTGCTGGCAACCTTGGAGTAGTAATGCCTTTGCTTTTAAAATAAGTGCTACCTTCTTGGCAAGAAACTGTGCTAATATTTGTAAAGTTTTCTTTAAAAAATTCCTTCATTCCTGAACCCCCCTCCCACCTCCCACCCCATATCATCTCTCTGGATCATGACAGATTCATGTCAATGTATGGCAAAACCAATACAGTATTGTAAAGTAAAAAAAAAAAAAAGTCCTTATTAGTTTAGAACCTAAGGCAGTTTCATATATTGCCTTCCATATGAGGACCACAATTTATTTTATAGGCCTTGTGCCAGGTTCAATTTTAACTTAGTATTACAGAGTTTAGAAATATTTTATTTTTATTTTTCCTTGGAACTGGATGTTGTCAAAGCACATATCAAATTAAAATTTTTTTCTGTTTAAAAAAAATACCTTCATATGCATTTTCTCAACTATCATAAATATGAATATGCTCTGAAATAAGAGGGTTTTTTTTTTTCTTATTTCTCTTCTTCAAGAAGAGCTCCCAAGAGATTGAGCAGGACCAGCTATGTAATTTAGGGAACTCACAGCAAACCAAAAAATGCCATTTTTTAAAAAAAAATTTTATTTGTTTCTCTATTTTTAGTTGTGCTAGGTCTTTGATGCTGCACATGGGCTTTCTCTACTTTCAGGGAGGAAGGGATGTGAGGCCTAGTTGTGATGTGCGGGCCTCTCACTGCAGTGGTTTCTCCTGCGGAGCGTGTGCTCTGGATGTGTGGGCTCTGTGGGTGCAGAACGGGGGCTCAGTCATCGTGGCACACAGGATCTAGAGCACAGTAGTTGTGCTGTGCGGGCGTGGTTGCCACATGACATGTGGAATCTTCCCGGACCTGGGATTGAACTCATCTCCCCTGCATTGTGCTGTGTTAAGTCTCTTCAGTCGTGTCCGACTCTGCAATGCTATGGATCGTAGCCCGCCAGGTCCTGTCCATGGGATTCTCCAGGCAAGAATACTGCATTGGCAAGCAGATTCTTGACCCACTGGACCACCAGGGAAGCCCTGCAGTTTCTTTCCTAAAATGTATTAAGCGTTTCAAGAGGGCATTAATGGAGCCATTGAGCCCAGAGTGGACCCTCTGAAGCTCAGGACTTCATGTGAGCCCATGCGACTGCACAAGTGGCATATCCAAGCAACAGCCGTACACCAAGCTGACAAATCACAGAACAGCTATAATTTTAATCCAGGCAAGCAGACCCTGATTTTTTTTTTTTTTTCTGTTTTCTTTCGAAGTTTTTATTTTGTATTGAGGTATAGTCAATTAACAATATCATGATAGTTTCAGGTGAACAGTAAAGGGGCTCAGCCATACATACATTAATATATGTATCCATTCTCCCCCAAACTCCCCTCCCATCCAGGCTGCTACATAACATTGAGCAGATTTCCAATAAGGACAATAGGTCCTTGTTGACAGACCCTGGTGCTTTTTAGTGACCAGTGTTATAGTTTCTCTACATCTGGAGTGTGTTGCCTCCCAAAGTAGTCCCCAACAGTGCAAAAGGAGCTTTCACATTTTAAAAGAACAAAACAAAAAGGTAAGTTCTTCAAAATGTGAACAGATTTAAGTTGGTAACATCTGAGATTTTGGCATCATTACTTGAGTTCCTTAAAGAGGTAATAATTATGCTCCATTCCTCCAGATCTAAGAGGGTTGATGAGACTTGTTCTTTTAGTCACATTTAAACAAAGGAAAAAGACAAAAATGTTAGGTGATAAGAGCCCTTCTTAGTGACTGAAACATGCATGGACTGTGACAGTTAGATTTTCCTAAAGAGATGGAGGGCATAATACCATTCTTCTACTTGGACTACCAATCTCATTCACGTGTAATTGAATCAGGTTCCTTAGGGTCACCCATAACTGGAAGGTTTAGAGTTACTTTTACATTTGTTGTATAATAGTGGATTTAGAGTCGTCAGTGCTGGAGGTGATGAAAACTTTGGAAAGCAGAGTCCTGAGAGCATGGAGGAATGGTTTAGGCTCATTTAGCTGTTAAACTTTAGAAAGGTAAAGTTTTGCTTTGCTTTTTTTTTTTTTTAATTTCCAGACCCAATTCCCTTGAGACTAATTGTTAAGTTGCAGAACAGCACAATGTACATAGTTCAGGTTGTTCAGTTCCATAAAAGCATTCACTTAGATGGAAAAGAAACACAGAAGTACAGTTCCTCTGGTAAGAAGTTTAATTAGCAATGTCATCTTCTGCAGTACAACAGGTATGTGGAGAAGAGATTGAGAAGGACGGATCTGAACTTCCTTTTCCTTGGGTTTTCTCAGGAAGCAAATTGTCACTCTAATGATACAGTGGCATTGCTGGTACATTGATTTTTTTTTTTTTTTTTTTTTTGCATTTTGGTCCAGTACAAAAAGACATGTAGGAATGCAGAAGATTATAGATGCAGGACTTAATATAAATTTGTAATAAAAGGAGAGGTTTTTAAATATGCTAACAGGAAAATGTACTGCCTTTAGAATTATTTGTTAGTGTTATTTGTTTATAAGCTGCTGAGCACATCATTTACCACAAGTGTTCACCTGTGTGAGACAGAGGGTTAAGGCAGTTACCTGGGTTTTTACATACAGTCCCATTCCTTTGCTTTCTTAGGAGACATCTTTTCTTGTCAAATGTATCCTTGAATGTTGAATGTGGTGCTCATCCCAACCAGGAAAGAGGGAAGGAAGGAAGGAGGAAGAACAAGAGGGCAGTCACCTTTAATACTGTTCTTTATACATCAGGCATTGTGCTATCACTGTTCACATGTATTATTTAATATGTTAAGATTCATTAACATGAGTTTCGGATAGAAATTAAGCAACTGAAAGAAACCAATTGCTTGGGTAAGGTCAAAATAATTCAAGGAAACTAGAAAGAATGATTCTCAGAACAAAGTACTTTTAAAAGCCTCTTAATATCCTTAAAGAGTGGATTCTAAAGCAGTCGAATATTTAAAATGGAAGCACAAAAATTTAATGACAAGACAAAAAGAAACGAGATCATATTAGAACAATCAGAAAATTCTTTATTATTATGGTCTGCTCCTACAGTTTAATCACTTTCTAAGGGAATGCAGCAATCACTTTTAACACTTGAGTGGAAGACAGTTCAGACATAACTTCTTAAATATGAGAACCAAGTGGGAAAGTTCCTTTGACTGAATACAGACTAAGAACAGTGGCTTGAGGGAACTTGACACTAGAAATTCTCCCTTCTCCCATTCCAATCTCTCCTCCACACCCAGTTTTCTCTGTCATGTTTCAGAGACCCTGAGAATGACTTTCAAAGGTCTCTGAATGACCTCATGCCATTTCTTCACCCTTCCTGCTTAAAATAGTTTTTGCTTTTCTGTTCAAACCTTACTCACCCAGTGAGAACCAGGCAAAAGTCTTATCCTCACTGGGGCATTCTTGTTGACCCAGCCTGAAAGCCTCTTGTCCACTTTTGATATTTGAATGCACATATTGCCTAGACTTTTTTTTTGGTCAGTGCATCACCACAGTTGCTTTTAATCTGTGGTCCAAAATCATTTGGGTTTTAAGCGTTGATATATTTTGTCTTTTTAGCTGTTTTATAGACTCTCTGCTGCCAGGGATTAGTTCATGCTTTCTTGTTCCTTTTGTTGTGTCTCTTGGATTGTGGGCATGTATTTGTATTTAGATAGTGATTTTTTTCCATAATGTATGTTTAAAAAAGAAAGTTATCCTGAGATTTCTCTGGTGGTTCAGTGCCTGAGACTCCAGGTGCCCAATGCAGGGGGCCCAGGTCAGATCCTTGATGGAGAACTAGACTCCACACGCTGCAACTAAGATCCAGCAAAGCAAAATAAATAAATATTTCAGAAAAAAGAAAAAAGTTATCCTCATCCATAAACATGTTCTATCTGTAGTATACATGCAAATGGTAACATGCAGGATTTTATATGCAAAATAAAGACACTGGGTCAATGCACGGAGAGCATGTGCTACTTAGAACTGGCTTTTTTCCTTAAACTCGCTACTGCCCAGCCCCTAGCTCTCTGTGTGACCCGCACACTGCAACTTGCCAGGCTGTTACCACTGCACGGGGCTTGAGGAGAGACACTGCAGCGGGGCCCTTACTCTCCACAAAGAAGGGGGGTGGTTGGCTTTGGCCTCTGCCCTCCTCTGATTTAGCTGCTCTGAGGGTGAGATGCTTATCAAAGTTCCATGACCAGCTGAAGAGGATGATTCTTCCAGACCGTTAGACTTCCTTAAGTGATTCTTCCTCTTTCAAATGAGCTTAGCATGAAAAGGATAGAAGCACAATGAGAGTGATAGAACATATGCAGAAATCTGTTTTTCGCTTAGTAAACTCCTGGTCTCATAAGCCAATAGACCCCAATCAAACAAAGACTGGTTACATGTTCCTGACTCATTTGAGGAAGAAGTGATTGTATTGTCTAATAAGTATCAGTATCTATTCTTCCTATGTACACAGGGAAGAACAATTATATTAAGTTCAATAACAAACTTTTCTTCTTCTCCTTCTTTTCCCCTCCTCTTTTCTTCCTCCCCTCAATCTTTTCCTGACTCCCTTCCTCCTCCTCCTCCTGCTTCTAATTTCAGGCCCTGCTATAAATTAAGAGCTTACTGAATGTCAGTGGTATAATTTGAGTAAGTGAGAAGTGAAAGTCACTCAGTTGTGCCCGATTCTTTGCAACCCCGTGGACTATACAGTCCATGGAATTCTCCAGGTCAGAACACTCCAAGTCAGCGTGGGTAGCCTTTCCCTTTTTCAGGGGATCTTCCCAACTCAAGGATCGAACCCAGGTCTCTCGCATTGCAGGTGGATTCTTTACCTGCTGGGTCACAAGGGAAGCCCAAGAACACTGGAGTGGGTAGCCTATTCCTTCTCCAGCAGATCTTCCCGACCCAGGAATTGAACCAGGGTCTCCTGCATTGCAGTGGATTCTTCAACTGAGCCATCAGGGAAGCCTTAATTTGAATAAAGGCAAGAGTAAAGTAAACTATGATCACTTAAACTCATTAGGTTAGAATTCTATGAATTGCAAATTTACAGGATAAGATAAAATACAGATTAAGATAAATAAGAAAGATTATAATAATTCATTATAAATTATCTTCCTTAAGTTTTCTATGTCTTTTTTGAATTTTCTATGAAAGTATATAAAAAACGTGATATATTATCTATTAACTGACACAATCCCATGTGTTCTTGCTTTTCCCTAAGAAACTATTGAATTGCTCTCAATATGGAAGTGGATCTTGCCCAGAAAACGAAAGGCCGGTAGGAGTCCGAGCTGCCATGTATTCCTTTATGGCTGGAGCCATATTCATCACAGTGTTTGGCAATCTTGCCATGATCCTTTCCATTTCCTGCTTCAAACAGCTTCACACACCAACCAATTTTCTCATCCTCTCCATGGCGGTCACTGATTTCCTGCTGGGATTCACCATCATGCCATACAGTATGATAAGATCAGTGGAGAACTGCTGGTATTTTGGGCTTACATTTTGCAAGATTCATTATAGCTTTGATCTGATGCTCAGCATAACATCCATTTTCCATCTTTGCTCGGTGGCCATTGATAGATTTTATGCGATCTGTTACCCTTTACAGTACTCAATCAAAATGACGACTCCAGTCATTAAGCAGTTGCTGGTTCTCTGCTGGTCAGTCCCCGGGACGTTTGCCTTCGGAGTGGTCTTCTCTGAGGCCTACGCTGATGGAATAGAAGGCTATGACACCTTGGTTGCTTGCTCTAGTTCCTGCCCAGTGATGTTCAACAAGCTGTGGGGCACCACCTTGTTCATGGCAGGTTTCTTCGCTCCTGGGTCTTTGATGGTCGGGATTTATGGCAAAATTTTTGCAGTATCCAGAAAGCATGCTCGTGCAATCAATAACTTACCAGAAAATCAAAATAATCAAATGAGGAAAGACAAGAAAGCAGCTAAGACCTTAGGGATAGTGATGGGTGTTTTTTTATTATGCTGGTTTCCCTGTTTTTTCACGATTTTATTGGATCCCTTTCTGAGCTTCTCTACTCCTGTAGTTTTCTTTGATGCTTTGACGTGGTTTGGCTATTTCAACTCCACATGTAATCCCTTAATATATGGTTTCTTTTATCCCTGGTTTCGCAGAGCCCTGAAGTACATTTTCCTGGGTAAAATTTTCAGCTCGCATTTCCATAATACTAATTTGTTTACAGAAAAGGAAACTGAATAGACTTATTTGTATGAGTGGATAGAAGCAAAGGACTGGAATTTAGAAGAATGAAGTTAAACTCTGTGTGGTGTGTGCGTGCATGTGTGACTTTGGCTACCATGGAAAGTTTTTAGTGTCTAAAACTTGAGAGTAAAAAAGAATTTTTTCTTTGAACCCCAAATCCTGTCTTTTCAGAATAGTTCTTATTGCTTATAGGTAGAGAAGAAAGAAGAAAGTCAGAAAGGTGAAGAGAAGGGAGGAAAAGCCAGGAAGGGGATGAAGGGAACACACACAAAGTTTTGTACTATTTGGAAGGAAGCAAAACATAAGCTGAGCTTGAGTATTGCTCTCCCCATTCTCACCATCACACACATTTTGTGCGATATTTTTTTTACATTGTCTTCCTCAGAGTCTGATCAGAGGTATTTTGAAATATTGACCACTAAAAATTATAGGTAAGTATTCTGAAGGAGATCAGCCCTGGGATTTCTTTGGAAGGAATGATGCTGAAGCTGAAACTCCAGTACTTTGGACACCTCATGCAAAGAGTTGACTTATTGGAAAAGACTCTGATGCTGGGAGGGATTGGGGGCAGGAGGAGAAGGGGATGACAGAGGATGAGATGGCTGGATGGCATCACTGACTCGATGGACATGAATCTGAGTGAACTCTGGGAGTTGGTGATGGACAGGGAGGCCTGGCGTGCTGCGATTCATGGGGTTGCAAAGAGTCAGACACAACTGAGCGACTGAACTGAAATATGGAAATAACAATTTCAAGAAGTCATATGCTGTCAAGAATCAATAATTTGATAGCTGAAATGTAAGCCTTTACTAGATTTTACAGTTGTGAGATTGAACCTTTTTTTTTTTTAAATAAAATAAGAAATGGAAACTGTGTAACTTAGGCCCCAGATTCCATCCTCATTTCCATCCAAGAATCATCTTAATTGTGCAGTTGGCATTTTTTTTTTCTTTCTAATTTCTATTTTACTAGCCAGAGAATTCCAGCCAGAGCCTTCCTTTCTTTCTCTGGCTCATTCACACTTTGTATGACTACTGGTGTTCTGATTTTTAATAAATGTGAAGTACATACCAAAAAAAGGTTGCATTGTTTCTCAGTCACTCGTTTTTGCTTAATATGTGTACATATATCTTTGAATAATAGAGTAGCAGCAGAAAGAAGCAAAGAAGAAAGCTTCTATTTATGGTGGTACTTCTGGGTACAAGAAACTTTATATAGTATTTGCTATTCAATGACTTTTAAAGTATAAGTTGTGACCCATTAGTAATTTGTAAAATCCACTTAGAAGTCTGCAACCAGTGGTGTGTTAGAAAGTGTTTATCATCTGGCTTTGAAAAGAAAGAAAGAATCTCAGATTTGTAGAATTTGATTTTTTTTTTCCATTGAGCTGATTTCAAGCTATGAGTGTAATGTCAACAGGTTCTAAAATTCCTCAAAAGTTAACCTATTCCTGCACATGGACATGAGAGGTTCTAGTTTACCACTGACTGCAAAAAAACATTTTTAATGAAAAGCAAACCAGAATAGAAGAAAGTAGATAATTTCAGAATATACTTGCACTGAGGGTAAAGATTGCCTTATGAAGTTTTCATTTTAATTGTATATACACATGTATATTTGTGGATGTATTTTGTGTGTGTGTAAGGGCACTGTGTTTCACTGAAATTTTTTTTGCTTAATTTTTTCATTACATTATTTCAATGAGCAAATTTTTCCTCTTTTTGGAAATGTTTACATAACTCCCCACAAATGTGCTTCGGTCTTAGTTCAGTGCACAGATGACTACCCAGCAGTCAGCTTAAGTGGTGTCTTGCCTGGCTGCCTGAAGATGGGCTGACCCATGTTCTCCAGACCTTCTCTCTCTCGTCCATCCTTGCTGTCCTAATGATGGGTTGGTCTCACCCGATAGCCTATAAGGTAGAGGTAGAACAGTGCATCTTCTTTGAAATGGTGTTCTGTTTACAGAATGATAGTGTTTGTGATGGTGGTGGTTGTTTATTCTGGTTTTTAAGGATGAAATAACAATTTGTCAGTCCTATCTGGTCCAAAAGTTTCTCATGATGCTTCTCTCTATTAGAATCCTCCTCATATTTTAAAAATCATTCAAGTAGCTAAACATTCTACTCATTTATTCCCCTTTCACTGGAACATAATTTTCTTTGCACTTTTTAATATTTATTTTAACCATATTTAGCTGTACAGTTCAGAGGCACTAAGTACATTCACACTGTCATGCAACTCTCACCACCATCCATCTCTCAAATTTTCACCTTCTTCAACCAGACTTTATTCCCATTAAAGACTCCCCATCCCCCTTCCCCACCTTACTACCCTCTACTCCGCAACCCTTGGCAGCTACCAGAGTACTTCATGACTCTATGAATGTGACTATTCTAGGTGTCTTATAGAAGTGGAATCATATACAGTAGGCCCTCACCAGCCATCTACTTCATACATAGTAGTGTACACATGTCAGTCCCTATCTCCCAATTCATCCCACCTCCTCCCTCCCCTCTTGGTGTTCCTACATTTGTTCCCTAAGTCTGTGTCTCTATGAGGCACTTTTTAGTTTCAGACTGTGGTCATCCTGGCTTGTTCACTAGTTCAAAGACAGTAGTAACCCAGCATCCTATCTGCTTTCCTCCTTCCACGGTTCACCCTGCATTCATTCCCAAAGTCAGTACTGTTTCCCCTCACACTCAGAATTTTATAGGCCATTATAGACGAGAAAGCTGAATTCAAAGGAGATTGAATGATTTGCACCAGATTATACAATTTCCTCTTGTATTGAAGCTGAAACTCCAATACTTTGGCCACCTGATGCAAAGAACTGACTCACTGGAAAAGACTCTGATGCTGGGAAGATTGAAGGCAGGAGGAGAAGGAGATGACAGAGGATGAGATGGTTGGATGGCACCACGGACTTGATGGATATGGGTTTAAGCAGGCTCTGGGTGCTGGTGATGGACAGGGAAGCCTGGCGTGCTACAGTCCATGGGGTCGCAAAGAATTGGACACAACTGAGCAACTGAATGGAACTGAACTGATATAATTTTCTTTAGAAGCAGAACTAGAACTTAGCTTTCAGGACTTCTTGTTCAGTGTTCTTGATTTACTATACTAGATTTATCAAGATTTAATGGGATTGTCTACTTTTGTTTTTTTAACTAAGGATTCTATTAAACTGGAACAAATCACTGAAGCAAAAATAAATACTTTTCTCCCATCGCAATATTTTCTCATTTCATCCAGGAATCAAAGCATAAACTGAGGCNAGGAATCAAAGCGTAAACTGAGGCCTTTTATGATTCGGACAATTATTTCTACTTTGGATATCAGCCAACATTTACTTTAGCTACATAAGTCTATATGTTTTTAAGATACAGAAATTTTGTTACCCTATTTTACCAGAATGAAGCCCAAATGACCATGAAATTGATGTGAAATTGCCATCCTTTATTCGGGGGAAAAAAGCACTGAAAACTATCTGGGATATTAAAAATAGACAGAATAGGTTAATATCCCTCAGGAAAGAGAGGTCAAAGAGCAATTCCACTGGGGTTGTGCACATAGTTTCCCTCTAGGAACTCCTGAATCTGTGTTCTTCACTCCAGTCCCCTGGAGAGAAGAGATAAACTTTTATGAGTCAGATATCTCAGTCCTTGACACTACACTCTCTACAATCCTGCCCTGATGCCTGCAAAGCCACCAGAAGAGACACAAGGATTCACAACTAACTTATCAAGAGAGGGAAGGTACTGAGTCAACAAAAAGAATTAGAAATGTACTATCCGAGTTTTTTTACTCTGATTTATTCTCATCTCCAAAATAACTGAATAACAGTAACTAAATTTTACAAAGAACAAAAAATTGTTACAAATAGCATGCAAGAGAGAAGGCAGGATTTTTTTTCTAACTGCAAAATAATTGTTATGAAAAAAAGTCTTAAATTTTACATCAAAATGGCAAGGTTTAAAGTCTCTATGTAGTGGCATTTTAAAAATGTTTTTGCAGATAACAGGAACTGTGCAAGACATGATTTATAGTAAGTGCAAGTTACATGTGTTTTAATAATGTTAAAATGCACTCTCCTCTTTGATAACATATCTAAATAAAAAACTCTTGGTATATACTATTTAATTCACTGCCAGGCACTACACATTTCACTTTTGATATTTTTTCTCTTGCAAGCAACATTTACTTGTTAGTCTGTCACTCTTCATTCCTCAAGATTATCCACCCATTTCATACTCAGAGTGTCCAAACTAAAAGTACAGCTTCTTTATTGTCTAGAACTATTCTTCCAGAATTCAATGGTCATGTAAAAAACATATTATCCTGCCAAATTGTGCATTAGGGGAGGGGTCTGAGATTTTTCATTTCCAAAAATGTTCCCAGGAGATGATGTCATTCATAGCTGAATACAGGCCATAATTTAATTAGCAAGGACTGTATGAAAGAAATATGAACAGGTGAAGCCATAGACTTTCTTATTGATATTATTATTATTTCCCATTCTTGGAGAGTAAACAATCATGGGAAGCTTATTGCAGCAGGAACCGAAAGACCTGGATTGCAATGTTAGTTACAAAATTTAATAACAACTGTTCCCTCAAGACCTTGGTTACTTTCTACACATGAAAAAGTTGGGAAAAGGCAGTGGAAATGTGCCTTTCAAGTAATTTAAAAACTTTAAAATATCCAAATTGTTGTTGGCTTGGTTTCATTTGGAATATTGTATGTTTAGGGAGAGGATTTATTAGGTACTTTCTAAATAAGCCATAAAAAAGAACAAATTTGAGTAAGCTCTAGTGCGGTGGATGAAGTAAGTCAGAAGGAGAAAAACAAATACAGTGTATTAACGCATATATAAGGAATCTAGAAAAATTATATTGATGAACCTATTTGCAGGGAAGGAATGGAGATGCAGACATAGAGATTGGACTTGTGGACACAGTGCAGGAGGGAAAGAGTGGGACAAATGGAGAAAGTAGCATCAGCTACTTTATATATACAATATAAGGTGTAAGATGGATAGCTGGTGAGAAGTTGCTGTGTAGCATATAGAGCCCAGCCTGCTGCTCTGTGATGACCTGGAGGGATGGGAGGAGGGAAGGGGAGGGAGGTTAGGAAGGAAGGAAATGTATGTATAATTATGGCTGATCTGAGCTGTTGTATGGCAGAAACCAACACAACATCATAAATTTTTTAAAATATTTAAATAAACAAGATTTACTGTTGTTTCCCTAATGATTTAATCTTTCTCAAACCAAATGTCTCTAATACCATGAGACAAAGTGTCTATTATGTAGGTTTCTTAATGTGTTAAAATTAATTTCTTTCCATTTAATTCAGCAAGCCATTACTGCTTACCTGAGATGAACACAGCTCTGTACTAAGTGTTGCCAGGCTTAGACAGTTAAGGGCATTTTATCTCATTAACTGTAAACTTCTCAAAAAATTGAATTGTAAATTAATGTAATGCATATTTTTAAAGTGTTGTGCTAGGAAAAGGATAAAATAAAAGGCATTTGAAATCAAAGTCAGCTGTAAAACGAGAAAGACGATATAACTCTAAGATCTTTAGTCATCCCAATAGTCCAACTGGGAGAGTGAAAAAAGGTTTCTGGAAGGAAATGATATTTGAGCTGAACCTTCAGATTTTCAAGAGATGAAGGGTCAGGTGGAAAAAAGGGGACTGGCCAAACCACAGGTGTTTGCAGGGACTATAGAGACTATATAACCAAAGGTTGCGGGAGTATTGTAGATTGAAGGGAGGAAGGGTTACAACCGGGGTTTCCATGCCAACAGATGCTGAAAAGATTTATCATTTATCACAGGCAAACTAGTGCTCCGATGTTCCAGCCAAAGCATGTTTTTCCAGACCGTTTCCATGTATCCACCAAAAAAAGTACACATCAACTTGATAAAACATTTATTTAGATCAATTTCCATTGGAATTCATACTTCTTTGATAGTTATAGTAAAGATTTTTCTCTTCTGTTTGTCTTTCAATAATGCTGTAGTTTATGGCTATTTATGAGAAAGATATTTCTATGGTTTTAATTTCCACTCTCCTTTCTCTCCCTGCTCTCTGACATGGAGGTCTCTCTGCCTGTTTCTGGTATGTATTTACTGTCAGTTAAAATATTTTTCCTGCTCCCAGATGTTTTTAAGAAGACTATTTTCAAGGTGTTATCTCTGCCCATTGCCAACTGCCATATGGTTTTATGAAGCTTACTTACAGACTGTGATTCCATTTATTTGGAATAAATTAATCATTTGCCATAGAAATCAGTCACAGAAAAAAAATTTTTCTTCTCTTTATCTTAGTTTTCAGCACAGCATTTGAATGCAGTCTACTTATTGTCATCCCTGGAATGGTTTCCAAGCAGTTTCTGTTATTGTAGCCTTCAAATAATCATTATGGTCTATGTAAGATGTTAGAGAACTTACAGAAAAGATCCAACATCATGGATTTTCACAAATTTTAAACTTTTGCTCCTGTTATACTACATGTACCATTTACACTGTTGCAATATAGATACTGTTCAAATTTTGAAATTACTCATAAAATCATCCTTTTATCTTTATTTAATAAAAATATTAACACAAATCCGCTGTTTGAATGGCATCTGCTTTTTAGGCTAAGCATGATTTTGGAGCTTTAAAAAAATAGAATTTATATTTGAGAATTGGAGTTTAAGATCTTTTTTTTAATAGATACTATAAAAATTGACATTACTTTCTGACTGATGGAGAGAGAAATGAAACAGTTATTATTGCTGTTAGTTCCAGGTTTTTAAATTGGTCCTAGTTTCAGTAAAAAGTCTCTTTCTCCTAACTGAAAGACATAAACAGAGACATTCATAAAAGTCTACATTTTGAGAAGTGGATTTGAAAATTTATATAGTTCTCTTAAGCAGTTTTCTAACAGCTGAAATACTTTAGGCTTCAGCCTTAGATGCCAGGAAGCATGGAACAATCAAAATTTAAAGGAAAAAGTGAAAGCACATTATTTATCAACCTTATCTAAGTTCAAACAAATAAAAAATTAAAACATTTAATTTGAGTTAGTATATTAAAGAACTGACAACACTAATGTTTATTTTCCTTTGCTAATCCATCCGATATGATTTTTTTCAACAGCTAAAAAGGAGGGAAAACTAAATTTGGATAATAGTGTACTTTGCCTGAATGTTCATGGACTTAGAAGTATGTAAGTGTAGTTGTGAGTTGTAAGTCTCCCACATAGTATTTTCTTTAATTTTTCAGAGTATGTAAATCAGCAGGGAGAACACTTCCAACTCTGCAAAGGTAAGGCACCAAGCAATGCGTAAGGGACGTTACAGCCAGTATAACCCCATCTTGGCTTCCCTGATGACTTAGCGGGTCAGGAATCCACCAGCAAAGCAGAAGACACAGGAGATGCAAGTTCAATCCCTGGGTCGGGATGATCGATCCCCTGGAGCAGGAAATGACAACTCTCTCCAGTATTCTTGCCTGGAAAACCCCATTGATAGAGCAGCCTGGCGGGCTGCAGTCCATAGGGTTGCAAAGAGTTGGACGTGACTGAGAACACATATAACTCCATCCTAACAGGGTCCTGGAGCACTGAGTGGGTTCTTATGCCACCACTGCCACCATCTCCCAAAGGCATTTAGCTGAAACCCCTGCAGCGTTTTTTTTTTTTTTCCTTTCACTGATACCTTCATATCTGTATCTGGACTCAAAATCCTTAGGTCTTATCTCACTAGCCTAAAGGATCAGGAAAATATGTTTAGAGAAAATCTCTCAGGTCTGCCTCTCTAAATGTTACTCTGGGAGTGATTCTTTTATAGCAGTATGAGAAGCAATTTAATATAGAAAGATACTTTCATGAATTGAGTTCCTGAATTATTTGATTCTTTTCAGCGAAGTTATAAATGTATTGAAGCAGTTGCTTTTATTGGAACAATGCAAGTATTTTAAAACAGCCATAATTTCACATTTATGTATATACTTATTCATTCATAAATATGCATCTAGTGCCTGCTACAAGCATTAACCTAAGTACCGAGAATTCAGGGAAAACAAGACAGACTAGTTCTTTGCCTCCTAGTAGAATAAGAGAAAGGCATGCCTATGATTAATATGAGTCATGCGAGATTTGATTGGCCAAAGTGTGAGTAAAGAAGGATGAAATGAATAAAGAGAAGGATGAAATAGAATAAAATTGACTAAAACAGGAAAGATCGAGCAGTTGAGATTTTTCACTTTCAAATGCAGCAAACAACTCAGAAAGTAAGCACCATTTATATAATTTTAAATATTTAATATATTATAACTGAAATGAATTAATGACAGATGACTTCATTGTACTTTCAGGGCTGAAATTTCCTGGAATCATTTTAAAAGGAGAAGAAACATTGACTTACCTTCCAAAAAAGGAAAGAGATAAAGCACCATGGATCTAACTTATATTCCTGAAGATTTATCCAGTTGTCCAAAATTTGGAAATAAATCCTGTCCTCCCACCAACCGCCATTTTCATATTCGACTAATAATGTACTCAATTATGATCGGAGCCATGTTCATCACTATCTTTGGAAACTTGGTTATAATCATTTCCATATCACATTTCAAGCAGCTTCACTCTCCCACAAATTTTCTGATCCTCTCCATGGCAACCACAGACTTTCTGCTGGGTTTGGTCATTATGCCATATAGCATGGTGCGATCAGTAGAGAGCTGCTGGTATTTTGGGGATGGCTTTTGTAAATTCCACACAAGCTTTGACATGATGCTAAGTCTGGCCTCCATTTTCCACCTCTGCTCCATTGCTATTGATAGATTTTATGCTGTGTGTTACCCTCTACACTACACAACTACAATGACCATCTCCATGATAAAGTGGCTACTGGCATTTTGCTGGTCAGCCCCTGCTCTTTTTTCTTTTGGTTTAGTTCTATCCAAGGCCAATGTTTCTGGTATGCAGAACTATGAAATTCTTGTTGCTTGCTTCAATTTCTGTGCACTTGCTTTCAACAAATTTTGGGGGACAATATTGTTCACTACATGTTTTTTTACCCCTGGCTCCGTTATGGTTGGTATTTATGGAAAAATCTTTATTGTTTCCAAACAACATGCTCGAGTTATAGACAACATGCCTGAAAACACAAAGGGGGAAGTGAGAAAAAACTTATCCAAGAAAAAGGATCGCAAAGCAGCCAAGACCCTGGGCATAGTAATGGGAGTGTTTCTAGCTTGCTGGTTGCCTTGTTTTCTTGCTGTTTTGATTGACCCATATCTAGGCTATTCCACTCCCATGATAGTACTTGATCTTTTAGTGTGGCTTGGGTACTTCAACTCCACTTGCAATCCTCTCATTCATGGCTTCTTTTATCCATGGTTTCGGAAAGCTCTTAAATATATAGTGTCAGGAAAAATATTTAGCTCCCATTCAGAAGGTGCAAATCTGTTTCCTGAAGCACATTAATAAAAAGGCCATTACAAGTGAATGGAGTATTGAAAGTGAGATTATTATTATTTTGACCTGAAGCATGTACATTACATCCCCAGGTCACTGCAAATATTATTTTATTAAATTCTAGATCCAAGAATAATTTAATAATATAATTCAAATATAGGTTCAAATTGTGTCTTGAAGCATAACATTCAGTAAGCACTACTTCATTCATTACAGTTTTTATTCCCTGTACTTGTTACATGCACCATGAAATTAAGACATTTGCTCTTTGAAGGAAAGCTATGACTAACCTAGGTAGCGTATTAAAAACCAGAGACGTCACTTTGCTGACAAAAATCCGTATAGTCAAAGCTATGGTTTTTCCAGTGACCATGTATGGATGTGAGAGTTGGATCATAAAGAAAGCTGAATGCTGAAGAATTGATGCTTTTGAACTGTGGTGTTGGAGAAGACTCTTGAAAGTCTCTTGGATTGCAAGCAGATCAAACCAGTCAATCCTAAAAGAAATCAGTCTTGAATATTCATCAGAAGAACTGGTGCTGATACTGAAGCTCCAATACTTTGGCTACCTGATGGGAAGAGCTGACTCACTGCACTCATTAGAAAAGACCCTGATGCTGGGAAAGACTTGGGGGGCAGGAGAAGTGTTGGCAGAGGATGAGATGGTTAGACAGCATCACCGATGCAATGGACATGAATTTGAGCAAACTCTAGGAGATAGTGGAGGACAGAGGAGCCTGGTGTGCTGCAGTCCATGGGTCACAAAGAGGTAGACACAACTTAGTAACTGAACAACAACAATTTGTTGGTAGAAAAGCAAATGTGCATAATAAATATATAATTGGTAGCCAGTGAATATTTTTATGTTTATCAAAGAGTATTTATGAACCCAATCTGACTGCTGGTCTTGAAGTGAATATTTTAGGCTCTGTCCAGGAAGAGACATATTAGGTTGTGAGAGCAAGGCCAGGATCCTTCTTCCTGAGAGTCTCAGAAGACCATGGACATGATCTTATTATACCACTCCCTTCACAAATGAGGGCATTAAAATAGACTCGAACCCCTTCAGTAGTAGATACATTTCACATCCAGTGATTGGACTACTCTGTTTGGCTTCCTTCAACTTTTAAAATTCTCATCTGTTTCTCTATTTCTGAACAGTTTCTTTACTCTTAAAAACTTCATGCTCTGTGTGTTACAGATAAGAAATTATTCATGACATTTGTTAAGGACTGTAAGGCAGACATTATTCAAGGAAAGCTTCTACAATAGGGTTTTTATAGTAAAGTAAAGAGATCGAATTCAACTCTAACAAGGTGCAGGGGGGATCTGTTCTCACGGTAGTGGGTTGTGAGTAGTAGGTGGAAAATTATTAAGAGGAAACATCAAGGAGCATTCTTGCTAGACTGACTCATCAGAATTCTTGCTGAATGCAGGGCTGAGTGCTAAGATAGTGAGGCTAGTCAGATACCAAGAGTGGGGGAGTTTTTGCTAAACTGACCTAGCAGGATTCTTGCTCAATCTAGAGTCTGCCATGGCAAAGAGGGAAGTCCAAGTTTGGCTTAGGCAAGCAGAGGAGTCATAGGAGCTTGATTAAAATTTGATCAAAGGAGAGAGTCTTTGCCCTCTGTTTGTGTGTCTGTGTGTGTGTGTGTCTGTGTCTGTATGTTTATGCCCATGTGCTTCTCATGGAAGCAGGATTAGGCATTTTCAAAGTGGGAAGGGAGCAGTGTAGGATGGCCAGCTTTAGTATGTGGAACATTAGCATGTGATTATTAGACTGAACATATAAATCTATCTAAATATAAATGGGACAATCTATTAGAATGGACTCAGCTAGCTTCATGAAATATATAGCCAAGAGGCGTCAGGAAAATAGTCTACATTCACTGAGATAGATATTGGATACTCAGCAAAGGATAAGAATATTTACTTAGAATTGATTCTCAGCATACGCCTCTTCTCCCACCATGTTAGCTAGTGTTCTTGCCTCCCGTTTTACAGCTTTGCAATCTACTCTGCACAATTATCCCAAGTTGACACTTTCCTCTTAAATATCTTATGTGGTTTCCAAGCTAAATCCCTTCTGCTTGTCCAAGCCTTCTGCATGAACTCTGTGCAGAGAGCACAGATTCGGATTAGGATGTACGAGGTCTATTGCTCTGGAGTGTCTGATGGATGGCACTGCAGATTTGAGGATGGAAGGAGGGGCAATCGGGGTGCTTAACCCAGGCCACCTCCCTGCCAAGTTATCCTGGGGCTGGCTGAATCCTTCAGGAAAGGCCATTCAGACTATTTTTCCATACAGCCATCCTCTAGTGCTCCTGGAACCATCCTCATCTTCTGTCACTTCCAGCCAAGGTAATGCTCCTGCGCTCAGTCGTGTCTGCCTCTTTGTGACCTGATGGCCTATAGCCCATGAGGCTCCTCTGTCCATAGGATTTTCCTGCTATTGCTGCCCCTGGGTGCTAGAATTTTCTGGCTGATTTCCTTAAATACTGCCCTCATCTTTGTAAATAGTTTCTTTCTTTCTTTTTTTTTAAATTAAACTCTCCTCAATCTTACAGGCTGATTGCACCATCTGTTTCCTGCTGGACCGAGAACGAATGTAGCTTTTCATTGTTTTGAGATAAAATTTTGAAACTCCCCTCAAAGGCATCAGGTCTGTATAAGCCTGACCTGGCCTTTGTGTTTCTACACAAAGTCACTCTGTGTAGAAACTAAGTTTCTACACCTAGTCACTCTTCTGATGTCTACCCTCCTCTAAAGGAATCACTGGCCCCCTAAGAAGTCATTCCCCTTTTGTTGGCCCTACCTGAGGGCGATTTACCCTCCTCCACTTGGAAAACTTCTTTCTCTTTTAAAGATC
>SJYQ01002106.1:0-19646 GCA_006410935.1 Redunca redunca | reverse complement strand
AAATTCACTTTACAAACCTAGGGGGTTAAATTATATCAATCCTTTGTTCACGGAATTTTCCAGGCAAGAATACTGGAATGGGTTGCCATTCTTTACCGGAAGCCTCTTAGTGACAAATGTATAAGTTATTTTATGGTAATTGTTAGATATCTTTCAAGATAATTTTTTAAATAATTAAAGAAAAAATTTTAATTCATGAGACTAAAAAGGATAAAAATAATTTTTAAAAGTTCATTTATTAAAGAAGTTGATTAGGTATTTAAGATTTTACTATGTATATCAGAGTTTAGGAACTAAAATGATAAGTAATCAAATAATTAGTGCTGGATACTCTGCAGCTTAAAAAAACAGTTGAATAAATCTTTGTCTTTCTTATTTTACTCTCTACATTTTGGTTTCTCAAGTTCAACTCCATTGCATAATATTGGAATGGTTTATTAAAATATATCTTAATAAAAATGCTAGTCTGAGAAATTAATTCACTACACCCAGAGCAAATAAAATGTGCCATAATGTTAAGGTTTCAAATAATGCACATTGGAAAAAGTTGTTAAGCTATGGTTGCAAGTACTGTAAATTTAAATATTATTTTCAAGGTTACGTGTATTCTCACTAGTATCTTTTCCAAGTAAATCTGGCAAGGACTTGCTGGTGGGTTCATTTTCCCAGTGGACCAATGAGTCTTAATCTATTCTCAGGCTAAACTCCATCCTCCAACCTGACCTTAGATCTCATGAATGCTTGTCATTGGTCATCAGAGTTACACATCCAGTCCTAGCTCTGGAAAAACAAGTCAAACCCTTGTCATACTCCAGATGAGTCAGTCCCATTATTTTCACATTTTAAGTACAACAGCATAAATTACATAAAGTAAAATCAGTGAGCACCCTATCTGTCAAATTCATTACCAATGTGAGACTTAAAGTGTGTGGACAAAATGACGTCAACTTGTATGTGAGTTTATAAATGAATGTGGCTGCCAAACGGAAGGAGACAACCCAGAGAATTTCACAAGCTATCATTTGAGATATTTCCCACCCCTCTTTTGAGGCAATTTCTGTATAATCGTGTAGGCTTTAGAGTATTTTTAATTACATATATTGTTCTAAGCCCTGAAATCTAAATTGATTACATTGAAGAGAAAAGTATTTTCTTAATTGAAGAGTATGTATTAAATGGCAGGATCCAAAACATTTGCAAATATTCACAAGATAAATTTTTTAAAAAAAGAAGAAGATGCATAATCTTTAGATCACAATTATTGTTTAAACTCAGCATTAAAGAATAGTTCCCGAGGTCCTGGTAATTCTTGAGGGGAATTATCCAGTAAATCAAATTGATTAATAAAAGTGGGACAGGGAAAATTCTTGATCTGCCCATGTTTTCAGAATCCTGAATAAGGACAACATATTGGTACAATCAGAACATGCATTTACCTGGATTACTTAGGTGGTTTTAGCTGGGTTATTTAGGTGTTGGGTGACAATATTCATTTAGTTGTATTTGGTCCCTTTCTAGTCAAGGGATGGTCCTTAGACTAATAGCAGTAGCATTTCCCAAGAGCTGGTAAGTAAAGCAGATTCTTAGTCCCCACCCCAGAACTAGAATCTGTGTTTTGAAAAGATCTCTAACTGATTCATATGCATATTAAAGTTGGGGAGCAACACTCACAGTCAGTAGGGAGCTATCCCAGGACTGAAGTGCAGTTAGTTGGGCCTCTCCGAAAATCTGCACTATTTTTATTGTTTTTCCTCTTTCTTTCACAGGAAAGAGAAACACAGTATTTCTGCAAAAGACTCATAGTACCCACAAGACAGAGACAATGAATTCACTGGACCTTTGGAACCCTTCAGACGTACAATTCTGCTTTGCTCTGGTGAACAATTCGTGCCCTAGAAACACAAGGTCTGGGCTGAGTGCCTGTGCCTTGTATGTTGTCATGATCGGTGCCATAGTAATGACCATGCTGGGCAACCTGGTTGTGATCATTTCCATTGCCCACTTCAAGCAGCTCCACTCCCCCACCAACTTCCTGATCCTCTCCATGGCCACCACTGACTTCTTGCTGAGCTGTGTGGTCATGCCCTTCAGTATGATCCGGTCCATTGAGTCCTGCTGGTACTTCGGAGATCTCTTTTGCAAAGTCCATAGCTGCTGTGACATCATGCTCTGTACCACCTCCATTTTTCACCTCTGCTTCATCTCAGTGGACCGCTACTATGCTGTTTGTGACCCTTTACATTATGTCACCAAAATTACCATCTCTCTCGTAGGAGTCTTTCTACTCATCAGTTGGTCTATTCCCATCTTTTTTGCTTTTGGCCTGGTATTCTCAGAATTAAACGTAATTGGTGCAGAAGACTTTGTCGCAGCCATTGACTGTGCAGGTTTATGTATGCTGATATTTAACAAGCTCTGGGGGGTGCTGGCCTCCTTTATAGCCTTCTTTCTCCCTGGGACGGTAATGGTGGGAATTTACATACATATTTTCACAGTAGCCAGGAAGCACGCTAAGCAAATCGGCACAGGTTCTAGGATGAAACACATTGGGTCAGAAAGCAAAATGAAGGCATCAACCAAAACAGAAAGCAAGGCCACCAAGACTTTGAGCATCGTCATGGGAGTATTCGTGTTGTGTTGGCTGCCCTTTTTTGTCTTGACAATCACAGACCCTTTCATTAATTTTACAACGCCTGAAGATTTGTACAACATCTTTCTTTGGTTGGGCTATTTTAATTCCGCTTTCAATCCCATTATATATGGTATGTTTTATCCTTGGTTTCGCAAGGCGTTGAGGACAATTGTCTCAGGAATGATCTTCCACCCTGACTCTTCCAACCTAAGCATATTTCCTGCATGTGCTTAGGCAATGCTCTCCATTTTCTACAATTCTTTCCTACTAGGGAAACTGGATGTTCTTTCTCCCTAGAGGTAAGGGACTGGATTGACTAGAGAAGGATATTCTTCCAGTTGGTGTAATAGACACCTGTGTATTAGTCACTCAGTTGTGTTAGACTCTTTGTGACACCATAGATTATAGCCTGCCAGGCTCCTCTGTCCATGGATTTTCCAGGCAAGAATACTGGAGTGGGTTGCCATTCCCTTCTCCAAGAGATCTCCTTGACCCAGGAATCAAACCCTGCATTGCAAGCGGATTCTTTACCATATGAGCCACCAGCTGGTATAATAGACACCTAGGTAGAAGCAATAGGTCTAGCCTTCTGGTTATACCAGAGTTCCCAAAGTGGTTAATTTCCAGGGTTCTGGGGGAGACACTTCCAGTAAAAAGACACTCTCTCCCAAGACTTGTTGATTCCTGAATTTCCAAAATTAGAGATTTAGATTTTCACTCCTTTGGCATGTCAGATGGAGATCTTCTTTTTATCCTCTAAACATCAAAAGAGGAGACAGTTGGATTTCACACTTTTAATAGCCATGTAGAGTTTATCTAAGTCTTTCCTGAGCTTATTACATTTTGGGAGAGTGGGGAGAGCTTGAGAATGCTGTGAGGCTGAAGTACAGAGCATGTGAGGACATGGAAAGGGAGAAGGAAGCAGCTGCAGTTGCTTCCAGTTTTACCGATTCTGATTTAATCTCTTAAAAAAGATTTCAAGTGACTTTTGCAATAGTTTGATAAAATTGGACTGTCTCATTAAATGAGCAGAATGGATAAAGAAGGATTTTAGGAATGTATTCTATCTCTAACATATGTTTTTGATCTATATAGTCACATGGCCTACGTGTATACATGCAAGTGCTGTGGACATCTCATTGGCTATGTGTGCACATTTTATTCACCAAGATTAAACTTCATTCACAAAACTGAAGTTCTTTCCCTCCCCCAGTGTTTTGGTTAATATTTACTGTTAATATTTAAATAAGTGGTTATATATTTTTGGTTAATCATTCACCTCAATGATTGTCTTTTCTCCATGTTGTTTTGCTTTTCTCCTCCTTCTCCTACCCTAGAAACCTATTTCATCAAATTATGTCCTTTGTGATCTTTTCACCCTTCACACTATTACTGTGTCTCTCTCACCCAGTGGTCTTTAGCCTGGGACAGTTTTGCCCCTTGAGTGCATTTGGCAAAGTCTAGAGACATTTTGGGTTGTTATAGCCAGTGAGAGAGTTCAAGGGTAGAGGTAGAGGATACTGACAAAAATCATACAATGCATGGAACAGCCTCCCTGACAACAAAGGATTATCTGGCCCCAAACTTCAATAGTGCCATGGTTGAGAAATTCTGCTCTAACGTTATTTAGCCTCACAGCTTCAATTACTACCTCTCCATGTATTTCTCTCAAATATATTTATTTTCAGTCTTATCATTTCCTTCAAATTTGAGTTTCTTATTTCTTACTACCAGAGGAGGATCTTTTGGGGTGCCCCAATAAGATCTTAAATTCAATGTAGCTGACATCTTCCTTCTATGTTCCCTGCCCCACTTCACTGCCCCAATCTTGTCTCTTCTGCCTCCTACTTTGTACTAGAGTTGCATGCTTAGTCATTCAATTCAGCGCAATTCAGTTAAGTCGCTCAGTCGTGTCTAACTCTTTGCAACCCCATGCAATGCAGCATGCCAGGCCTCTCTGTCCATCACCAACTCTTGGAGTTTACCCAAACTCACTTCCATTGAGTTGGTGATGCCATCCAACCATCTCATCCTCTGTCATCCCTTTCTCCTCTTGCCTTCAATCTTTCCCAGCATCAGGGTCTTTTCCAATGAGTTAGCTCTTTGCGTCAGCTGGCCAAAATATTGGAGTTTCAGCTTCAGCATCAGTCCTTCCAATGAACACTCAGGACTTATCTCCTTTAGGATGGACTGGTTGGATCTCCTTACAGTCCAAGGGACTCTCAAGAGTCTTCTCCAACACCGCAGTTCAAATGCATCAATTCTTTGGCACTCAGCTTTCTGTATAGTCCAACTCTCACATCTATACATGA
The DNA here is from genome assembly GCA_006410935.1 of Redunca redunca. Taxonomy (NCBI): domain Eukaryota; kingdom Metazoa; phylum Chordata; class Mammalia; order Artiodactyla; family Bovidae; genus Redunca; species Redunca redunca. The sequence goes on along the minus strand of SJYQ01002106.1, from coordinate 14,702 downwards.
CTACTGGAAAAACCATAGCCTTGACAAGATGGATCTTTGTTGGCAAAGTAATGTCTCTACTTTTTAATTCATTCAGTTGTGTCCAACTCTTTGTGACCCCATGGACTTTAGCTTGCCATGCATCTCTGTCCATGGGGTTTTTCCAGGCAAGAGTACTGGACAGGGTAGCCTTTTCCTTCTCTTGGGGATCTTCTTGACCCAGGGATCAAACCTGGGTCTCTTGCACCAGAGGTGGATTCTTTACCATCTGAGCCACCAGTGCTGGAGTTAAGTATGCATAAATGTGTTGGCTGTTCATGTAGATTATGAGCTTCTTGTGTGCAAGACTCTTTATATTATTCATCTTTGTATTCCACAGTGATTGGTATAGTTCCTTTCCAACAAATATCTTTGGATGCATTCATTAGATAACCAAAACTTAGAAACTTTGAGAAAAATGGGAGGGAATTCATCAAATTCATAGAAAGAAACAATGATAAAGGATATTGGACAGGTGGGAGCTCCTTCTCCTGGCAAGGAAGATGGGGAAAAAGTCCACTTGTAAAGAAGGAACTGAACTGAATTTAAAACATGTTCTAATGGGCTTTGGTCAAAGTTGTTGTGCTGGGAAACTTGAGGGCAAGGCCAGAAGAGGCACACAGTGGGAAATGACTGACCAGCTCAGAAGCACTTACAACATTCAGACTACAATTTTCATGCTCATACAGTGAACTTCCCGAGGATAGAATTAAGTCTTTCCTTTCCTAATGCTTCAGTAGTACAAGTGCTTTATAGAAAGATGTGGTTGTACAGAAATTTTGTTCACTAGTCCATGTATTAACAGGTTGAGGTTTTCAAATTTATTAATTTTTAATTGAAGGATAATTGCTTTACCATATTGGGTTGGTTTCTACCATACATCAACTTGAATCAGCCACAGCAGACTGAGATTTGTTTTTTAAATGTAAATCATTAATAGGCTCATTCTTCCACCCCAAATGGAATATAGTCACAAACTTAGAATCTGTTCACATGTAGCTAGAGCAACATATTCATCAACCTTAGGTTTTTCTTTTTCTTTTTTTGCAGAAAGTAAGGTTGTTTTTCATAACAATAACTGAAAGTCACTTGCAAATTGCAAAGAGAAAACATGTTACCTTTAGCATGCCTGTATTTGCTACAAACAAGTGTGTATTTGATTGTAGTAATTCTTACAGTGATATCAGAATATTTGGTTAACCAATCCCCACCCCCGGCCCATTCTCTGACCTGGTAAAATAACATCACATGTCTATGCAGTACAGTTAATCCTAAGGTTTCCAATATTCATATAGGTAAATCCTAAGGCTTTCATGAAACTTTTTACTCTTTTTTGAATCTACCCTTGCTTCAGTGTATCTATTGAGGAAACTACTCATTATTTTAAAACACCTTTAACAACATCTCTGTTCAGTTGGAAATCCCCAATACCTTCTTGATCTATCTGTTCTATTGAACATTCATAGCTTCCCAAAGTTAGTACTTGTAATTCAGTAATTTGAATATAACATATTTAAGTACTGAGATGTTTCAGCAAACTACTGTTATCACAGTACAATATATGAAATCAAAACTGGACATTAAGCTGCTTAATAGAGAATTAGTTTATTCTCTTCTGAGAACAGTAATGTAGTCCTTCAGGAGGAGATTTTCTACACCCATAATCCTGAAGGCAGTATTTGGAGGGTAAGGCACTTCTTTTGGAAAATCAAAAGAACAGGAATAGTTCTTCAGACTTCAGGCCAAGTTAGACCTCCTTCCAGGGCCTGATGGGCAATTGACCACTTTATGATAACAGGAGCACTTTATAATCCACTTCCCATGATGAGCCTCTTTTCCTCTTTGGGAATTTAGCACAGATGTTTGGGTTGCTGATTCTGAGGGACTGAATAGGAAGGGCAGCCATTCATTCAGCACATACTTCTTTTCTCCTTAAGATCACATAAAATGTGTTACTTAACATCAAGAAACCGGGGTCTGAGGCCATGGGGTGGTCCTTTTTGTAGACTACCTAGCTTTTTTTTTTTTTTTTTTTGCCCACTAGGAGCCAAGCTACATAGAGAAGAAATGAAGGAGCAGGTAGAAGCTTCTACCGCAGTCACAATCATTTCTTACCTCAATGGAGGACTTTTGTAATTTTGAAAGGGTGTCCCATGAATGTTAGTTCAGTTGCTTCACAAAACAGCTTCACATGCTCTTCTCAGGCCAGTCCATATAAAAAGTGAATCATCCCATCCTCATTCCTAATCCAAAATAGATCTTCTATCTAGGAATTGGACTTCCCTGGTGGCTCAGACGGTAAAGTGTCTGTCTACAATGCAGGAGACCCGGGTTCGAGCCCTGGGTTGGGAAGATCCCCTGGAGAAGGAAATGGCAACCCACTCCAGTACTATTGCCTAGAAAATCCCATGGACAGACATTATCTAGGATGAACAGAGTAGTCATTTTCTCAAGAGCATGGTGACTGCATGGACACTTTCTTCTCTTTATTAAAACCCACTAAGTTCATTAAACATTTATTGGCCATCTACTATGTGCCAAGTGCTGGTCTGAGTGCTTGTGGTTCCAAGATGAATAAAACAAATCTTGGCCTTAAGAAACTTATGATCCATCACCACTCAATTTTACTGCAGGAAGCTAAAGAAGTATGGAGGAGGAAAATTTAGCCAGGTTTGGGATTTAGAGAAGACTGCTTGCATTTTGGAAAAGGAAATGGCAACCCACTCCAGCATTCTTGCCTGGAGAATCTCATGGACAGAGGATCCTTCTGGGCTACAGTCCATAGGGTCACAAAGAGTTGGGCATGACTGAAGTGACTTAGCAGCAGGAGCAGCAGCCTGTGTTTTAGGCCAAAGGATTGTATCATCAGGCTCATTAAAGAACTCACTTCCAATCACTGACTGCTGCTGCTGCTGCTAAGTTGCTTCAGTCACGTCCGATTCTGTGCGACACCATAGACGGCAGCCCACCAGGCTCCTCTGTCCCTGGGATTCTCCAGGCAAGAATACTGGAGTGGGCTACCATTTCCTTCCCCAATGCATGAAAGCATGCTAAGTTGCTTCAGTCGGGTCCGACTCTGTGCAACCCCATGGACAGCAGCCCACCAGGCTCCTCTGTCCACGAGATTCTCCAGGCAAGAATACTGGAGTGGATTGCCATTTCTTTCTCCACCAATCACTCACACAGGACTGCAAAGTCAGAGCTTATAGAGAAGTCAATGGTTAGCTGTTGTCTCTGGCTGACTGCTGCCTCGGTGCATCCTTCCAGGAATTTGGTGGGAGACCTGAGGCTACCATTGGTCGGCAGTGCCAGCAGACAGGAGTGAGGCCAAGCTGGAACCTGTTACCTCTGTCTGTCCACCACTATTGTTGTTCAGTCACTAAGTTATGTCCCACTCTTTGTGACCCCATGGACTGCAGCATGCCAGGCTTCCCTGTCCTTCACCAGCTCCCGGAGTTTGCTCAGACTCATGTCCATTGAGCCAGTGATGCCATCCAAACATCTCATCCTCTGTGTCTTCCAGGAAAAACCAGCAGAATAATGACTGCAGCTTCATTTCTGCTTTCCAAATCTCCCCAAAGTTCCTCAACTTGGAATCATATACATAAAGAGATTCTGGGAAATGTATTTCCCAGGCTGGCAGAGCATAATTCATCACAAGGAATAAAACAAGCGAAAGAAAAAAGCAGCCAGGTATTTGTGTGAGAATAGAACCAGTTTGGCCACATGACATAGGGAGATGAAACTGCAGAGATGTTGGGAGTGAACTGGGAGCATCTTCTGTGCCCGTTAAAGGCTGAATTTCACCCATTAGGTGAGGGGGAGGCATTGAAATAGATTGAAATTTCCAATACTAGATTTCAACTGTTTCCTCCCCATCATATTACACTTTGGTTTTAATATACATAGGAATGAAAGGATGCAAATTATAGACAATTCAGTATAAATATTATATATAATACCACCTTTCCAGGATTATTGCTGAGCTAGGAAGTGGTTACATATAAGCTGTGTTAGCTGCTCCTGTCTCTCTTTACACACTCATCAAAATAACCCATGTGGACTCTTGAATGGCCTTTGGGATACCAGATGTGGCTTGTTTAGAAGAAGGAGATGGAAGGAAAGATGTAAAACTAGGAGCTGGTATTCCTGACAGTCTGTTTTGTAGTCTTGGTTCACGAGAAACTGTAGGATCTACTTCATGGAAATACTTGTCCCTAAATTTGTATTGACTAGGAAAGCTTATTCTTTTTTTAACATGCATTGTTTTAGAGGTGAGTTTATTCATATGATATTAATAGTTGAACCTCCAGTTCGCAAGACAAATGGATTGTGTATCTTCTTGTGCTTGTCTTTTACGTCTTAGTCCGTCATCTTAAAACCGTGCACAAGGCAAGTTTCTGACAGTCAACACTGGGTGTGTCCCTGACTTTGCAGAGAAGGGGGAGGTACATGCCAAATTCCTTTCTTTCTTTTTGGACTTCCCACCTTGTCCTGCAGGCCCTGCTGCTAGATATAATCTATTGTTTCCTTTAGAATTCTGTCATTTTTGTGACATCAGTTAAATTTGCACTGTGGAATGATTTCTCCAAGGCTGCAAAGAGACAGTCCATCCTCTTGAGGTTTGGTACCAAGAAACAGAAATAGCAGAGTATGATTGAACATGTTATTTTCCTTGATATTATCTCTGTGGTATATAGACATATGAGTCTAATCGTAGCTAGTCTTATCAATGGGGAAACAAAGGGAGGGAGAGGATCAGTGATAACCTAGAAAGTGGCAGAACAAGAATCTTACTTTGCTATGTCCAGGTGAACTGTTTCACCTTCTTTGATTTCTTTAACCAGCACAAAATGGAGAGCTTAAAAACAATCCATGATGAATCCAGTGTAGGAGTCACAAACCAAAGGGCTTATGATCAATTATTCTTAATTATTTCTCATGCTAGGAGAAAAATACATAATCTTAAAGCAGAAGGGATATATGGAACATACTTAAAGTAAAATTAAGCAAAATAAAATGTAAATCCAGTTTCTTTAAATTTCATCTCTAATTAATTAGCAGGAGAAATGATCCTATATTGAGAAGGAGCCTTAAACTACTGAGACTTGTGAACCGTGCAAACTAGGTCCCTGGGTACTCCTTCAGTACTAATTTGTTTCACATGCCAAAATAAAGGAGCAGTTTCTATTTGGAGTATAAAATCATTACCTGCTTGTACATCTGCCATCTTTGCTAAAGGAAGTGAATGCTATGCACCTTATGTCATCTGCGAAAAGAACTCCTTTCCATGAAGTGATTCTAACTCTTCTGTAAGTCGCTTAAAAGCTCAGAATACAATTTTATTAGACTTTGTTTAAAATTTCACAGACTAGTGACTAGACTAGATAAAAATGCTTTTTTATTCGTGACAGTTCCTCCAGGATGTGTATCTTCAGAAATTGTGTAGCACGCAAAACTAAAATAGGGCAAGTCTATTCATTTAATTATTTGTATGCTGAATTCTTTTTCCTGAGGAGAGTTGACATGTAATTCAAAAAGCTTACTCTTTGCAGGGAAGGAATGGAGACACAGACTTGTCAAGAACAGACTTGCAGATGTAGCAGGGGATGGTGAGGATGGAACAAACTGAGAAAGTATCATTGACATGTATCCACTATCATAACCACTGGGAAGTTGCTGTATACCACAGGGAGCCCAGCCTGGTGCTCCATGATGACCTAGAGGGGCAGGAAGGTGGGAAGTATCAGGGAGGTTCAAGAGGGAGGGAGTTATAGTTATGACTGATTTGTGGTGTTGTACAGCAGAAACCAATGCAAAATTGTAAAGCAATTACCCTCCAGTTAAAAAATAAATAATAAATTAAATGGAATATATTTTAGTCATAAAAAAAGTCATCCTTGCAATCTGAGACAACATTGATGGACCTTGAGGGCATTATGCTAAATGAAATATATCAGAGAAAAATAAATACTGTGTGATTTCACTTATATGTAGAATTAAAAAAAAAAACAAGCAAGGTCATAGATACAGAGAACAGATTGGAAGTTGCCAGACACTGGGATTGAGTGAATGGGTGAAGGGTGTCAAAACATTCAAACATCCATTTATAAAATAATTAAGTCATGGGGATGATGACTGAAATTAATATTACTGTATTGCATATTAGAAAGTTGCTAAGAGAGTAAATCTTAAAAGTTTTCATCATAAGAAAAATTCTGTAACTATGTGCACTGTTGAATGCTAACTAAATTTAGTGTGCAGATCATTTCATAATATAAATATACATAAATATTGAAACATTATGTTGTTCTTGAAACTAAGTCAAGGTTACATGTCCTTATGTGTGTGTTAGTCGCTCAGTCGTGCACAACTCTTTGTGACCCCATGGACTGCAGCCCACCAGGCTCCTCTGTCCATGGGATTTTCAGGCAAAGATACTGGAGTGGTTTGTCATTTCCTTTTCCAGGGGATCTTCCTGACTCAGGGGGCTCGAACCTGGGTCCCCTGCAGTGCAGGCAGATTCTTCACTGACTGAGCTACCAGGGAAGTCCCATATGCCATTAAACCTCAATATAAGCAAATAAATTAGAACAGCTTGCTCAGTTAATTTTACTGTCAGTTTGTTTAATTCTTAGAAGGAGACAGAAGTTACATCTTCCCAAATAATGACTTATTAACAAGAATTAATTCTTCCCTGATTCAGACTCAAAAATAACTTTCTTTCCCCAGTTTTACTTAGATATAATTGATCTGCTAAGTCACTTCAGTTGTGTCCGACTCTGTGCAACCCCATAGACGGCAGCCCACCAGGCTCCCCCGTCCCTGGGATTCTCCAGGCAAGAACACTGGAGTGGGTTGCCATTTCCTTCTCCAATGCAGGAGAGTGAAAAGTGAAAGTGAAGTCGCTCAGTCGTGTCTGACTCTTAGCGACCCCATGGACTGCAGCCTACCAGGCTCCTCCATCCATGGGATATTCCAGGCAAGAGGACTGGGGTGGGGTGCCATTGCCTTCTCCATAACTGACCTACAGTGCTGTATAATTTGAAGTACTGTATAATTTTAAAATTTCTCCTTGTGAGGAGAACTCTTAGGATTTGCTCTTCTAAGAATTTCCATGTATAACATACAGCATTGTTAATTACATTTACCATGTTGTATTTTATATCCCAGGTACTTATTTATCTTATAACTGAAAGTTTGTATCTTTTGACTATTTTCATACAATTCCCCCTCATCACTTTAATCTCACTTTACATCTGACAGCAGGTATGTTTTCAAAATGGAAGAGACACCTCTCAATAATTTTATACTCCGTGGCTCAGAGGTTAAAGCGTCTGCCTACGATGCGGGAGACCTGGGTTCAATCCCTGGGTCGGGAAGATCCCCTGGAGAAGGAAATGGCAACCCACTCCAGTACTCTTGCCTGGAGAATCCCATGGACAGAGGAGCCTGGTGGGCTACAGTCCATGGGGTCGCAAAGAGTCGGACACGACTGAGCGACTTCACTTCACTTCACTTCACTTCACTGTGATATAATTAGCTTTTTATTTGAGGAAATACGTACTTACAGCCTTCCTCTCTTTCCTTAAGGATATTGTCTCCGGTAGTTTCAAAAGTGCTTAGTCAGACAAACCAGGGCTAACAGAAGTAACTCTTCTGGGACCTTGAGTCCCATGCTGTATTTGATTTTCAAGGCACAGTTGATTCAAATGTTCCTTTAGTTCTTCCTGTAGATCTCACTTTCTAGTCGTTTATCAGATAAATGTTGTAGTTGTTGCTGTTGTTGTTGGGGACAGGCAACTCTTCCCAGAAAGAGAAGAGGAGGAGAAACCATAAATGAGTGTGGTCCTCAATCAAGATGCTGAAGAACACCCCGAGACTTTTTGCTACCAGGTGAATGGGTCTTGCCCCAGGACAGTCCATCCCCTGGGCATCCAGCTGGCCATCTACCTGTCCTGTGCAGCAGGCATTCTGATTACAGTCCTAGGAAATTTGTTTGTGGTGTTCGCTGTGTCCTACTTCAAAGTGCTTCACACTCCCACCAACCTCTTGCTGCTTTCCCTGGCCCTGGCTGACATGTTTCTGGGTCTGCTGGTCCTGCCCCTCAGTACCATCCGCTCCGTGGAGAGCTGCTGGTTCTTTGGAGACTCTCTCTGCCGCCTGCATACCTACCTGGACACCTTCTTCTGCCTCACCTCCATCTTGCATCTCTGTTTCATTTCCATTGACCGCCACTGTGCTATCTGTGAGCCCCTGCTCTACCCCTCTAAGTTCACAGTCAGGGTGGCCCTCAGGTACATCCTGGCAGGCTGGGGGGTGCCAGCAGCTTACACTGCCTTCTTGCTCTACACAGACGTGGCAGAGAGAGGGCTCCACCTGTGGCTGGAAGAGATGCCTTGTGTGGGCAGTTGCCAGCTGCTGTTCAATAAGTTTTGGGGCTGGCTAAACTTCCCTGTGTTCTTTTTCCCCTGCCTCATCATGATCAGCTTATATGTGAAGATCTTTGTGGTTGCAACCAAGCAGGCTCAGCAGATCAACAACTTAAGCAAAAGCCTGGCTGGAGCTGCCAAACGTGAAAGAAAAGCTGCCAAGACCCTGGGCATTGCCGTGGGTGTGTACCTCTTGTGCTGGCTTCCCTTCACCATTGACACGATGGTCGACAGCCTCCTTAACTTCATCACACCACCGCTAGTCTTCGACACGTTTATCTGGCTTGCTTACTTCAACTCGGCCTGCAACCCCATCATCTATGTCTTTTCCTACCGGTGGTTCAGGAAGGCACTGAAACTTCTCCTGAGTCGGGAGATCTTCTCACCACGGACTCCCACAATTAATTTGTACCAAGATTGACTGAATGTAGGCTTGTTGTTTTTCAGCCACTAAGTCATTGTCTGACTGTGACCCCATGAACTGCAGCACCCCAGGCTTCCCTGTCCTCTACTATCTCCCAGAGTTTGCTCACACTAATGTCCACTGAGTTGGTGATGCTATCTAACCATCTAGGGATAGGGTTTTGTAAAAAGCATGAGTGGAATGGTGAAGGTGGGCTGTGTGGTGTTGGAAGTTTGTGGGCAGGCTTCCAGCAGCATGGTTTGAGCAGTGGGGAAAAAGACAAACTTCTTATTCTGAGAAGAGATACAGCGTTCTTCCTCAATGTTTCTACAGAATGTAGGGAAAGGAGAGAGTGCCATCCTCTAAATGTTTATTGGATATTTCAAAACTTTGTGCAAATAGTAATCTCCTTATTTATAAGTTCCTTGGAGACAACTAAGATGCAGAAGTGAAGGGAAAGAAACACAGAGGGCAGTTTTCTGAGCTCTTGTCCTGGTCCTGTAACTTGGCAGCACCAGCTCAGGCTATTTTGACAATATCTTGCCCCTCCCCTCATCAGTTTCCCCATCAAAAAAAAATCAAGGGTTTGTACTCTTTGCTCTCTAAGATGCCCTTAAGTTCAAATAATTGAGCTTTGTATAACTGAACTTTGGGAAAGATTGTCTGCATCCTAATTTTGCATCACTTTTCATCATCATGGTCAAGTGTTCAGACTGTCTCTTTTTAAAAATAGTCCCTTTAAAAATGCTGTCTCCTTGGAACCGAGTTGCTAAACAGGTTGATGATAAGCCAGGTTTGTTTCAATGCTCACTGAGTACATGTATTATATTCTTGAAGGAATGTTTTCTTTTTTTTTTTCTTTAATAATTGAAAAATGAAAATGTGTGGCAGATTTGTAAAGTGATGATGCTCCACATCTCACCATTTTAATATTTTCTCCTTTTAAAAAATCATACAAGTTAGACCTATTTTTCCAGAGACACTGGTATGTGGATTTTCTTCAGAAAAATAAGTTGTTTATGCCACATGCTTGCTCAGAATTGAGTCATTCTTTACAGGAGCTATTGCTAGGATGGATGTATCTTTTATGTACATATTGTTTTTGTTTTCTTCCTAAATCTTTCCCTACAAGTCTCTAGTCAGTCTAATTCCATGTTTCTTAGTGACTTTTTCAGATTAATACTTACTTGAAAAACTATTTGTAAATTAATTTTAAGTGTCTGGTGTACAGATATATAGATGATATTATAGATGCAGATATAGACATAGACATAGCAATCAATAAATAAAGAAGTAAAAGTCATATTTGGCAATGAAGTTAGCTTAAATGGATTTCTTTTAATTTTTGATGGAAGGATAACTCTTATTGATCCCACTCTTTCATAATTAAAAACTACTTTTGTTGTAAAAATATTTTCCAATATATTTTTAATGTTTTTAATTTTATTTTTTAACAACAAAAACATTTTGTATTGGGGTATAGCCGATTATTGTATTAACAATATTAACAATAATGTATTAACAACATTGTATTAACAATGTGATAGTTTCAGGTGAACAGTGAAGGGACTCAGCCATACATATACATGTATCCATTCTCCCCGAAATCTCCTTCCCATCCAGGCTGGCAAATAACATTGAGCAGAGATCCATGTGCTATACAATAGGTTTTTGTTGGTTAACCATTTAAACTATAGCAGTGTTCACGTACATACTGCTATATTCAATGTATTTTTTAACACTAAATACTTCTTTGAAAGTATTCTTTCTTTTTCATTTAACTCAAGCATTATGAGATAAATTACAAATGAATTACAATTAAATTACCTTAGTACTACATTTTTGAAACTTTAAGGAGCTTGGAACACTATGTCTTAGATGTAGCAATAAATATAATTTGCAAAGTATGTTAGTCATTATTTTTAAAAACACTTTCCTCTTCCCTTCCTAGAATACATCCATACCCATTCCCAATCCATTAGCTATGGTGCTGTCTGTCCTGAAAGTAAGAATACTTAGCAGCCTCACAAGGTGGAACTCTACAAGTCAATCACATCCACACAGCAGGAAATGATTCTGCTTTTGTACGAACCTGACCATTATTTTCCCTCTAAACATCTCTCAATTTAATTACATTGTTTTCTTACAATTTAATCAAACCAGGTTATAGTTCATCCCAGCAGGTAGCATCTGAGAATATAGAAAACACATGAATGTGTATGTGCTTAGTTGCTTCAGTCACATCTATTTGCAACCTCATGGACTGTAGCTTGCCAGGCTCTTCTATCCATGGAATTCTCCAGGCAAGAACACTGGAGTTGGTTGCTGGGCCCTCCTCCAGGGAATCTTCCCAACCCAGGGATCGAACCCAGGTCTCCCTCATTGCAGTCGGATTCTTTACTGCTGAGCCACCTGGGAAGCCCATGAATGTATATGTGTATGAGTATAAACATGAAACTTATATGTCTTATATATGATCAAAGGTTTTGAGCAGGGCAATTTCCATAGCAAGGTCCCCTTTGTATTGCTTCTGAATAACTCTGTTCTGTAAAGTTAGTTCTGCAGAAGGCATTGGGAACCAAAAGGTCACACAAACAGTGGCCTACAAAGTGTGTAAAAGAAGCTGGTCCTTCCCCCACACAGACCTTTATAGTTTGCATGGATTTACTCTGCAACTCTGATGGCTGCAAATTTGGAATTGTAGGGAAAGGTTTTGAGAATCAAAGAGAAGGAATACATCATCCTCAGTCTTGGCCCTTGGCACCTATCACAGGATGGCACTCACACTCTGTCTTTATTTCCACCTCTATTTCATGCTTCTTTCTCACTGCAGTCTCCCCTGCTCCCTAATCCCTCGGAAGTAGCAAATGTTCCAGGTCCACTGATGTTGGGCTTGGCCATACATGTTCTGATCATTAAAATATGGGTTAATGTGGCCTTCCGTTCAGTTCAGTCTCTCAGTCATGTCTGCCTATTTGCGACCCTATGGACTGCAGCATGCCAGTTTTCCCCATTTGTCACCAACTCCCAGAGCTTATTCAAACTCATGTCCATAGAGTCGGTGATGCTATCCAACCATCTCATCCTCTGTCATTCCCTTCTCCTCCTGCCTTCAATCTTTCCCAACATCAGGGTCTTTTCAAATGAATCAGTTCTTCACATCCGGTGGCCAAATATTGGAGTTTCAGCTTCAGCATCAGTCCTTCCAATGAATATTCAGGACTGATTTCCTATTGGATGGACTGATTGGGTTCAAATTCTGATATATACACTTAAGAACATGAGAAAACAAGGTAAATAAAAGAACCAAAAAATCAGTACCAATTGAGAACAGTACCAATTAGCTGAGACAGTGATTTTTCTGAGGAAGTCATTTTAAAGCTGAGGCCTGAAGAATGAGAAAGAACCTGTGAAAATCTGAGGAAAGGGTGATGCAGGAAGATAAGAGTCTGTGCTAAGGCCCTGAGGCATCCTTTTGGGGTAATGAGGGCATAGGAGTAGAAGCTTAGAGCATGGAGGCTCAGAACATAGAATCTGGAGCTAAATGGCTTAGATACAAATGCCCAAGGTCATCATTTACTAGAAGTGTAACCTTAGGCAAGTTATTAGCTTCTCAGTTTATCAGCTTTTTCATTTATAAAATAACGATAATAATACTTCTGACTTCATTTTTTTTGCACATAACCATTTTATGACTTAATACATGTAAACCAAACCACTTATATATGCTGTTTGCTGCTTGCTACCATTATAAGGATGGTCAGATTAAAGTAACATGTCTAGCACATCTTAATCTATTCTCTGTGAGTCACAGGAGATACTTGTGGGTCTGTCTGGAATATCCATCATGTTTTAGGATGCACACATCTGGATGCCTACTGATTAAAAGTTGTAAGCCAAGGGCTGTGACTCAAATTCTAGGAAAACTGGTGTGAAGATAGATGTACAGTAGGCTTTCTGAAATTATATTCAGTTCAGAAATTACAAGTGACTGTGATGAGAGAATTTGAAAAAGAACTTCAGAATATCTCCAAATTTCTGGACATACACTGGGTAATTAGCAAGAGACTAGGAGAGAAGGGGAGATGGAAGAAGGGAGATTAAAAAAACCAGAAAACTGACTGAGTACTCTGACATAACTAAAATCTTGGAGTCCTGGCTAAAGACACTAAAAAGGAAGGGGTTTCTAAAGGATAACTACCCCCTGATAAGTCTATAATTTCTAAAAAGTGGAATGTTTTCCCACAGATAGGGGGAAAGCTGATTATGGTACATTAGCTCTGAAATCTAAAAAAGCCAAAGCAGGATACTACATCATGGGCCACACGTGGATGGTCTGAAGCACATACAGAGAGGGTCACCAGATTCACAGATCTGGAGTGGATTATTGTTATTCAAGCTTAGGGTAATGTGGACTTCTTTTTTCCCATATGAGAAACGTCAATCTCTTACCAGATGGAATATACAAAGACAATCCCAATGTGCTCCCATGGAAACCAGGTCATTTGCTTAGCATCCTGGAATGCTGATACAATTATGCAAGAAAAAGACTGAGGGAAAAAATGAGTCTATTGTTGCATTTAATCAAATAACCACAAAATTCTAACTTGATAATATGGTGAATTATATTAACTGATTAGATGGAGAAACAGTGGAAACAGTGTCAGTGTTTATTTTGGGGGGCTCCAAAATCACTGCAGATGGTGATTTCAGCCATAAAATTAAAAGACACTTACTCCTTGGAAGGAAAGTTATGACCAACCTAGACAGCATATTAAAAAGCAGAGACATTACTTTGTCAACAAAGGTCTGTCTAGTCAAGACTATGGTTTTTCCAGTGGTCATGTATGGATGGGAGAGTTGGACTGTGAGGAAAGCTAAGCACTGAAGAATTGATGCTTTTGAACTGTGGTGTTGGAGAAGACTCTTGAGAGTCCCTTGGACCACAAGGAGATCCAACCAGTCCATCCTAAAGGAGATCAGTCCTGGGTGTTCTTTGGAAGGACTGATGTTGAAGCTGAAACTCCAGTACTTTGGCCACCTCATGTGAAGAGTTGACTTACTGGAAAAGATCCTGATGCTGGGAGGGATTGGGGATAGGAGGAGAAGGGGACGACAGAGGATGAGATGGCTGGATGGCATCGCTGACTCGATGCAAATGAGTCTTGGTAAACTCCGGGAGTTGGTGATGAACAGGGAAGCCTGGCATGCTGCAATTCATGGGGTCGCAAAGAGTCGGACACGACTGAGGGACTGAACTGAACTGAACTGAATGTTAAAGCAATTTCCATTCTTGGCATTGATTGAATCAAATGTATCATCTTTTTATATGTCGATATGTTTGGTTTACAAACATTCTGTTTAGAATATTTGCATTTTGTATATTCACTTTGACTTTTCACTTTCATGCATTGGAGAAGGAAATGGCAACCCACTCCGGTGTTCTTGCCTGCTTAATCCCAGTGACAGGGGAGCCTGGTGGGCTGCTGTCTGTGGGGTCGCACAGAGTCGGACAGGACTGAAGCAACTTAGCAGCAGCAGCAGCAGCATATGAGTGAGATACCGTCTCATTTTCATTTTTCCTGTGATCCCTGTTGTGAGGTCTTTCTACATCACACAATGCATTTTAACTGGAGATTATTAAATATAAGTTTCTTCTCTCTGTTCACACCTTGCACTACAGGGACTCCACTGTAGATATTTTGATATGGGCTTTGGGTGCTTCATTGACTATACTAAAGCCTTTGACTGTGTGGATCACAATAAACTGTGGCAAACTGTTAAAGAGATGAGAATACCAGACCACCTGACCTGCCTCTTGAGAAACCTATATGCAGGTCAGGAAGCAA
>SJYQ01002105.1:381387-440701 GCA_006410935.1 Redunca redunca | reverse complement strand
GAGAGAAAAAGCAGGGGTGCTGCTTATAAGAACAGGCATTCTGTTTGATTTTTGTAGGCGTTTTGCACTGATGATTTATTTCATTTAGTTAACTCACGATGAAGTTTGGTTTTTAAGGTGCAAAATTTGAATTTTACATAGTTTATAGTTAATCTTTTCTTCATTTCTTTCTGAGAAAATCTGTAGGATTGTATCTTTTAAATTGCTTTTTGTGTGGTTTAAGCCAAGGGAGTATTTTAGATCTGCATTTTTGGGTAAGTGGTTATATTGAAAAAAAGTGCTTGATGGGACTAATGGTGATTGTTCCATTTAAACTGGGATTATATAGACAATGCATTTTCCTCTCTCTTTCTGCCAACATTTGTTTTTCTTTCTCCTTCAATTCCAGGGTTTCATTTCTAGAAATCTGGGCTGGAAACAGAAGCAGCAGTTCGTATAATCCCAAGAACTTGCTTATGCCAGGAAGCTTTAAGGGTAGCATGAAGTGGGTGTGGTACAAAGGTACTGCCAATATTTAAGACAGTGTAACTGTTGAGGGAGTCTAGGGTCAAACTTTAATTTTTGTTGAATTTCTTGTTTTCTTTGTATGTGTTAATCTTTTGGTGGGCAGAGGATTGGGTTGCTCTGGTGCTGACTGGTACATATTGTGAAAGCACTCACAGATTTTCATGCTTTTACTCTATAGGAAAGGGTGGTAAACACGCTTAAATAATTTAAAGATGTTCCCAGGATGGAATGTTCTCTTCATGTACCCTTGATCCTGCTAATCCACTGATCAGTCTTTATCAGGACTAAATGTTGAGTAAGTGATGAGGGTGGCATAGAGGTGCTGAAAGCTGGAGAGGGGAAGAAAGGGATATTGGACATTCTTTGAAAATCTTTTCTCTTTTGGACTATATATCACAGTATGATTTATAATTCTTTTTAAAGAACATCTCTGTTGTCATCAATTTCACATACCTTCTTTTAGATATTACCTTCATTCCTCACTTTAGCTTGTCTTTATTGCCCTATCCCCCAGGGACTCCACATTGTTTGAATATGTTACATATCTTTTGGGGTTGGTTGGTCTTAAACCATATGGCCTAAAATAGCTTTCATTTTAGGGCAAGTATGGGAGGTCAACACAGGCACACACCACTGAATAGAATCTTCTAAGTCATCGGGTAGAGGAAATCCCAAGATGCTCATTATTCCCTTGATTTTCACTTTCTACCTGTGATAATCAGGGTTTCTCAGGGGGCCATCAGCTGCTTTTCTTGCAGAGGTCTGGAGACATGTGATGGGCTCCTTTTTACATTACCTCCAAATATCGGTGCGAGAGTATGGGACTGGGTGAAGTACATGTGTTTCAGGAGTTCAATAGCAGAGCACTGTATTTAGTTTGGGCTACAGAACCATACAGATTTCTCCCCACCTCATATAGCTTTCCTAAAAGTGGGACAGACTAGACTTTAGGAAAGGACTTCTTTAGTGCTTTTCTCCCAGGTTAACCAGTAGCTTAGCTCTTGGTTATTAGTTACTAAGGGTGGACCGTATGGTCTCTGACCTTTTTTCTTAACACCAGAGATGAGGTGTAGTCAATTCAAACCTTCCTTTCTCTCGTTTCTGTTTTAGTCAGATTTTGTGCCTCTCACCATATGGGGTCAAAGGTCATAAAATAGCCTAATAGCAACTGTGTGCCTTTCTTGGTTGCTTAGTTTAAGGAAGAGGTGCAGATTTTTTCCTTTAATTCTAGATGATGTTTTGTGGGTGCACCATATTTGGATTAATGTACCAGTGATTATTTTATATTTCTGCAAGATACTTGGTTGAAAAAGAATTATTACAAAACACTGATTCCAACATTTAAGTCCAATTCTTGAAATGCAAGTAGAGTGAGTTGTTGTATATCTGTGTCCTCCATTTCCCCATCTGCAACATGGTACTGCTGAGGCTCCTTGAAATGATAGACTTTAAGAAAAGCTTAATATAGTTGTCATACTTAGAAGGTGAAGCTGCAATCACTGGAGGAGTTGTGGAAGACTTCAGATTAATCAGTCTAGTCACCCTCATCTTAGATATAGTTGATCTAATCTCCCCAGTCTTTCCAGGAGGCTCTGAATGGTAAAGAATTCGCCTGCAATGCAGGAGACACCGGTTCAATCCCTGGGTTGGGAAGATCCCCTGGAGAAGGAAATGGCAACCCCCTCCAGTATTCCTGCCTTGGGAAATCCCATGGACAGAGAGGCAGTCCATGGGGTCGCAAAGAGTCAGACTGGACTCAGTGACTAAACAGCAATCTCTCCCCATGGATATGTTTCAGTGTGGAGGGTGGGGAAGTTGGGCTTTATTGGTAAGTTCTGGACATGAGCATCAGGAAAGCACAGGCCAGATCGATAACACTAGGTGCCAGTACAGAGGTGAAATACACCTATTAACAGGACCAGAATTCTGATAACACTGAATTATCCAGTGTTTCCAGAATGGTGCTTCATTTTTGCCTTGTAATTTTGCCTGGCTTGTAACTTTGCGGCAATTTTTAAGCTTCTTTTGAGAATGGATGTTTGACTTCAGACAGGGGATGATGTCCTGGCTCTTCTACTTAGTGGATGTAACCTTGTGCTAGTTATTTAACCACTGTAAACCTCAGATTTTCATGCTTAAAATTGGAATAATGTACTTAAGCTCATATTGTTGTGGTCTTTAAATTAACTTATATTAAATAAGAAGATAATATTGGAACGTACTAAGACTTTATTCTACATTCCGTATCCTAAGCACATCATTATCTTATCCATCATCAGATTATTTGATTCTTTTCTTTACAATTTCTTGGATTTCTCTGTTTATTTCTGCCTCTACAGTCTGGTCCTGTTATTTTGCATATACAGTAATTAGCATCACATGAACTCTGTGGGCCTTTATCGTTAAATGAATTTCTTCATCGTTAAATGAGCACATTGGTTTGAATTCACATTTTTTCTTGTGCTGAAATTCTGTGATTTGTAGATTTATAACTGTTTGCCTGCATGCATTTGCCTGACTAATTCATCCTACATATAAATGATGAAAAAATTCTTTGCTGAAATATTTTTTGATATTACTGTTTTTAATGGACACTCTGTGGACAAATTTATCAAATGTAAATCATTTAAACTGTTCTAATACTTCTCATTCCAGTAAATTTATTGAAGATGGTATATGCAGAAATGCTTTGTAAACTGTAAAGCCTTATACAAGAAAGTATTATAACACTTGTAGATATCTTGCTTCTTTGATTTTACATGTTTCGTTTCTTTATTTAAAGTGTTTCCTTTATCTTTATCTTTTGATCTTCAAAAACAGTCAAAGCCGGTATGTTCTCTCGAAAGCTTGATTTTTATCGCACTTCTTTAGCATCAATTACTCAGTTTGTTCTATAAATAAATTCCTTTCTTTCTTTCCTCCTTTATTTATTTATTTTTTTGAAAGAGTTTCTCTTATTAGTGTATGTTGAATGGGTTTTCCTAATTAGATTAGAAAATCCTTGGGATAACATGAACCACAAGATTTAGAGCAAAGAGGCCCTAATGGTAATTTGGAATAACCTTGTTAATAATGTTATAGATGAGAAAACTAAGGCCAGACAAATATGTTAATTTTCATGGGTAACATAATGTCTTTACTTGGGCAGGAACCCAGGTATTCAGCTCCCAGTCTTCTTAATGAGAGTTACTCTTTGTGTTTGAAAGTTATTACAAAGAGATTTAAAATTTTAAGAATTTTAGTAAGATTTTGAGTAATGTGTAAGGTAGAAGGAAAGGAGTATTTTTGTTTTTGGTCAAAAGTTGGCTGTCAGATATTATAATAAGGTATTAATCAGAAATTAATTAAAGGCTGCTCTCTCAAAAAGCACAGAAGTGCCTGAAGAGAAATATATGCTTTTCTTGTATGGCCCTCACCCTTTAAAGCCAGTAAATATGTATTGAGGACTGTCTCTGAGACACATTGAGATGCACTGTACCCAGGTATCCTGCTTGCTCTACATGATACATTTTATAAGGAAGGTTAAATGGCTGTTATACGATTGCACAGCTTATCGGTGTTAGGGATGACATTTGAGTCCAGGCCTTTAGACCTGGAATCTCCAACATACCTCTAAATTGGCTTCTCTTCAAGCGTGTTAGCCACATTTGGCCACATTGTACCCCTCTGTTCTTGTCTGGACTCCTTTCTTGTTGTCTTCATGTGCAGTTGAGACAGCTGTAGTCTCCATTGCTTTCTGATGACCCAGGAGCCATGAAGCAGTTACTTAATGAAAGTATCACTTTAAGATTTTCATGCTGTTTCTGATCTCACCTTTGTACTTAGTAATGTTGATTCTTTGGTGCTTTTGGTCTAGCTTATCTTTGAATGGTTGGTTTGGAGTCTTAGCAATACAGTTCTGCCTCTCAAGTTTTGTTAGTATTTGAATAGGTAGAGCTTAGGGTATTTTTTTCATTTGGAATAAATTGCTTGGTCATTCTCTGTGTTTCCACTTGTATTTTGAATGGTTGGTCTTAATCTGATAGCTTTAATATATTGCATTGTTAGTTTGCCTATATGGTTAAAATATTTACATGCTTTTATTATCAAGCACAGATTCAATTGTTTAACAGAAGATATTCTGTTGTGAGTGTGTTTGTATATATACAGATAATCACACCATATTTGACCAAATAGTTGAAGGATGAAGTGTCCTTGCCTTTGAAAATACCTGTATGTGTAATACTGGCTTTACCGTGCTGAGTTTGTTTGGAGGAAACTAGGGAAAAGATACTCATTCTGCAGAGTCTTAAGTCCTGCCTCCGTCTCCATTCCAGATGGTACAGGAAATCTGTTTTAGAATTTCTAAGGGTGTACTCAATCATTCTTTCAAGACATAGTTATAAGAGTACTTACTTTGTTCAAGGTGCTGTGTTGTGAAAACATACAAAAGTTAAATGATAAGATATAGATCCTGTTTTTACAGAGATTATAACCTAAGAGAGGTGATATGATGACACACAAATACCTGTAGTACTTATTAAGTGTGATGAGAGGTACTGAAATAGTATACTTTGAGGAATCTGGAGAGTAAGCAATTATTTTCATTTAAAAGAGATCAGAGCAAGTTTCGTGGAGGGCTTGTTGTTGGACGGGAACATTGAAGGCAGGGGATGATTTCTCTGTGAGTGAGGAGGAGGAGGGCAGTATATTCGGGAAGATTAAATAGCAAAGATGAAAGGACAGAAAAGCTTGGGGTTATTTTGGGAGTAATGAAGGGGAAAAGTGTAAGCAGGAAGGTGGCACCAGCTGAAGTGGGAGAAGGAACCAGATGTTCTGGGTGCAGTTGTAAGACATTAAAGGATTTTAATGGAGGGAGGTGGTGAGGAACAGTGAAGTTTGTAGATCTGGAAGAAAATGAAAAGTGCCAGTTTTCCAAATCTACGTGGATCTTTTTTTGGCAGGTTTTACACCCCAAATTTTATATTTTCATAGTTTTTGAAATGATTCCATATGTAAGGCTTACCACACTGGGAACTTACTCATTTTTATGTATATTTGAGAACAGACTTTTTTTTTTCCCTTTTCTTGGTAGAAGTTAGTACAAAATCTTTTTCACTGGCTTGTGCTTTTTTTTTTTCCTCCAGTAGCTATTTCTTTAAACAGTGTGTTATCATTTGGCATTCTTAAGATGATGCAGCAGACTTGTTTTTCAAGTGTAAAAATGTCATCTCCTTATGTAAATATATGTCGCTGTATAAGTTAGATTGGTCATGCAAGTTGAAAGCCCCTGGCTCTCAATATAGTTCATGATTTATTTTACTGATTTATTTATGCCCTGCTATGTTCCAGACAGGATTTAAGGCAGGATATGTCATGAAAAGTCTTGGGCCTTGTCCGAGCCCTGTCTGTTATTTGACTGAGTCGCTAGCCAACATCACACTGGGGGAACAGTGCTGAAGACAACTGGTGTCACAGGATGTGCAGCAGTTGTGTCTTTTGCCAACTGGTAGTGATTCAGAGATGGATACAATATACTTAGACTACCTTTAAGGATAAGTCCTTTGAACTTTGAGGGCATGTAAGGAAAATTGGTTGGAAGGGACTCATGAAGGGCTTTGACCCTTGGGAGCCCAGGCACATTTTTTTATCTGGGAAATGGGAGAAATACTAGAGGTCTGTTTGAAAGATGCTTTATTTTCAGTCAGCTGTGATGTTTTTTAGTTCATAGGAGCCTGGGTAATTAGATTTTTAGATTTATTATTTTAAATAGTAGAAGGCAATGGCACCCCACTCCAGTACTCTTGCCTGGAAAATCCTATGGACAGAGGAGCCTGGTAGGCTGCAGTCTGTGGGGTCGTTAAGAGTCAGATAGGACGGAGCGACTTCCCTTTCACTTTTCACTTTCATGCATTGGAGAAGGAAATGGCAACCCACTCCAGTGTTCTTGCCTGGAGAATCCCAGGGATGGGGGAGCCTGGTGGGCTGCCGTCTATGGGGTTGCACAGAGTCAAACACGACTGAAGTGACTTAGCAGACTCTTAACATATATTGTTGCAATAGGAAGTCACCATGCAGATCTTTTATAAAATATTTCATCCAGTTTAACTGGTCATCTTGAGACAAAGGACTTAAGCACTGTCTAATCTGAAAATGACTTACTAATTTTTCTTTCACGAAAACACAAATTTCAGATACAAATGTCTGAAATTTGCTGACATTTTCCTCTCACAGGTGTCTGTGAATTGTATACTACCTAGCTGATATTTATGAAAATTAATACACTTAATCTGTCACTTTGGGATGATTGGTAAATTCCTAACCAATGGGACCGAAAAGTAACTACCTTTCAAGATGAAATCCACTGTTATGAAGAGAAGTTATTTGGAATGGATATTTGGATATTTCCAATTTCGAACATCCAAAATTGATATTTGGAATTATTTCCATCATTATTGGATTTAATTGCTGAAGATGATATGATCTTAAAACTTTAAGAATATTTTTATATGTACACTTGAACTTGAAAACAGAATTTTCTGACCTGTATAAAAATCTAGTAAAAACTGAGAATATATTAATTAAAAAGGCATTACTGTCTGATTAGCTAGTAAGAACAACTGATTGTCATCAGGAAATATGGAAGTGCACTATCTGAATTTTAGCAAACGCTTTTTGCATAAATGGTGAGCAGGACTGAAGACTGAATATCATGTGGAGGCTTACTCAGTGCGGCAGGTGTGACGCAGTTCTTCCCTTTGACTTACTTGTCTTTGTGAAGTGTGTTTTTGGGCTATGATTACCATTAAAACCAAATAAAACAATTATCTGTTATGAAAATGAACTGAATTTAGAACCAGACTTTTAAGTTGCTATATTACAAAATGTGAAAGCAAAACTAAAAAGTAATTTAGTGTTCATTATGTCTTTCCCTGTATGGGCCACTGTCTTACTGGACTTCCCTTGTGGTTCAACTGGTAAAGAATCTACCTGCAATGTGGGAGACCTGATTTCGATCCCTGGGTTGGGAAGATCCCCTGGAGAAGGGAAAGGGAAAATTCTCCAGTATTCTGGCCTGGAGAATTCCATGAACTGTGTAGTCCATGGAGTCATAAAGAGTGGGACACGACTGAGTGACTTTGACTTTTCACATGTTATTCTTAACAAAAATGGTGGTAGTATTAATAGTACTTATTAGGGATAGCACAAGCTGTGTCATCAATAGGTAAATTAAATGTTTAAAAATGGTAAATTTTATTATAATAAGCATCATTCTTTTATATTTCCATTTTTATGTATGCTTTATAAGGCACATAATTTATTGGTCTAGTGAGCAATGTATATAAATTATAAATAAATATACCGATATGGCTTCTCATTTAAAACCTTTTTAACTGTGGAATATATGGTAAAAGTACTTAGCACAGTTATATTGGAGGGGTTCTTTTTTTTTCTTTGTAGTATAAGTATTTATTACTCTGGTCTTGTAAATCAGTAAAGGAGGATAACATTCTTCCTAGGACTTAAGAGAAGCTCCAACTCCACCATCAGCACCCAAAGTTGAGATTCTACTTATACTGTTTCTTGAAAAATTACACATGAAAAAAATTTACACATGAACAGTGGAACATTATTATCATGTACTCTATTAGTACTGCACATAAGTATATTCTAAGTAATCCCATTGCTATGTATTTTGTGCATTCGATGATCTACCTAATCAAAATGTACTGATACATGCGCTTTATCTTACATAATATGTACTATGTTTGAAAGTGAAAGTGAAAATCGCTCAGTCAGGTCCAACTCTTTGCTACCCCATAGACTTTACAGTTCATGGAATTCTTCAGGCCAGAATACTGGTATGGGTAGCCTTTCCATTCTCCAGGGAATCTTCCCAACCCAGGGATCGAGCCCAGGTCTCCCGCATTGCTGAGTCACAAGGGAAGCCCTAATCATACATTATCTGCTCCATGCTTATAAGCACATCCATTAAACTAAAAGTGTTGCATAACATGTAAAATGACTTACCATACATACCATTTTTTAAAATGTTTAAGTTACATTTATTACATTTTTGTATATCTCTTTGGGGACCTTATTATTGCTTTAATTTATTTTGGCATACATAGTATTTTTTATCACATAGATACCTATTGTACAACATATGTAATTAATATTACATAGGACACACTAATAATTATACATGCCCTATTAAGTCAGATCATTTTTAGTCAATATGCTCATTATAATAGATAATTAATTCTTAATCACCAATTTTAGGAAGAGTTCTTAAGAACCCTTGGAATTCATGGACTAAGAGTATCTAGATAGGCTTTGGGTGAGTGGTGTCTGTGAACATTCTGAAATTATGTATGTGCAAAATTCTACGAGTCTTTCTCTGGAGAGAAATTCATCAGATCCCAAAAGGGTCCGTGACCTCCCCAAAGGTTAAGAACCTCTTTTGTTAAGGATTTGGACCTCAATAACTCCATTCATCTAGTCTTAGTTTTTTGCCAAGTTTAATGGATATATCTGATGTCATTACTTAGGCCCGCAGTATGACTGGATTTGCAGTCTGTTTTTCCATTTTGCAATAGATGTGATTGCAGTGCCTTTGGCCTTTACAGTTGTTTGAGCTCCTATCTGTTTATTGTACAACTACCTGGCCTTTATCACTTAGCAGCTTTTAGATATCATTTTCCACTTTTTTCCCTAAAATCCCAGTGAAAAAGAGTGGATCTTTTGTATGAGTGTGGAGATGGCAATGCATGAATGTATAGAAGAGCCCAGTATCAATTCATGTATAGGACACCCTGCTGGGTAGGCTGGAATTTGCAGTTGCTGTGGTTTTAATCTCTTTGTAGCATCTGAATCTCAGCTCTTCAGAGTCCTTAAGGTCTGATTTGACATATGCTAAAAACACTTTCCAAGTCCTATCAGCTCTTTACATCTGTTCCTTTTTTCCTCACTGTCGTCATTCTAATCTAGGCCTAATATTTGTGAAAGTACCCCAGAATGGTCTCACTGTCCCTATGAGTTGCTTCTTCAGTTTATCTTAAATTTTGTTTTGGAACAATCATCCTAATTTTTATTTTCATTGCATTACTTTGTTTAAACCCTTCAATGGCTCCTCATTACTGTCAAGATAAAGTTCCTTAGTCTGGCATTTAAAGCTTTCCAGTGTCTGGCACCAACTTGCTTTTCTGGTCTCATTTCCCACTGCTGCTGCTGCTGCTCTGCCCTAATGAACTGCTCAAAGTAAAATCGTCAGCACTGTCCCTTATACATCCCTTGGGCTTTTCTGTTTGCCACCCTTTATTTTTCCTTTCCCTGGAACGTTCTCCCTTATCCTATGAAATTCTGCATATTCTTTAAAGCTCAGCTCAGTTTCCAACTTGCTTGTTAAGTGTTCAGACTGTAAAATTTGAAAATAATCCCTTCCTTCAATGAATAATATTTATTTAATATTTATTTTCTTTATTATTAACTTGACACTTTATACTGCATTTATACTTTGGAGTTTTTTGTTTTCATGCATCATGTCTCCCAAATTAGGGTATGAGAATGGCAAAGGGGATCATGTTTTATATTCTGTTCTCTGCAATGTCTTGTACTTGTAGATATTAAAATATTTGACAAATTACATTGATTAAATCGTGATACTACTTATAAAGTACTTATTAATGTACTTAGAGAAATAGGCCTTTTTTGTATGTGTGCCCTTGTAGCTCAGTCAGTAAAGAATCTACCTGCAGTGCAGGAGACCTGAGTTTGATCCCTGCATTGGGAAGATCCCCTGGAGAAGGAAATGGCAACCCACTCCAGTATCCTTGCCTGGAAAATCTCATGGGCAGAGGAGCCTGGTGGGCTGCAGTCTATGGGGTCACAAAGAGTCGGGCATGACTGAGTGACTTAACACACTGGAATACTCCTGCAACATATCTAGGAATCCTCTTTACTGGTTTTGGAGTATTTGGGAAATTAAATTGGAAATCAGATATTGCTCAGAGGGCTTATAAGTCCTACAGCACAAGAAGTCGGCTGTCAAGGGCTGTGTTCAGAAGTCTGGGGGTAACCTGGTGACTCTTTGTTCTCCAGTGTCCTGCTCCACTTGCCTTGGATAATAGAAAACCTTGTGTGTGTTCAGCTCTCTCCTTTGCTTTGCTGGAGACACAGATTCCTAATATCTTGAGGAATACTACATTTCTGTTTTAATTTTTCAACACATTCTCCTCAATAGAAGATAAAGTTTGATGGAATACCTGTTGTTTGAATGTAAAGGGCACCATGAGGTAGCTGTATCTTAGAGTTTCTGTCCTTCAGGGAGATTATAATTCCTATAGGGAGTCTCCTTTGCTTTCAGTCATACATGAATAAAAAAAAATTCATAATTATATAACTAACTAGTTTACTTAGTTGCCAGATGAGATATGGGGAACTCCTCTGGCACTTACTTTTAGCACTCTCTTGAAATTTATTATCATTTATACTTGTTTCTCTTTTGATGTGTGGCCTTTCTTACCAACCACATTGTAAATAATAGGAAGTAGAGACCATTTATTGTATTAGTTATATATGCCAGAACCACAGTGCATTTGAAGTCCTTTACTGTAGTATACACGTAAGTGTGTTACCAATATTACCAGGAACATGATCTGGGTAGGTTTCCTGCAGGAAATGGAATTTCAGTTAGATTTCTAGGATTTGAAACGATACTTGTAGCATCGTCCCTTGGAAAATGTTAAAAAAAAAAAAAAAAAGAGGGAAGGGGTTCTGTAGTTAAAATAATGAAGTATAATGTTTGGTGCAATACCTGAACATGGAACCTCCTTGGTTATTATGCTTTTGGCACTGAAGTGACCCAGGTCACTTCCTCTTATAACCCATTGGCCAAAAGTAGTCACAGGGCACTACTTGTGGAACTAGGCAATGTGGGCAAGAAATACATATTCAGTGATAGTAAATATCTTTGCCCCACTACAGTAAAGCAAAATTGGCTTTCTTCAGAGCCGAATACTAGAATTGGTAGGGTCCTGTTTGGAGTCATTGAAATAAAGAATTGTCTTTGGGTGTCAGTCTAAATGGGGATTTTATTATTAAATTTATTTGTGAAAAGAACTTGTAGTTTTGAATGGCAGCTCTTGATACAGTTAAAGGAGAAAATTTTTACTAATGTCTCTAGGAGTAGATACTATAAGTTGTTTTAGTTTAGATGGTTTGCCACCACCTTTAGACTAGGTATTTGAAACAGGTAGAAGTGATTATTTGGCTTCAGTAAAACTGATCCAGAATTTTTCCGCATGTACTGCTAAGACTATAAGGTGAGGAAAGTGAGAGAGGACATAAAGAGCTTTCAGATTCTATTGGAAACCATGTACTGTCTGAATTTTAATTTCTTAAAATTTCTCTTTACAGGTCCTGGAGGTCTTTTCTCTTCCTCTTATCAACATATTATTGCTAATTAATTAAAATGTTTTCTCCATTTTCTGTTTGTTGTTTAATGCTTGGTTTGATAAGGACTGGCTGGTGGTTAAAATGTTGGCCAAGTGTCCAGGATTTGGAAGTGCAGATTGTTATTTACACACGAAGCTTATTTTCCCTATGACTTAATTCTAAAGTCACCAACCTTGAACATTTTAGACCTTAGGATTTCTTTCTGACTGCATTCTAGTATTTTCTTCCTTTTTAAATTAAAAAATAAATCATATGTGTAATACATGACTATATTCAAATAATAAATTCAAGGAAATGGGAGTACGTAGAATTAAAACGTGAAAGTCTCCATAGTGAGCTTGATAGCTGGTAATTTGGGCTGTGTAGTGTTCCCTTTCTTCCCTTTCCAGGTGTTGCTATATCCTACCCCTTGGCCAGGAGGTAAGCATGTGACTTAGGCTTGGTCTATTAACACTCCATTTCTCTGGAAATAGTGATTGCTACAGGATGGCCATATGACCAAAGCAGGTTCGGACCCCTCTTCCTTGAGATTGAAAAGCAGATATTGAACATGGGACAGGTTCATTCCTTTGGAGTTGCTAAGGTGAGATAGTGTGTGCTTGGCCAAGTAAAGAAACCTATGTGCCATAGGAAAGAGTGCCGACATAACGACTGAAGCTGAGTGACCACCGACACACTCACAGGTGCAGTCATACAGTCTCACAGGCTTGCGTGTGTAAGCATGGAGTCGTTGGAGCCTCTGGCTCCACTTGAAGCTTAAAGTAGATCCACTTTGTATTTTCCGGTTAAACGAGCTACTTAACTGCCTAACTTGTGCACGTTTGAATACTGAATTTCTTTCTCTTGGAACTGAAAGATTCCTGGCCAGTTCAGACCCCTGTTGTCAGCTTCCCTCTCCTTCCCTCCCCTCTACCCACAGGATCAGGCTTTTTGAATTATTACAGGCTTTTAAAAACTTAATATCATGAAAATCTTTCTGTGTTAGAGTATGAAGGAGCCATTTCACTTTACATAAAATTCTGCATAGTGTTGTATTAGATGTGTTTTCCATAGTTTATTTAACCATCCCTCTTTTGATAGGCATTTAAATAACTAGTTTTTCAGTTTCAAGATATGTTTTGGTAAACATCCTAGTTTGAACTTGTTTTTGTATATGTATGAAAACATACCTATGGAATTAATGGCTATGCATATTTTAAAAAATTGATGTCCTTTCGAAACATTTCTCCAAAGGCTCTACCAATTTATGCTTTCACTAAGAGTATATGATAGTCACTGCTCTCCCCTGACTTTATCAGCTTTGGATATTAACGGTCATTTCTATTTTGGCCCTGTCTGATGGGTGAAAACGGTATAAAGCATTGTTGTATTTGAAGTTCCCTGACTACTATTGATAAAGTGGATCATCTCTCTGATCTTTTTTATTGGATTTTTCCCCTAAGACTTTCTTTATTCATATTTTTTTCATGTTCTGTTGGGCTGCTTGTCTTTTAAAATCGCTTCGTAGCCCTAGTATACTCATGATGTAATAATTTTATACTAACGAGGGATTCTGCTTCCTAGTTATTTCAAAAAGAAAGATGTGAGATATCTACTACTCCAAAACCCATGTTTTATTTATTTACAGATATCCCTGGATATTTAATTGGTTTATATGTGATGACTTTGGATAGCTGCCCAGTTCATTTGTGGAGCTTCAGGGTACACGTCTCAAATAGATGGTCTGTGGATACTTAATTGAGGTAGCTTTATGGCTGAAGTGAAAAGTTGAGAAACTCTTATTTGGAGAATTTTCCAGGTCCAAATTGTGAGTTTGTGATTTGTGATTGCATTGAATTTGGGCACTCACCCATTATACATTGCTGCTGAATCAGAACCACTTTCAGAGGAAAATTTTGACCCTGTGAGGAACTATTGTCTTGGCTCACCTCCATGGAGAGTTGGGTTAGCTGCAACTTAGATGTCTTTAGTGGTTAGGTTCCTTAATTTTCCTAAGAGCATATTAACCTAATTCTGTACTTGATTGGCTACAAAAGTATATAGTCTACCTGTAATTGGCAGTATAGAATAGCTTCACTCCAGCAAGTATGAATTCACTTACATTGCTGCCTAATTCTTACCAAACACCTAGTAGTCAGAAACAGGACTCTGAAAATTGCTTAAATAACACACATTCAATCCATTGCTTTAGAAACAATCAGTCTTTACTTTCCCATTCTGTGGTTTTCCTCTGTTTCTTTGCATTAATCGCTGAAGAAGGCTTTCTTATCTCTCCTTGTTATTCTTTGGAACTCTGCATTCAAATGGGAATATCTTTCCTTTTCTCCTTTGCTTTTCGTTTCTCTTCTTTTCACAGCTATTTGTAAGGCCTCCCCAGACAGCCATTTTGCTTTTTTGCATTTCTTTTCCATGGGGATGGTCTTGATCCCTGTCTCCTGTACAGTGTCACGAACCTCATTCCATAGTTCATCAGGCACTCTGTCTGTCAGATCTAGTCCCTTAAATCTATTTATCACTTCCACTGAAAATCATAAGGGATTTGATTTAGGTCATACCTGAATGGTCTAGTGGTTTTCCGTAACAACAGAATGGGAAAGACTAGAGATCTCTTCCAGAAAATTAGAGATACCAAGGGAACATTTCATACAAAGATGGGCTCAATAAAGGACAGAAATGGTATGGACCTAACAGAAGCAGAAGACATTAAGAAGGGGTGGCAAGAATACACAGAAAAACTGTACAAAAAAGATCTTCACAACCCTGATAATCACAATGGTGTGATCATGCACCTGGAGCCAGACATCCTGGAATGTGAAGTCAAGTGGGCCTTAGAAAGCATCATTACGAACAAAGCTAGTGGAGGTGATGGAATTCCAGTTGAGCTGTTTCAAATCCTGAAAGACGATGCTGTGAAAGTGCTGCACTCAAGATGCCAGCAAATTTGGAAAACTCAGCAGTGGCCACAGGACTGGAAAAGGTCAGTTTTCATTCCAATCCCTAGGAAAGGCAATGTCAAAGAACACTCAAACTACAGCACAGTTGCACTCATCTCACACGATAGTAAAGTAATGCTCAAAATTCTCTAAGCCAGGCTTCAGCAATACATGAACTGTGAACTTCCAGATGTTCAAGCTGGTTTTAGAAAAGGCAGAGGAACCAGAGATCAAATGGCCAACATCCACTGGGTCATCAAAAAAGCAAGAGAGTTCCAGGAAAACATGTATTTCTGCTTTATTGACTATGCCAAAGCCTTTGACTGTGTGAATCACTATAAACTGTGGAAAATTCTGAAAGAGATGGGAATACCAGATCGCCTGACCTGTTTCTTGAGAAACTTGTATGCAGGTCAGGAAGCAACAATTAGAACTGGACATGGAACTACAGACTGGTTCCAAATAGGAAAAGGAGTACGTCAAGGCTGTATATTGTCACCCTGCTTAGTTAACTTCTATGCAGAGTACATCATGAGAAACGCTGGGCTGGAAGAAGCACAGGCTGGAATCAAGATTGCCAGGAGAAATACGAATAGCCTCAGATATGCAGATGACACCATCCTTATGGCAGAAAGTGAAGAGGAACTCAAAAGCCTCTTGATGAAAGTGAAAGAGGAGAGTGAAAAAGTTGGCTTAAAGTTCAACATTCCGAAAACGAAGATCATGGCATCTTGTCCCATCACTTCATGGGAAATAGATGGGGAAACATTGTCAGACTTTATTTTCTGGGGCTCCAAAATCACTACAGATGGTGATTACAGCCATGAAATTAAAAGACACTCCTTGGAAGAAAAGTTATGACCAACTTAGATAGCATATTCAAAAGCAGAGACATTACGTTGCCAACAAAGGTCCATCTAGTCAAGGCTATGGTTTTTCCAGTAGTCATGTATGGATGTGAGAGTTGGACTGTGAAGAAAGCTGAGTGCTGAAGAATTGATGCTTTTGAACTATGGTGTTGGAGAAGACTCTTGAGAGTCCCTTGGACTGCAAGGAGATCCAGCCAGTCCATTCTGAGATTGATGTTGAAGCTGAAACTCCAATTCTTTGGCCACCTCATGTGAAGAGCTGACTCATTGTAAAAGACCCTGATGCTGGGAGGAATTGGGGGCAGGAGGAGAAGGGAATGACAGAGGATGAGATGGCTGGATGGCATCACTGACTCAATGGACGTGAGTTTGGGTAAACTCTGGGAGTTGGTGATAGACAGGGAGGCCTGGTGTGCTACAGTTCATGGGGTCGCAAAGAGTCAGACACAACTGAGCCACTGAACTGAATTGAATCTTTACTTGAATCAAGCCAGAATACCAGAAAGACACATTTATTGATTACGTTGTTTTAGGCTGGGATAGAGTCACTTTTACAGAATTATTATTGGTATGATGCTGTCTGCCTTTATTGAGGGCCATTAAAACAGTTTTATGAAATTTACAATCTACAAGTGCTCCTCTTGTAGAATTCTTGTGAGGATATTACCTCCTCTGTCTCAGTGCCCTTGTTGATGTTGTTGTAACTATTGCTACTACTGTTAATGTTCGCTGCTGATCTGGAGGACTAAGACTGAACACAAACTAGGAATAGCTGCGTTTCCTTTGACCAGCTAGTTTGCCTGTATTACTTAGCCATCACGACTCATAACCGCTGATATTTCTCTGCAAGGTAGCTCAGTCAGGCGTGCAGCCCTTCTCTCACAGCTGTGTAACACCTTGTGACACACAGTTTGTGTGGTAAGCTTACCTCTGGCATTATCTGTTTTCTCCCTCATTTTCTCTTTGCCCCCTTCTTGTCCACTTCTTTCTTTTTAATCCTAATGCATTCTTTGAGCTGTCTCAAACCTTTTTTAGAATAATATGGAAATAAGAAATCTTCATTCAGCATGTGCCCATGTTGAAACTTCAGACAAATTTTCATTTCATTTACCTTAAGCAGGGCTGCTTCTTGATGACAGGGAGGTGCTCTAATTCTCATTAAGATATCTCCAGTCAATCCTAGTGTTACTTCTGGGGAGGTCCCTGTTGACAGCTAGTCCTGTTGTCGGTGTGGGTTTTCTTTTAAGCTTCAGTCACAAAAGTGTTCCTTCCTGACTTTTCTTGTTTGCTTTTTCCCTTGACCTTTGCTCCAGCCTTCTCTTGTAGATTTGGGGGTTGGGGTTGAGGGGAGAGGATCATTTTAAGAGCTTGTAGACTTGTAGTGTTTAAAAATACACGTCAGGTGAGACTTTTATCATACATGTAGTGTAGGAAGAGTAAAGGCTATCTGTGTTGTTTTGATCTTTTCTTAAAAACCAGAATGCCAGGTTTATTGATTTACAAAGAAAAAAAAGAAATGTCCCAAAGCCTAAAATATTCCCATATATTCTGGTGATATCACTAGCATATTCTCTTCCTCAAGCAGAGATGTATAATGGGGCCGATGCTATTGCCTTTTTGGAGAGAGAATTTTAAAAAGTTTTTTTGACATCAAGATTGATTAAAATGTCTTAAGTCTTTTCTTTCTTTCTTTTTTTATTTGTAGATTCCTTCTCTTTGTCTCCTTTTCTGTCTTCCCCTCTCTCTTGTTTGTCTGTTGAAGAACCTGGGTGGTTTGTCCTATTAGAATTCCTTACAATCTGAATTTCTATTGAGTTTAACATGTTTTTCTACTCTCTTTCCATCCTGTAAATTGGTTATTTGATATAGAAGGCTGGTAAAGGTTTTATCTGAGGAGAAGGCCAGATGACTTTATAGATGGTATTATGAGATGCACATAATGTCTAGTTGTCTTTTTGTGATGTTATCAGCTGTGAGTATTGCTATTGGCTTTCTGTTCTTAAAATCCTAAAGTAGTCACCATGGTGTGTCAATGAGAAAGAGGAAGCATTGCCTGGAAATAGTGCCATCTGCTCTGTACAGATAGGACTCCTGGTGATCATTTGAGAATGAAGCAGTTGTTGTGAAGACTCAAAGAAGACCTAGGTTTCAGTCTTAAGTTCCTTCTTTAGGAGCTGTTTGATCTTGCATAATTAATAACAGCAATAATGCTAGCAGCAACTACCATTCATTTACTGCTTATTTTACACCAGGTTCTGTGCTTGGTGCTTTATATATGTCATATAATCTGATCCACATAAGTACCCTGTAAGCCAGGTGTCTTTATTGTGCAGTTCACTTTGTGAGAAAAGTAATGAAGCAGGGATTCAAGCCCTGTGTGACTACAATCTTGTGCTCTTAATTGCTTTGTTCTTTCATATCTGTAAATTGGGGTATAAATATAGCTGCCTTATCTATCTTGTAGGACTAACGAGATATTGTGTATGAAAGTGTCTTGAAATATAGATGTAAAAATGAGAAGTGTGCCGGACTGTCAATATACAGGGCTAGGTGGACAGTGGAGGCCTTTCCCTTTGGAAAGGTAATAGTGAAGAGTCAGACATGACTTAGTGACTGAACAACAAGTAATAGTGAGAAGTTTGGACGGAAAGAACCCTCTGGTCATTTTCTGTTTCCATTACTATGGCTGTTGACACGTGGGAGAGTTTCCTTCTCTTTTAAAATTGACAGTGATAGAGGTTTCATATGTGGTAAATGTCACATGTCAGAGGTCGCTTAAGAGTCTCTGGGTGAATAGTGATGTCTTGATATTACTCCAAGGGCCGCATGTATAGGCTTCATACAGATATTTTTAACTTGAGAGACAAGAATGTAGTCACAGTTCTTTTTCTAAAAGGTTAAATGCTTATTGAAAGTGGAGGAAGCATTAACTGAATTTGTAATGTTATATTTCTTTACTTAGATAGTGAGGGTGTTATGTATGTTAAACTTATTTTATGCAGAATGCCTTTTTTGTACGTCTGAAGTATTTTATAATTAATAACACCACTAAAGTGCTGAACAGTAATAATTGCATATGTAATAGACTGAGAGAGAAATAGATGTGAAATTAGTTCCTTTGGGTCTTACCTTCAGTACTTCATTATCAATTACAATAAGTGGTTATTGAGCACATGGAGAACTGTGTTGAGAAGACATCTATGGCCATTTCCAGCTCCATGGCAGAGGGTGAACTGATGACTGACATCTGCCTGGGCCAGACATGCAGAGTGTAGGCGTACATGCTTGTTTTTTGCTACATGTTTGTAATGTGTTTTTCAGAAATCCCCAGGCCTTGACCTGGACTCATTTTCTTACTACTGTGCTTCTTGCATTTCTTCTGTTACTTTGGAAGTCATATTTGCCATACTATATTTATTATGGTGAAATATCTAGGATTTCTGATATTCCCAATAAAGATTTCCCATTTATTTTTTATTATTATTATTTTTTGAAGTATAATTCACATACCATGAAGTCACTCATTTAAAGTATACAGTTCAGTGGCTTGTTATATATTTGAAAAGTTATGTAACTATCATAGCTAATAGCAGACCATGTCACTCCTCCTTACCTCTTCCCCCACCACCCCCTCCCACATATCATAGGATCATAATATATAGGGTTTTGGTGTGTGGCTTCCTTTACCTTGCATATTTTCAAGGTTCATTCATATTGTGGCATGTATCATTACTTCATTCTTTTTTATGGCCAAATATTATTCTGATGTATGGATGTACCACATTTTATTTGTTATTGATATATATTTGAGTTATTTCTACTTTTTGACTAATGTGAATAGTGCTGTTATTAACTTTTATGTGGAAGTTTTTGAATGAAATATGTTTTCCTTTCTTTTGTTCATATACCCAGGAGTGGAATTGCTCAATCATATAGTAACTATGTTTAACCTTTAGGAACTACAAAACTGGTTTCCAAAATAGCCGAATCATTTACATTCCTATCAGCAGTGTATGACGGTTCTGATTTCTCCACATCCTTACAAACAGCTGTAATTATATGCCTTTTTGATTCTAGTCATACTAGTAGATGTGAAGTGGCATCTCATAATTTTGATTTGCATTTCCCTAAAGACAAGATGTTGAGCATTGTGTCATGTGCTTATTGGCCATTTGTACATCTTTCTCAGAGAAATGTCTGCTACATCTTTTGCCTGTTTAAAAACTTGGTTCTTTTTTTATAATTTAATTTTAAGAGTTCTTTACATAGTGGTCTTCCAATCACAGTTTTGCTTTCAGTAATTTTGGTTAACTGGCCTGAAAATATTATATGAATAATTCCAGAAATAACATATAAGTTATAAATTACACACCATTCAGAGTAGTGTGATGAAATCTCGTGCTGTCCCACTCTTTCCTGCCCAGGATGTGAATCATCCCTTTGTCCAGATTATCCCCGCCCATTAGTCACTTGGTAGCTCTCTTGGTTATCGGATTGACTGCTCCTTGTGTTTAAATAACCTTTATTTTACTTAATAATGGCCCCAAAGTGCAAGAGTAGGGATGCTGGCAATTTGGACATGCCAGAGAGAAGCTGTGAGTGCTTCTTTCAAGTGAAAACATGCAAGTTCTTCACCTAATGAGGAAAGAGAAAGAAAATGCCGATGTTTTGAAGATATACGATAAGAATAAATCTCCTATCTGTGAAACTGTAAAGAAGGAAAAAGAAATTCTTACTGGTTTTGGGTCACACCTCTTATTGCAAAAGTTGCAGCCACAGTAGATGATAAGAGCTTCGTTAAGGCAGAAGAGGCATTACATTTGTACAGTAAGATATTTTCAGAACTAGAGACTGTATTCATATAACTTTTATTCTAGTATGTTGTTATAATTGTTATAATTTATTATTTGTTATTATTAGTCTCTTACTGTGTCTAATTTATACTGTGTCTAAATTTATAAATGGATATGCAGGCACAGGAGAAAACATAGTGTTGAGATGGCCAAAAGGTTCATTTGGTTTTTCCTGTAAGATGACTCTAATAACCTTTAGTTGTCTTTAACTTCATTAGAAACAGTTTTGTTAGATTGTATTGTAACAGCTGTCATAACAGTATGCATTTTAAAAAAAACTTAGCAAAATTTGTGAATTTCTATGTAGCCATTTTAATAGTGAAGATGAGAGAAAAAAAGCTACATTTTCTGGCATATTATGCTTTATTTTATCAACTGAAATGCAAGAAAAGATTTGTGCAGTGAACATTTCAGAAGTGGTTTGCAGTTTCATGCTGGAGATTTCTCACAGGATGAGACCTTCCATGGTCAGATAGACCAGTTGAAGTTGATAGCGATCAAATGGAGACATTGAGAACAATCAACGTTGTACCACACAAGAGATAGCTGGACATACTCAAAATATCCAAATCAAACATTGAAAAAAAATTGTGGTTATGTTAATAGCTTTGATGTTTGGGTTCCACATAAGTTAGGCAAAAGAAAAACAAAACAAAACAACCATTCTTGATGGTATTTCCACATGTGATTCAAGAGTGAAGGTTGACATTCTAGGAATCAGCGAAGTAAAATGGACTAGAATGGGTGAATTTAACTCAGATGACCATTATATCTACTACTGCAGGCAGGAATCCCTCAGAAGAAATGGAGTAGCCATCATGGTCAACAGAAGAGTCCAAAATGCAGTACTTGGATGCAGTCTCAAAAACGACAGAATGACCTCTGTTCGTCTCCAAGGCAAACCATTCAATATCACAGTTATCCAAGTCTATGCTCCAGCCAGTAACACTGAAGAAGCCGAAGTTGAATGGTTCTATGAAGACCTACAAGACCTTTTAGAACTAACACCCCCCAAAAATGTCCTTTTCATTATAGGGGACTGGAATGCAAAAATAGGAAGTCAAGAAACACCTGGAGTAACAGGCAAATTTGGCCTTGGAATGTGGAATGAAGCAGGGCAAAGACTAATAGAGTTTTGCCAAGATAATGCACTGGTCATAGCAAACGCCCTCTTCCAACAACACAAGAGAAGACTCTACACATGGACATCACCAGATGGTCAACACCGAAATCAGATTGATTATATTCTTTGCAGCCAAAGATGGAGAAGCTCTATACAGTCAACAAAAACAAGACTGGGAGCTGACTGTGGCTCAGATCATAAACTCCTTATTACCAAATTCAGACTAAAATTGAAGAAAGTAGGGAAAACCGCTAGACCATTCAGGTATGACCTCAATCAAATCCCTTATGATTATACAGTGGAAGTGAGAAATAGATTTAAGGGTCTAGATCTGATAGACAGAGTGCCTGATGAACTATGGAATGAGGTTCGTGACATTGTACAGAGACAGAAATGCAAAAAAGCAAAATGGCTCTCTGGGAAAGTCTTACAAATAGCTGTGAAAAGAAGAGAGGCGAAAAGCAAAGGAGAAAAGGAAAGATATAAGCATCTGAATGCAGAGTTCCAAAGAATAGCAACAAGAGATAAGAAAGCCTTCTTCAGTGATCAATGCAAAGAAATAGNGCAGGTTTTTGTCCAATCCAATATATATAGGGTTTGGTATTGTCTGTAGTTTTAGGCATCACTGGGGATCTTAGAACACATCCCCTTCGGATGAGGGGAACTACTGTATCTTCTGGATACAAGTCCTATATCAGATAAATGATTTGCAAATATATTCTCCCATCATGTGTATTGTGGTTTCGCTTTCTCCGTGGTTTCCTTTGAAACACAAAAAATTTTATTTTTTAGGAACTCCCAATTTATTTAGTTTTTCTTCTTATGCTTTGATGTCATAGCTAAGAAATCCTTGCCTAACCCAAGGTCATTAGCATTTATGTGTTTTTTTTTCCTTAGAGTTTTATAGTTATAGGAGTGACATTTGGGCCTTTCATCCATTTTGAGCTAATTTTTCTATATGGTTTGATATAGGTCCAAGGTGTTTTGTCTTTTTTTTTGCAGTAGAGATAAAGCTCATTATCTTATATATATATATAATATATACACACACATACACATCAGCGGGACCTTCTGGTTCACCTCACTGGGTAATATTTTAATTAGTATATGATTTTTTGCCACTTCATTAGTTTCACCTCTGACTCCTTGCTAAAGAGTACTTTGTTGGTTTAAAATGTAGTTCTTTTTTTTTTTTTTTTAACAAAGCTGTATTAATCTTTGCACTAATCATAGACTGTGAGAATTAGGGGGAGGCTTATTGATTGTACAGTCCAACCTCTTATCAGAGTAGATCCCTCAGTGTTTGTGAAAGAAGAGCTTTCAGTTTCCTCTTCGACACTTTCAGAGTTGGTTAGCTCAAGAGTGTGTTGTACTATAGAGAAGTAGTTACATTAAGAAATCTTATCTAATCAAAAGTAAAAAATGTTCCAGAGGGAAAAGGCAGTTAGAGCCTTGACTGTTTTAAAGAGTTATTTTTCCTGTAGCAGTTTAAGTTAAAAGGTGTTGGTGATTACATCATGTTAAGGACTGAATGTTTGTCTCTCATCAAAATTCTTATGTTAAAGCCCTAACCCCCCAGTGTGTTGGTATTAGAAGGTGGGGCCTTTTGGTATGAGAAGGTGGGGCCATGAAGGTGGAGTCCTCACCCTGGGATTATGTCCTTATAAGAAAAGAACTGAAAGCTTAGCTTCTTGTTCCTAGCATGTAGGGATATAGCAAGAAGGCAGACGTCCATGAACCAGAAAAAAGGGCCCTCTTGAGGTATCAGATCTGCTGGAACCTTTACATGGACTTGCCAGTTTGTTGGTGAAGCCACCCAGTTCATGGTATAGTGTTACAGGAGCCTGAGTTACCTAAGGCACATCATAGCCCACAGTGTTTATGGTTAAATGGGAGTGTTGTATCCACCAGCACAGTAAGAAAATACTTATATTCCTAAAGCAGTTCAGTTTAGCTTTAAAAAGCTCTAATGGTTACAACATTTATTCTTTTATTCATTTGGAATGTTGCCCTTGGTAACAAGTCCTCATTTTATCAATGTCCTCTTAAAAACCTGGAATCTAAAATTAAACTCAGTACTTCACTTACGTGTGTGGTAGTACAAAGTATGGTCGACTGATAATTTTTTGTTTTTCCTTTTATTTAGTATAACCCATAATTAAGCTGTTTTTGGTAACCATATCCTCTTTGGAGCTCCTGTTGAGCTTGTGATCAGGTGAAACCCCTGTTTAACAAGAGTTACTAGGCTGCATGTCCCATTTCTTTGAAACACCAGAGTTGTTATAAACATTGCTTTACAGCTCCAGATTATGTGGGCTCTTCTCTTATTGGCTCTGTGACCATAGCCAAGTCACCCAATTTCTTTGACTTTAATTTTTAAAATCTGCCAAATGGGAATAATACCTCCATTTTTGCAGTGATATTAGGGATATAATTAGATGGTTTGTGCATATGGCTCTCACACTCCTTGATGGAAACAGGTCTTGTGAAAACAGTCTTCTGTCACAGGCTTTACTGGCTTTACGTACTCTTGGTCAGGTATTAACTCTGTTAAATAGAATCTACCGAGTTCAGATCTCTCTACATTCTGCATAGATAAGAAGTATTTCAAATATTCAGAAAAGAGTAAAGAATAGTAGAAAAATCATTCCATGTACTATCCATCCAACTTATACTTAACTGGTTCTTGGATCTTAACGTTTTCCTCTATTTGCTTTAGATTTTTTTTAATAGAAGTAAAACACTGTGGAGTTGAACCCTCTATGTACCCTTTTCTTTCCCACCCCCCCTTCATTCCTCAGAGGTAAACACTATCTTGAATATATTTGTTTCCATAAAAAATGTAATTGTTTTGCATATTTTTAAACTTTTGATACACACTATACTGCAGTGTACTTTTGCAGTATCATTTTTTTTTTCCTCAACATTTTTCTGTTGCATGGGTGCACCATAGTTTATTTGCCTTTTCTCCTTTGGTTGATTATTAGGTAATTTTCAAATTTTTTTTTTAATCATCAGACAATGCTGCAGTGAACTTTCCTGAACATGTTTCTTGTGAACATGTGTGAGATTCTGTAGAGAGAATGTAGGGTGTGTTTGTGTTTGTATAGGATTGGAATCACTGGTTGAATAGTATATGGCTCTTCAACTTTGAAAAGTAAAATGACATTACTTACTAAAGAATACCAATTTAGGCATTACTGTTAAAAGTACGAGAGTTTTACTGTCCCTACCTTTCTTCCACCAAGTTTGGCATTATCTGAAATGGAATTCATCACGTTCTGCATGGTGAGCATTACTGGGCTCAGCAATTTCTCTGGCCAGCTCTAGAAGCACTTGGTATGGGTAAAGAGACATTTAAACATACTGTCAAAGGAAAAGGCTCCCGAAACTGTGTGGCTAACTTATTCTTATAAGGCCACTTGTAGTTCATTTGACCAGTTTAGTTGAAAAATAGCAGATTTTAATTTTTTTAGAACAATAACACTGTCACATAAGCATTGGTAATAATCTTCACTGAAAGTGAAAGTGAAGTTGCTCAGTCATGTCCGACTCTTTGCAATCCCATGGACTGCAGCCTGCCAGGCTCCTCCGTCCATGGGATTCTCCAGGCAAGAAGACTGGAGTGGGTTGCCATTTGCTTCTCTGGGGGATCTTCCTGACCCAGGGATCGAGCCCAGATTGCCCACATTGCAAGCAGACTCTACCTTTTGAGCCACCAGGGAATCCCATAGTCTTCATTACCTATATTTTACTTGATTAAACTCCATGTGGAGCAAGTAAGGGAAGCAAGATTCTAGTCTCTGGCAATTGCAGCTTCAAATGAATAATATAAACAGATTAATAAAATTAGTATAAGATATTTGATAATAAAATGTAGATATAAATAGTTAAATTTTAATGAGTTAAGATTTTGACATTGAAAGACATCTATGGTCATTTAATACAAAGTATGACTAAGTATAGTGCATGCATTAATATATATAAAAATAGTATGAGTGTCATATGAATCTGCAGCGTAGTTATATTAACTATTACAGTTTAAAGATAGGGATGGTACAGATTCATTGGGTTGAGTCAAGTGTGCAAGCCAGAAGTAACAGTGCTTATCACATCTTGACCCTTGCTTGAACTCTGGGCATCAGAATAAGTTATAGCTGTCAAATCTGATTTAGCATTGAGAAAGAGCTTATCTTTTATTTTTAAATACTTAGTATTAAAAACGTGTTTTTTGTGAAATTTCTGAATTATTGAAGGTGCATTTAGAAATCATTTATTTGGGGGACATTTTTTTGGGCACGCTTTTTAAAATTTATTTCTCCTTGGTATTTTGAGAGATTAGAGGTGATTCATATTTTATGACTTAGAGGAAGGCTGTCTTGCTCTCTTGGTTTCTTGATTGCTTGTTTTTGTCCCTTTATGTTACAAAAGGAAAATGGACTATTGAGGAAAATAGGAAAGAATTAAAAAGTAGAAGGGAGAGAAAAAAGCACAGAGCAAGTAAAACAAGTAAGTAACTAACCATATATAGTCCTGTCTTTAGACAGAAGCTGTTAATAATTTGATGAACTTTTGCAAGTTATAGATTTAAAATTATAGATTTATATTTTTATTCAGATTTTTGGGGTGTCTTTTCCAAAGCAAGTAACTGTTCATTCATTGGATGAGTTAAACACACACACACACAAAACAAACAACAAACAGAAACCTTCAGTGAATCTCCTTCTGGAAAGAAAGTGTAGTTCTTAGTTCTATCACTGAAGAATAGCCGGAGCCACTCAGCTAGCCGGTAATCAGTCCCTCTCTGAGATCCTTGAGTGTGACCTCCTGTGGGCCAGCCCCTTCATGGTGAATAGGCTGAGCCTTGCTCTGCATGTTATAAAGGAGCAATGACATGGATCCTGACCTAGGAAATATATTTTTTACTATTTATGATTATGAATAGGTTTTGCTTTTTTTTTTTAATTGAAGGTGAGCAAAAACAAAAGTTCATTAAGCTGTGAATGCAGATATATATCACTGTTGTTAGCTGAGCCACACTAATGGCTACCCTTGTGAAATGATAATAATAATGATAATAGTAGAGATAAACTTAAAAAAAAACAAACTTGACCTAACTCCCTTTAATTCTCAGTCTGGTATCTGACCTTTTTCTCTCTCCCACCTGTGAGTGCTATCTTTCTCCTTTTCTCTGTTACTCCCTCTGTTTTATCTAGTGGTTTAAAAACTGCCTCTCTAACCTTTCTCCCCCCAGTTTACTCTCCTATTTATGTATATCTTTTTTCATTTAAGAATATATCTACCAGTGTTTTTCCCTACACACTCCCCTCAACTACGTATTCATACTGTTTTGTTGGGGCTACACAGTGTTTTACTACCTATTAAGTTAGTAAGATAGAGGCCACACTTTTTCCTCTTGGTTTAAACTTGCCTCGTTTACATGCTTTTGTTATTAATTCTTTGGTTCTTATAGGGATTTCAATTTATATTTTTTATAGTATACTCTCTGTGACAGTCCAGAAAGAGATCCATACACATTTGTTAAATTGTTTTTTAACAAAGGTACCAAAGCAATTCAGTGGTAAAAGGGCAGTCTTTTCAACCAGTGGTGCTGAACAGTTGGATATCCACATGTAGAAAACTGGACTTTGATCCATTGTTTGTACCACATTAAAAAAAAAAAATTAACTCCCAATGGATCATAGAATTAAGTGTAAAACCTAAAAATTTAACACTTCTAGAAAAAGCACAGTATAAAACCTTTGTGACTATGGGTTAGGTGAAGATTTCTTAGATTCAACCCAAAAGGCATGATCTGTAAAAGAAAAAACTGATAAATTGAACTTCATCAAAATTAAGAACTATTAAGAGCATGAAACTTGGAGAAGGGAATGGCAACCCACTCCAGTATTCTTGCCTGGAGAATTCCATGGACAGAGGAGCCTGACTGTTCATGGGGTCGCAAAGAGTCAGACATGACTGAGTGGCCGGCACTTAGAA
This sequence comes from Redunca redunca, assembly GCA_006410935.1. Taxonomy (NCBI): domain Eukaryota; kingdom Metazoa; phylum Chordata; class Mammalia; order Artiodactyla; family Bovidae; genus Redunca; species Redunca redunca. Next base: position 412,980 of record SJYQ01002105.1, on the reverse strand, counting down.
GAGCATGGAAAAACAGTCATCAGAGAAGTAAATATAAGCCACAATGTAATACCACACTTCATACCCATTGTGATGATTAGAATTAAAAAGATAATAACAAGTGTTGATAGGAACTTGGAAGAAATCAGGAGTTTCATACACTACTGGTGAGAATGTAAATGGTACAGCTACTTATGAAAACATTCTGGCCATTTCTTGGATATCCCTCTCAACTCCTTCAAGTCTTGCTCAAATCTTGTTTCCAGTAAAGTGGGGGGTGGGGAGTGTGTGTCTACCTATATCACCCTATTTAGTATCACAATTTTCCCCTTCCCCTCCTCTTCACTGAGTCCCCATCTCTGTTTACCCTGCTCCCAAATGTATTACCTTCTAACATACTGTATTATTTACCTGTTTCATTGTGATTATAGTTTGCTTCTCCCCATTGGAATGTAAATTCTACGCAGGCAGTATAGAAGGATGCCTGGCTTAAAGTAGCCTTTCATTAAATATTTGTTGAATGAATGGACAAAAGCTGGACGGACTTCAAATCTCATGTTCTTAATCATTGTGATACACAGTCTCTCTAACATTTATTATTGAGTTTTAATAATTACTTGTTTTTGTTTTATGACTCAGTAACTGAATTGTACTGTAATTCATTAAACTATTTCTTGTCATCTAGTTTATTTCTGAAGGATGGAATCATTCATTCAGCAAACATTTAGCAGCCTTTAGTTTTAAGTATTCTGTGCCAGCCTCATAATGATGAAGAAAACATGGACGTTGTTTTCAGACTATAGTGACAGTAGATAACATCAGAGGTTATTATAATGATACCTGATAAGGGCACACATGAGAAGCCTTTTGAAGGTACAAAAAGAGTATAGGAGATGTAGTACACAACTCTGTGGGAGCTTGAAGTTGGGTTCTGATTTGGGGATGGTGCAGAAACAGGAAGAGGAAGGATACTTGAATAAGATGCAGTAATGATGAGGGATGGTTTTGCCCAGGTATTAAGTAGATTGGAAGAGGGCTTAAGATTGCTAAAGATGGAAAGGGTGAAGTAAAACCTTAATCATTAGCAATATGATAATATTCTGCAGTAATGTGTAATTTAATGCATCATTGGAATAAGATTCTTGCTTTTAAAGATCTGAAAGGGGTAATGCATTTACCTTTAAAATCTTAAAATACGTAGTACTCATACTCTTAGGAGAGGGTAGGATTGAGTATTTAGAATTCTTTTAAGCTGCAAACAGTGGGTATTATAAGCAATAGTTGTAGAAATGAACACTTTTTGAAAGCTTATCATATACTAGGCAGCACTGTCAACATTTTACATGTGTTGATTCAGAATAATATATTTTATATTTGGTTATATATATATGAGCAAGTCATGGTTATCTGTAGGTAGATTATTTGCATTTGGATTATTCATCTATTCCAAAATATATCTTCTTTGACTGTATCCTTCCATCTTCTCTTTACTATCCTTCTCCCAGTTGTTTTTACTGCATCTTACTAGCTTTTTAAAAAATCATCATTTATATATATATTTTTAAGCTGTTAAGTAGATTTTTTTTTTGTCTTTCTAACATATTTGTTGACATTTGGTGGGTCATAATGAGAGAGCAGATGTCATGTAAGCCTGAGACAAGTATATAAGACTCATTTTCTTCAGTCTTAAAATTTTTATAATTCTCTGCTTATTAAATAATTTATCTGTTTAAGGTTTTTCTCCAATTACCATTTAATAGTCTACACAAGTACTGAGTACCGTTTTCCCCAGTCCTACTTACTGTTAAATGGTCTCCCTTCTCCCTGTTAACCAGGGCTATAATTCTTGGAAACCATTGCCTTTTAAAGAATTTGAAGGTTTCTGTGCTAGAGGAGAAAAGTTGTGGAACAGAATCCACTTAAGGGATTTCAGACAAGGCTAATGATGGAAAGTATCTTCACCCATACTGTCTGATGATTTTTAAATTTCATTATTATTTTGTCTGAAGTTCTATTAAGCATTAATTTGGATGGACAAATACTTGTTTTTTATATACTTCTGGATAGGTTAAGAGTTTACAATCATTTTTATAAATTGTTCTAGTCAGATTATCTCTCCATCCCTAGTTGTGATTAAAAGGGAGAAGTGTAATTTTGTACATTAGAGTTGGTCAATTGTCAATACATAGTCAACTGAAGCAGCCAGAGTAGGGTACTAGAGTAGGATACTGTGGCGTGGGGTAATTTGTACATACTGGAGCTAGGAATGAGGAGAGTGGAAAACGCTGTGCAGAATGGTGGGATTTACAGAAGACAAATTGTTTTATTAGAAAAATGGCTAAGCTTGACAGTTTAGGGAGTGACCATTTTAGGGGGAAAAGGACTTTTTTCTTTAAGTCTGCCTTGTTCTGATGATCTCCTGCTCACTTACCCAGAACTCAAGTTGATTCTTCGGTGTAGTCTAATTTTCATATTTGGGAGACTAGTTTGAGAAAGATAAAAGCAAACAAAACGTGACTCCACCCTAATTAATGTTGTAGTACAGCTTTGTAAAATAAGTTTTTGGACCTGTCAGTTGGGCCATAATTTGTGACATTTATTTTATGGGGATATGCATATAAAATGTGAAATGACTAACATACAGTTAAAATCAAGGCTGTAATTTGTTGTAGAGAACAAAGACTTCATATGAAGGATAAGGATTAGGGAAATAGAATCTGAGGTTTGTAAGGGATCTTTGGTTTTTTAGCCTGTCTCTCTTCTGCTTGATTATCTTTAGTAATAGTGATCCGAGGTTTACTTCTTTATATTATCTACTTATCGGTCCCAGCTCTACTCTGCGAAGCTGTGTATAACAAATCGCTCTCCATTTTGGTACATCAAGGGTTCGGATATTTCATGATTACTTTGATGTCTCTGTTTGATGATAGCTGTCTGTCTTTCCAGGTGCTTCTCTTTTCCAGAATAATTTTGGTAACCGGTTTCTTCTATACCATTATATTCAGACTCTTGGAAACCCTAGATGTTCTCTAACCTTAAATCTTTCAAATCATAGTATTTAAATCCTCATATGATGGCTTAAGTGTGATTCTAATCAACTCAGATTAGAATGGGTCTATTTTAGCAGTGTGATTATAATAGTTCAAGTTTTCAATTAGTTTTTTTTTAAATGACAGTATATCCCTTTTTTTGTTCCCATTAACAACTTTAGCCATGTAAGCCTGTAGATTTGTTTGCTTGCATATTTATTTATTTTCATAATTGGCTATTATGTAGAGTCTTCTATCTTCATTTTAACTGAGAAATAAAGAAGAGATTGGTATAGCAAATCAAGCCATGGGGCAAAAAGATTGGGTTTTGCCATTTATTAGTAAAGGGTCCTTGGATTAACTTGACTTTAAAAAAATATATAATGAGAATAATAATACCTCATTAGTAGGATTGTTGTGAGGATTACATGAAATAATCTAGGGATAGGACTTCAGTATGCTTTATCCTAGTGCTTTATTTACTCTTAAGTTTTAAATAAACATTTAATGGATGCAAAATAATATATTAAAAGTACGTACCTGGTAAAGAATACTATACAGCAAACTCTCATGTGCTTATCACCCTAAATTTTTATCTAGTTTGTTTTTAACCCAGTGTTCTACCCTTTAGGCCATTTACCACTTTTAATCTTCATTTATTGCATTCTGTAGCCTATTCAGCTTTGTGTTATCAATAGATACGATGAAGAAGTTTTTGAATTATTGGAACAAGTCATTGAAAAAAAAAACAGTTGAACAGGGCAGCTGGAGGCTGAGCACTGGGACAGGCCACCATAGCCCTGCTCATTGGTGGATGTCATCGTTTAGTCGCTAAGTCGTGTCAACTCATTTGCGACCCCAAGATTTGTAGCCCAGCAGGCTCCTCTGTCCATGGGATTTTCCACACAAGAATACTGGAGTGGGTTTCCATTTCCTTCTCTAGGGGATCTTCCCTGCCCAGAGATTGAGGCTGCGTCTGCTGCTTTGGCATGTGGAGTTTTCCTGTTTGTTTTATCACCAAGCCACCTGGGAAGCCCTCATTGTTGGATACGGGGTGCTTAATTGGCATTTTCTGGGGTGGAGGTTTTACAGTTAGCTTCTCTTCTGCCTGGAAGTACATTTACCACTTAACTTTCTAACCTTTTTTCTCTACAAAGATATTTACAAGATCAGTATCAGATACATGTTCTCTTTTCTTGTTGTTCAGTAGCTAAGTCGTGTCCAACTCTTTGTGACACCATGGACTGCAGCACGCCCAGGTTTCTTGTCCTCCACTCTCTCCTGGATTTTGCTCAAGTTCATGTCCATTGAGTCAGTAATGCTCTCTCTCCCTCCTCTGTGGCCCTCTTCTTTTGCCTTCAGTCTTTCCCAGCATCAGGGTCTTTTCCAGTGAGTCAGCTCTTTGCATCAAGTGGCCAAAGTATTGGAGCTTCACCTTTAGCATGAGTCCTTCCAATGAATATTGGATAATACTAAATTTCCTTATTTACCTACCTAATTTTTTATCATTATGCTATAAAAATTATTTGCTAATTTTTTGAAAAAAAAAATCAGCCATATTTAGGATAATGATATAACAAACTCTTAGATGTTTTAGCTAGTGGTAAAATAGCATATTATATATTTTTAAAAATTGTTTTAGATTTCTCAGATTTTCTTTTTTTAGCCCTGTGTAATTCAACACAAACTTAAGAATTTCTCTACTACTTCTTAGAAATAGAATTTTATTTGATAGTTTATTTAATAGTTCTCACTAAAGATTGCAAAGTTCATTAGAGTTGCAACCAAAGATTTTCAGTTTTAGAATTAACAATAGCTTATTTTTCTAGTGCCACATTTGTGAGTCTTCTAGTGGTCAGCAGAACTATCTGAAGAAGTTTTGGACAAAAAGTATTTAATACAGTTTTGATTTAAACAAAAATGATCAATGTGCTCACCATTAAGAGCTAGAAAAGGATAATTGTTTTAATAATTACATTCACCTTGCCATTTATTTATGTAATGACATTGTCGTGACAATCTTTATTGTGACTAACACCGAAATTTCTGGCTGATTAGAGTTATTTATTTTGGGAATTAAAGACTCATCTGATGAGCAGAAAGACCTGTTTTTTATACTGCTGTAGTAATATGATTCGGGGTCTGTGTTTCAGATTTTTGGCTTTTGTCCATTTTGTCTCTCAGGTGACTTAGTGATTTCTTTTCCCTACTGAGACCCATTATTCTTAATCCAGTTTTTGTTTTCACATAGCTACTTCCTCAGAGAAGGCAATGACACCCCACTCCAGTACTCTTGCCTGGAGAATCCCATGGACAGAGGAGCCTGGTGGGCTTCAGTCCATGGGGTCGCAAAGAGTCGGACATGACTGAGCGACTTCACTTTCACTTTTCACTTTCATGCATTGGAGAAGGAAATGGCAACCCACTCCAGTGTTCTTGCCTGGAGAATCCCAGGGACAGGGGAGCCTGGTGGGTGCCGTCTATGGGGACGACTGAAGCAATTTAGCAGTAGCAGCAGCAGCTACTTCCTACTAGTTTATCATCTCTATGCAAATTAAACCTAACAACATGCAGCCACATTCTACTCATTGTCTCAGGTTACTTTATACTTTCCTTTTACTTTGTTCAATACTTCTTTTGAAATGTTAAAAGTCCAGAGTCCATGTGTGCTTAGATTTGGATGTACAGGGCCTTTGCAGGTCACTTCATCACTGGTAGGGAAAAGGAGGGACTTCGAAATCTCTTGAAGTAGAAAAAAAAAAGAATGTTTTAAATAGAGGATATCTTTTAAAAGGGATTGATTGCTATGCAACCAAAGTCTTATGGGCATTTCTTATATATCAGATTTCTTTATAGCCTCATCTTAGCAGTGTTAAAGCCTCATAATAATAAATGCTCTTACAGCTTCCTGAGTGTTAAAGTACAAGACTGCATGGATATGAAAGATCACCCTGGTAGAAGGTACAGAAAGAGATTTAGATGAAAGATCTTTGAACACACATATCTAAAATGAGGATTCTTCTAATAAGACTTTTGGAAGGAATGGCTAAAAAAGGAGGACAAAAATTCAGGAGATATGCCAAAACTTATATAATGATTTTTAAAAATTCAGGCGTGTGTGGGCTAACAAATCTGAAACTATTATACATGTACACTCATATTAAATAAGTAAATGGATGGTGAATTGTGGGAACCAGGTTTCTTACTTTTGGTGAGTGAGGTTACAGATAACCATAGCAAGGGGAAGGCTGAAACAAACCATGTGGTACTAGATTAGGATTAGAGAAGTCAGGATGGACTCATGTTTAAGTTAATGTAGATGTGGATACAGAAACAGTTATAGATATGTAAATATACGTGGCCAAAAATACAGACATTTATTTCCTAGATAGACATTTATTTCTATCTTCTATTGATAAAAGAACCTAGAAGCAGTGACACCCCATTAGCACTGTGCGCACCTAGCACTCAGATCTTGATTTCTAATACAGTTCTCCAATAACAAGAACGAAGCTTCTTAGAAAATGGCTGACTCTAGGACTGGAGCAGGGAATGTGCAAGATGAACCTGGAACATTTTGTAGAGCCAGAAAGTAAGTAAACATACTCAAAAGCCAAAGAATGGGGCTTGGCAAAAAAATATAGGAAGCAATCTGAAAGAGCATCCAGACACCAAAACTGGATCAGTTTATAATCCGAAGTGTAAAGTGAACATCCCTCCATCCACACTGGTTAAATGATTGAATAAAAAGGTATTCCCACCCCCCAATTATTTATCTCATACAGAAGAACTCCAGATAGTTTATGCATACATTTCTCTCCTTCAAGGAGGTGGAATGTAACTCCCTAAGCCTTTGAGTATGTGCTTCACATAGTAACTGAAGGGAATGGTTATTTATGTATCGGTGGGCTGCCGTCTATGGGGTCGCACAGAGTCGGACATGACTGAAGCGACTTAGCAGCAGCAGCAGCAGCAGGTGCTGTTTATGGAGAAGGCAATGGCACCCCACTGCAGTACTGTTGCCTGGAAAATCCCATGGACGAAGGAGCCTTGTGGGCTGCAGTCCATGCAGTCGCTAAGAGTCAGACACGACTGAGGGACTTCACTTTCACTTTTTACTTTCATGTATTGGAGAAGGAAATGGCAACCCACTCCAGTGTTCTTGCCTGGAGAATCCCAGGGACGGGGGAGCCTGTTGGGCTGCCATCTATGAGGTCGCACAGAGTCAGACCTGACTGAGGCGACTTAGCAGCAGCAGCAGCAGGTGCTGTTTAGGGCTTCCCTGATAGCTCTTTAAGGTTAAATAAGTTAAAGACTAAGGTATTTTCATAGGATATAACATTAAAGAATATTGGTAATCTAAGTGGGAGCTGTTGTAGGGGAATCGTAGATTGGGGGCTATTAAATGTGTATGACTCTTAAGCAATCTTATAAAGTGTTCTATATGTTCTGATTAGAAGATTTAATCACAGACAGACAGTTATTTAGTGTCTGTCCAAAGCTCACTGAAAGTATCAGATATGAGAGGATAGTTTAATGAATATTTTAATTATGTAGTCATCTGATTTCTTGTATCAGGGCTTCAGAGAATAAAAATAGTAAGATCATGTCTTCTCAGTCTCCCCTAATATGAAAATGCCTCTACCATATTCTGATTTAATGATGTGCCATCTGTCTATAGATATATCATTTTGAATGATGTGCATTTTCTAAAATTATATTTGAAACTATAGTCCACTAGGTTCATTGTTCTTTTTACAAGTACATACTGTTCAGATACAAAATTTACATATTTCCTTCTTATCAAAAATGAAAACTTAAAACCCTGGGAACATGGACCCAGTTTTGATACTCAGGACCCAATAGTGACACATAATATCACTGTCTTGCTGATAATGAACTCAACAGTGTCTGTTTCAGTTGCCTGTTGTTATTTAGCAAATCACTGCCAAACTTAGTGAATTTAAAACCACATTGATTTATTATTTTTACAGTCCTGTTGGCCAGGAATTTGGTTATGGCGTGGCTAGGGAATTGTTTTCTGTGTGGCAGCAGCTGGTTTCATTCCCTCAGCTGGTAGCTTGGGCTGGACCGAGCAGTCTAAGGACACTTCCAGTCTGCATCTTTGGTGTGCCTCCACAGGACCTCTTCACAGCATGATAGTTTTGGGGTGTTCCGATTTCTTACATGGCTTCTAGCTTCCAAGAAAGAGAAAGGGCAAATCGTCAATCCTGCAGATCTTTGAAGCTTCAGTATGTCACTGTTGGTCAAAGCAAGTCAAAAGGCCAGCCAAGATTCAAGGAACTGGGATATAAGCATCATGTCCTCATGGGTGGAGTGACATGCACACAGACTGGTAAGGACTTGGTGGCTGCCTTTTGGGGAGGATAGTTTGTGTCCATATCAACCAACTACCATAGTATCTTAATTTTTAATTTATTTACAAAGTTTTATTGTGATTAATCCTCTCTACATTGTATCTTAACTTGTAACCAGTTCAAGTCCTCTTAGAGATTAGATTATACATATTAAATTAAAAGTATTTCCTTAATTAAGTAGAAAAAATCTGGGGTAGTGAGGGGTCTTGCTAAGTCTCCCTCTTGTTGTTTTCACTCACTCTGAATTTATCTTGACTTAGGAAGTATCTTGGATTACTTAGGATTGAAAATCATAGTTTCTCTGATCTGGAAGGTTTACTGACATATATCTATATATATATTTTTAAGCCTTGCCTTCATAAACTTTGTGAAACAAAATTCTAGTGAAGGGTATCATAAGTATCATAATTTAAATTCAGACTCTCTTTGACTCAGAAAGTAATTCCAGTTCATGAGTACATAGACATTCTTCAGAGCATTGTGAATAACAGGAAAATATTGGAAATAATATGAGTTTGTCCATGAGAAACTGGTTAGACAATTATGATATATTCATGTATAATATAATGAAGTTATATAATGAAGTTTCTAAGAAGAAAAAGAACATGAGAGAATTCTTTAAGGAATGATATGAAGTAAGTTCTAAGACACATTAAGTTAAAAAAATCACAATGAGAAGCTGTATAATATGCCATAATTTTCATTAAAAATACATATAAATGCTTTTTAATATATAGAATACCAGTGAATACACAGTAAGCAAGGGAAAGGAGCTGAATGACTAAGGGAGACTTTCTGTTCATCATAACCTGTTAGTACAGTTTACTTTTTATAACAGGTATGTGTATTAACTACTCTAAAAATCAGCTTAAATGACCCTCTGATAGCTTTATTTCATTTGTTGATTATCTTCTTGCATAGGGCAGAATGTTGGCGGTGCCATTTAGACAGGAGCCTAAAGGCCAGTAGGAAAGGTGAATAAACATAGGTACCATGTCAGCAGGCTGCTTGTTAAAGTTGTAATTTTTGCATTGTCCAAATACTTTACCATTGTTTTTATTGAACTGTTTATTGTTTTATTGTATCTAAGAGTTCTCTATATTCCAGAAAAAACTTCTTTACGAGATACTTGTAGATATTTTCTCCATGTTTGTGTCGTCTTTACATTTTCTTAACACTGTCTATGGAAGAGCAGAATTTAGTGCAATATCTCATGTTTTTTCTTTTATGGTCCCTGCTTTTTGTGTCATATCAAAAAATTCTGCCTAACTCATGGATTGGCAAACTATAGCTAGTTCAGTCTGCTGCTTGTTTTTATAATTAAAGTTTTATTGGAGCATAGCTATGCCTATTTATTTCCATGTTCTCTATAGCTCCTTTCTTGCTGCAGGACAGAGTTAAGCCCACAAAGCCTAAAATATTTAATGTCTGACCCTTTACAGAAAAAATTTGCCAACCTCTGGGTTAATCTCAGTTCAGTTCAGTTGCTCAGTTGTGTCCGACTCTTTGCAACCCCATGGATTGCAGCACACCAGGCTTCCCTGTCCATCACCATCTCCTGGAACTTGCTCAAACTCATCCAGTCGGTGATGCCATCCAACCATCTCATCCTCTGTCGTTCCCTTGTCCTCCTGCCTTCAATCTTGCACAGCATCAAGGTCTTTGTCAGTGGGTCAGTTCTTTGCGTCAGGTGGCCAAAGTATTGGAGTTTCAGCTTCTATCAGTCTTTCCAGTGAATATTCAGGACTGATTTCCTTTAGGATTGACTGGTTTGATCTTCTCGCAGTCCAGGGGACTCTCAAGAGTCTTCTCCAACACCACAGTTCAAAAGCATCAACTCTTCAGCACTCAGCTTTCTTTATAGTCCAACTCTCACATCCTGGAAATACCATAGCTTTGACTAGACGGACCTTTGTTGGCAAAGTAATGTCTCTGTTTTTTAATATGCTGTCTAGGTGGATCATAGCTTTTCTTCCAAGGAGCAAGCGTCTTTTAATTTTATGGCTGCAGTCACTATCTGCAGTGATTTTGGAGCCCAAGAAAATAAAGTCTATCACTGTTTCCATTGTTTCCCCATCTATTTGCCGTGAAGTGGTGAGACCAAATGTCATGATCTTTGTTTTCTGAATGTTGAGTTTTAAGCCAGCTTTTTTACTCTCCTCTTTCACTTTCATCAAGAGACTCTTTAGTTCCTCTTTGCTTTCTGCCATAAGGGTGGATGTCATCTGTGTATGTGAGGTTATTGATATTTCTCCTGGCAATCTTGAGTCCAGTTTGAGCTTCATCCAGCCTGGCATTTCGAATGATGTACTCTGCATATAAATTAAAGAAACAGGGTGACAATATACAGCCTTGATGTACTCCTTTCCCAGTTCGGAACCATTCTGTTGTTCCATGTCCAGTTCTAACTGTTACTACTTGACCTGCATACAGATTTCTCAGGGTTTCTCACTAGGTTCTCTGGGTTAACCTAGTGTCCCCCAAATTTTCTCCTATGTTTTCCTTTAGAAATTTTATAGTTTTATATTTAAAATATGTAAGTCAATTTTTATAGAAGATATGAGGTATGGGTTAAGGTTCTTTTTTTTTTCTCCTTCCCCATATAGATTGTTGTTTGTTCTAGCATTAGTTGTTAAAAGACAGTTCTTCTTCCATTGAATTACCCTGGTACTTTTGTTGAAGATCAAATCAATTGACTATTATATGTAGATCTGTTTCTGGACATCTCCTCTGTTCCACTGATCTGTGTGCTTATCCTTATGTCAGCATTGCAATATCCTGATGACTTTAGCTTTCTATAAAGTATTGAAGGACTTCCCTGGCAGTCCAGTGGTTAAGACTCTGTGCTCCCACTGCAGGGGGCGTGGGTTCCATCCCTGGTCTGGAAACTTAAGTACTCATAGGATGCAGAGTGGTGCCCCTTCCTCCCCTCTCCTCCTCGCAATGCAGGTTGAGAATAAAAAGACCTTAATTAAAAAAGAAAAAGAAAGTACTGAAATTTGGTTGTATAAAATTTCCAATAATGTTCTTTTTTAGAATTATTTTTAGTGTTATAGGTTCTGTGCATTTCCATATAAATTTTAGAATCAGCTAAGCAGTTTTTACCAAAAAAGCTAGGTGGGGTTTTAATTGGGATTTATGTTAAATCTATATACTAGTTTGAGGAGAATTGATACCTTAATGTTGATTAATCTGATTTTTAAAAACAGTATACCGCTATTTCTTGAGGTCTTTGATTTCTCACTTGGTGTTTTGTATTTTTGAGCACAGGACTTTTCTGTTTGTTTTGTTATATTTATCCTAAATCTTTCTTTTTTGATGCCACTATAATTGCTACTCTTTGATTAATTTATTTCTAATTAATTGCTGCCATATAGAAATACAGTCGAATTTTGTATGTTGACCTTGTATCCTGAAGTTTTGCCGGATTCAAAGCAAATTTAGTTTTAGTAGTAGATTCATTGGGATTTTCTGTATAGACTCTAGCACCTGTGGAAAAAAAAAGGTAGTTTTGTTTTCTCTTTTTTCCCCACCTCTGTGCTTTTATTTCATTTTCTTACATTATTGTACTGACAGTACAGTGTATTGCTGAATAGGAGTTATGAGAGCAGATGTTCTTGCCTTGTTCTTGATCTTAGAGGGGAAGCATTTAGCCTTTTATGATTATGTATGACATTAGCTGTAGATTTGTTGTAAATTCATGTCTTAGACTGAAGACATTCCTTTCTGTTCCTGGTTTTCTGAGTTTTGAATCATGAATGGTTGTGGGGTTTTCCTAAATTTTTTTTAGATGATTGCTTATATTGATATGTTGGATTACATTGATTGATTTTTTTTCCTATATTGAACTAATATTGTATTCTTGGTATTAATGTTATTTGGTCATTATATATAATCCTTTCTGTATATTGAGACTTCCCTGGTGGCTCAGATGGTAAAGCGTCTGTCTACAATGTGGGAGACCTGGGTTCGATCCCTGGGTTGGAAAGATCCTCTGGAGAAGGAAATAGCAATCCACTCCAGTACTATTGCCTGGAAAAATCCCATGGACAGAGGAGCCTGGTAGGCTACAGTCCATGGGGTCACAAAGAGTCGGACAGGACTGAACGACTTCACTCACTTTCTGTATATTGCTAGATTCATTTTTCTAATATTTGGTTAAGATATTTTGTGTTATGCTGTCCTGATAAATTGAATTGGGAAATGTTTACTCTTATTTCTGGAAAATTTAATATTATTATGATTTCTTCCTTAGATGTTGGTAGAATTTACCAAGGAAGCCATTTGTCCTGGACCTCTCTTCATGGGAAGATTTTAAATTATGAATTAAATTTTCTTAATACTTATGAAGAGTTATGTTATTTAATTTATTGAGTAAACTTGGTAGTTTGTCTTTCAAACTTTCAGGGAATTGGTACATTTTAACAAAATTACAGAGTTTTATTGCCATAAAGTTGTTTGTAATAGTCTCTTGTTATTCTTTTAATATCTGTACAGTTTCTAGTGCTGTCCTCTTTTCATTCTTGATATAGTTAATTTGTGGCTTCTCTCTTTTTCTGGCCGGAAGTTTATTCACTGTTATTGAAATTTTCAAAGAACTAGATTTCAGTTTCATAAATTTTCTGTGTTTTGTTTTCAGTTTCGTTTCTTCCTTCTAATTCCTTTGTGTTTAATTTGCTTTTTCTGCTTAAGGTGGAGGCTTAGATTATTGAGGCAAAACTTATGTTTTCTAATATAAGCAGTTTATATTTTATGCTATAAGTTTTTCTCTAAGAACTGTGTTAGTGATATCCCACAAATTTTGGTGTGTTCTGTTTTACTTTAGTTCAATTAAAATTTTTTTTCTAATTTCCCTTAATTTTTAATCTTTGAGTTATTTAGAAATATATTGTTTAATCTCTAACCTTTGATAATTCTCAGTGTATCTTTCAGTTATTGATTCTAGCTTAATTCTGTTTTGGTCAGAAAAAATGCATTATTTAATTAATTCTTTTAAATATTCTGAGGTTTGTTTTATGGCCCAGAATATGGTCTTTTTTTGGTGAATGCTCTATGTAGCCTTGAAAATAATGCATTTTCTGTTCTTGTTGTGCATAATGTTCTATAAATGTTCAATTAGGTCATGTCAGTTGATAGTCTTCTATATCTTACTGATTTCCTGTTTTCTTGTTCTTTTAATTAATAGCAGAGGCATAGTAATGTCTACAACTGTAATTATGGATTTGTTGCATCTCCTCAGAGTTTTATCATGAATTGATCCTTTATCATTAATGTTCCTCTTTATCATTGATAATATTCCATATTCTGAAGTCTGCTTTGTCAGATATTAATGCAGTCATGCTATCTTTTCTTTCCTTTCCAGCCTTTTACTTTTAACCTGTGTCTTCAGAAAGTGTCTTGTGGATAGCATATGACTGGATTATGTTTTAAAAATTTGATCTGATAATCTCTACCTTTTAATTGGGTGTTTAGAAAATTTCTATTTAATGTAGTCATTTGGAAAGTTTGGATTTAAAACTTCCATCCTTCTAGTTATTTTCTGTTTGAATCCTTTTTGTTTATTTTTTCCTCTTTTTCTGCCTTCTATTGAATTAATCATTTTTCATAATTTCATTTTATCTAACTTTTGGCATATTCAATAGATACACACAGGCATATTTTAGTGGTTGCTGTAGGTCATGGTTTCTTAACTTTGGCACTGTTGGTCTTTTTGGTTGGATAATTCTTTGTTGTTGGGTCATGGCGGGGATATCCTGTGTGCACTGCAGGATTTTTAACATTCCTGGTCTCTGTCTACTAGATGACAGTAGCACCCACTTCCTGCCCCGAGTTGTGACAACCAGAAATGTTTCTAGACTTTGCTGTATGTCTCTGAGGGGTCCAAACTGCTCCTGGTTGAGAACCACTATGCTCAGGTCTAAAGGGTATATCTTTTAAAAAGATATATAAGTTGAAAATCTTAACTTATCATATTCTTTTTTCCATATTTTTTAATATCACATTTTTTCTTTAAATAATATTATACCACTTCATGTGTCATGTAATACCTATACACAGTATGCTTCAACTTTCTACCTACCATCTTTATAATTTGTTGTCATAAATTTTATTTCCTTGTATGTTATTAACCCTACATTATCATTTCTTACTTTAGTTCATGTGCAACCTTCTAAAATGAATAAACTATGAAAAAATAGTCTTTTATATTTACCTTCTCTTTCCAGTGCTCTTCATTTCGTTCTTGTAGGTCCAAATTTTCACCTAGTAATTTTCACTGTAGCCTAAGGAACTTTCCATAACATTTCTGGTGTCTGTAGGCAATGAATTCTCTCATTTTACTTGTAAAAAAATTCTGTCTTACTTCAACTAAAAAAATTTTTTTTGCTAGTTATAGAATTCTGTGTTCAGCTCTTTTTTTTTCTTTCAGTACCTAAAAGATATTATATTCAGTATTGTCTTTTGACTTGTATAATTTTCTAAAGAAAATTTTAATCTTTGTTGTTTGTATGTAGTGTTTATTTTTTTCTCTGTCTGTGAGATTTTTATTTTTGTTTTTCTACAGTTTGACTATGATATACCCATGTATGTTTGTTTGTGTGTGTGTGCTTTGGTATTTATCTTGATTGGGGTTCTCTGGGATTTTTTGCTCTCTGGTTTGTTGTCTTGGATTTTTCTGGGAAAATTCTTGGCCATTATTGTATTCATGTATTTCTTATGTCTCATTATTTTTGTTTTGTTTTTTTTTTTTTCTCCTGGAGCTCCAATTAAATGGGTGTAATACGTCTTGATATAGTACTACACCTCTTGGATGCCCTGAGCTGTGTTTTTCCTTTAGTTTTTCTAAGCTGTAGTTTCACTTTGTATTATTTCTATTGTCTTTAAGTTCACTGATTCTTTCCTCATCTGTGTCCAGGCTGCTCTTGAGGCTGCCAAAGAAATTTTTCTTCTCTAATGTAAAACAATTTTTTTGTTTGTTTCTAGCTTTTCTATTTTACTTTTTTAAAGTTTTCATCTCACTGTTGAAAATTTCCATCTTTTTATGTATGCTGGTCCATCTTTTCTACTAGATCATTTAGCATACTTATTTTAGAATCATTGATAATTTAAATGAATGAATCAGTCCTGATTTTGCTGATTTCTTTTATCTCTTAACAAAGAGTTATTTTTTCTTGCTTTTGTGGATGCTTCATAATTTGTGATTTAATGCTTGTCATCATGTATAGAGAGTAGGAGAGATTGAAGTGATTCTCTCCTGTCAGGTTGTTTGTGTCAGAGATTGAGTCAACCTAATCCTGAAATGAGCTGGGTTTGGAATTTGTGGCCATTATTACCTTCAGTGGGCTTCAGAGTTCTCAAGTGACTGGCTGGTGTTGCCTTGTGTTGTGAGTGTGGTGTGTGGTACTACAGAATTTTTCTCTGATCCTATATTATCCCCATCTTTCAACAGTCTTTGCACATCTGTTTGCAGAGAGATTTCATGTTGCTGTCTTTCTCCCAGTGATAGATTATTGTGCTTGTTACCCAGAGCTGTGCTTGTGGGACAGGGCAGGGTTCTCTTTTGTTCTGGTCCAAACTCAATCCTGATCAGGCCCTACAGGACTCAGTGGTAGGACTTTTTTAGCTTTCCTGCTTTCTCTTCCCTGTGATGGTCAAACACTGTCATACATTTGTGATTGGTCTTGGGCAGGAATATCCTTTTCCTCCCTTGTAGTAGTACATTTCTATTGTTATTAGTGCAGGATCCCTGACCCAAGACTTTTCCTTCCCCCGTCCCCTACAGTGGCAGACAGTTGTTTTTTTGCCTCTATATTCTCATAGCACCAGTGTATCTTTGCCTGTGTCTGAGAGCTTAAGAGTATTTTCTTCCTGTCTGGATAAGGCATTTGCTTCTGTTTGCTGAAGCAGTGGATTTTTGCCTGGATCCTGGTGTGAGAGAGTTTTCTATCGTTCCTCCAATGGCTCTGGACTTTTGGTCTCTGTTGGGGACAGGTTGGGGAATCAGGCAAGGCTTCAGACCCATACTTGTCACCTCATACACACTTGCTTCAGTGTTGAGGGACTTTCTCTGGTTTCCTGTCCTACCTCTGATCTTTCTTGTGAGAATCTGGTTGAGGCATGAAGAAGAACTTGCAACTGAGTGTAAACTCCCCTTGTGTTTGGGGTTTCCAGCCATTCCTAACTGATACAGTAGTTCATATTTGGTCACTTAGAATTTGTTAAAATCTTAACTGATTTTTTTCCCTGTATGTATGAGGGCCACCTCTTTTTCTGGGAACCTGCCAAAGGTGAAACAGTTTGTACAGTCCCTCCCTGGAGGAACTTTCCCTCTTTGGAATTGAATTACTTGGTTGCCTTCTGACTTCAATTCTTTATTAGATTCAAGAGAAGTTTTGATTTTATGTATCTGGCTTTTTCTCACACTCTTTTGCGGCTTTCTGCATTCTAAGTGGAAGTAGAACTACTTAGAGTTTTTGACAGAGTTTGCTATTTCAAACTGCTGCTTATTCTGATCCCCCTTGTTTTCTCTTGCCTTTATTTGTCTCTTGAGCACTTGGTCATTTAGGATTCAACCCAAGGGGCTATTTCTTCCATGAGTCTTTCTCTGATCTTATTAACTAGAATGGAACATTTATTTGCTTCTACAGCTGTTTTGATTCTTATATAACTATATTTCATTTTTGTAGACCCATTGAAACCCTCATTGAGGTTAGGCAGCTTTCAGAATTTGAGGCCTTTCAACCTGAGAACTGTCCTGCTTTCAAAGTTTATGACTGTTATGGTTGATAGATTTTAGATAGGATCATAAAGTAAACTTGAGATAAAAAGATAAAGAAATATACAAGAGAACTTATATTTATTAATGGAATAAAATTTTGTGAAATCACATCACATAGTTTGATGTGCTGTTTGGTTTGTTCAGTTGTTGTTTTTGAACTAAATTATTTTCAGAAATATGACTTAAATTCATAGAATCTAATTTCTTAAAACTATGAGCTTAGTTATGCAAGCTAGTATATGTTCACGCAATGAAATATGGAAGCATATCCTAACATGGAAAATCTGCAGGATATAATGAGCGAAAAAAGATAATGTGCAAAATTAAATATTTTATGTAAGAAGGCAGGAATAATAAGACTATATTTGCAGTTAAGTGTATTTGCATAAAGAATCACTGGAAGCATATACGTATAAGAATGTATAATAAATATACATTTATTTATACACTACTTTAATAAAAGTGGTGACATATATAGTAAGCAAGGACAGCATGAAACCACATGTGGATGATAGAGAAATGAGGCTTCTCAAATATGTTTCTTTTTACATCGTTTTAAGTTTTTGATTGATGTGAATGTGGTATATATTCAGAAAAATTAAAGCTAGTAAACATAACTATGTGAACCTTAAAAGATAACAGGAAGATTTGAAAAATCCATTGGAACTGATAAAAAAATGTTGGCCTGTGAAATAAAAATTGTGCGTGAGATACTTCTGTTTTTACATAAGGCAGATTTTAGAAATGAATGGGTAAATACAAAGCATGGAGAATTGCAAAGATCATGGTTTTATGAATCTGGCTCTAGATAGATAAATACATAAAAAGGCTGGTTTTCTAACANGCCGACTAAGGTCCGTCTAGTCAAGGCTATGGTTTTCCCAGTGGTCATGTATGGATGTGAGAGTTGGACTGTGAAGAAGGCTGAGCGCCGAAGCATTGATGTGTTTGAACTGTGGTGTTGGAGAAGACTCTTGAGAGTCCCTTGGACTGCAAGGAGATCCAACCAGTCCATTCTGAAGGAGATCAGCCCTGGGATTTCTTTGAAGGAATGATGCTAAAGCTGAAACTCCAGTACTTTGGCCACCTCATGTGAAGAGTTGACTCATTGGAAAAGACTCTGATGCTGGGAGGGATTGGGGGCAGGAGGAGAAGGGGACGACAGAGGATGACATGGCTGGATGGCATCACTGACTCGATGGATGTGAGTCTGAGTGAACTCTGGGAGTTGGTGATGGACAAGGAGGCCTGGTGTGCTGCGTTTCATGGGGTCGCAAAGAGTCGGACATGACTGAGCAACTGAACTGAACTGAGAGTGCATCTGAGGGATTGAGTCTGGACTCTGGTTAGAAATGAAAGAGTGGAGTATTCAATGACAAAGACAAGGAGAGGGTAGGACAGCTAGATGGCATGACTCTGAGGGAAGGGTTGGGATTGCTTATGAGTTAGGGTCTGGAAATGTCACTGTGGACAGAGATGATTCCTATGACTTTATTAGTCTTTACTCCTGAGGGTTTGTTTCAAGAGGCGGATTTAGCCCAGTGGCTGAAACTAAAGTCAGTGATAAGGCTGAAGATATAGAGGTCATTTGTTTTACTATGTAAAAGGGGTTTCCAGAGGTCCCTGTGGAGAAGGTTGGAAGGAAGGACTGCAGTTGGGGAACACATGCAGTGGGTGAGAGAGCAAAGAGAACACCGAGGGCATGAAAACAGAGCGATGGCAGTTAGTCGCAGTAGTTTATGCTTTGAATAAAGCCCAAGAGTGACAGGGGTGGGAGCCACAGGGAAAAGGAGCTAGCAAGATTCCTGAGTTGATCTGTGGTGTAAAGATGGTTCTTGGAGCCTGATTTACTGTGTCTTTGTGGTCTAAAGGGAGTATTAGTGAAAAGCTTAACCCTGGGTGGTAAAACCTAAAGCAGTTAGGCTTTAAATAATGAAAGCCAGTAGGCCTCACTTTTCTCAAGTATTCTCTGATGTCTGCAGAGTCCCACTGTTTGGAGTTAACTTTGAGGTAGAATGGGAAGGTACAGCACTACCATGAATTTAGAAAGTTGGGCCATTTGTCATGTTCCCACTGCCAGTGACCTAGGAATGAATGATGGCCATCATATCAGGCGCTTCTTTGTCATGGAGGTATCTTCTGCTGGAAATCCTGTTTCTTCCTACTGTTGCATTTTACCTGAAACTGGGTCCTGAGGCCACCGCTGCTGGGGTGACTGATGAGTGACTCTGATGAGTGTCAGAAGCTTAGGTCCCGTACCTCCTTAAATTATCCACATGAAGTCTAATTTGCGGCATACCTCCTTTGGGTATCTGAACCTTTTTAAAGCCAGTAGCTAATTACCATTGATAACTTTATCTGTTTATTTATTTAATCTTTATTCTTTATTTTCAGTTTTTCAAATCTGTGGTAGGGACAAGAATGAGAATTAGAATTTCTTGAAAAACTAAAGCATTTGTATGAGAATCTTTGTATGCTTACAGGGAAACAATGATGTGTCACAGTATCTAAAATCTAATGTCTTTTCTACTTTAGATCCATCCATACTAATGGGATGTGACTGGAACTGACTCGGATGATAAAAATCACGGACCACCAGACAAAATCAGGCAGTAAGAATTTTTGCTTCCAAATGAAGACACCGACATTTATAACTTCTACTTACTCTAAGGTATTCAAGGTACAGCTTTACTTTAACTCCTTGGCAGTCAGTGTATAATGTTGATTTCTATCTATATAGATTTTATAAGTTTAAAAATTTCTACGTTAGAATGGTTAGCTTTTAGGGACGTATCCACTTCCCTCCCCACATTCCCCCAAATCTGAGATGAAATTCATATTTTAAAAGGAGGTAATCTTTATAATTAGAAAAGCATGCCAATTATTAGAAATGTACTGAGTGCAGGTTACGACTCAGTATAGAAGAACTGGAATAAAATAAATGCCTAAAGTTTAATTATTATTTTATTTATGTCATGACCCTCTGAGATGAACAGTTGAATTCAGCACGTACTTCCATGATCCAAGAGACCTTGTCCTTTGGTTTGATTCAGAAACCTCTCTTTTCTGTTCTCCTAAACTTCTTGTGAAGGGTTTTCTATTCACCAAGAAGTGTCACTTATACTCCCCATAGACTCCCGTTAGGACCTTTGGGATCTGATGGGTTACTTTCACTTGAATCAGAAAAGCCAGATATGTAATTAAAGAGTCAAATGATACTTCCAAATCAGGGGGTGGCTGTCCACTTTAAGGACTACATAAGACAACTGAAAACAATCAAAGGAAACATAGTATCAACAGAAAACACAGTGCTCTCTATTTTTCTAAAATACATATGAAATCAAAGAGGGTACAGTTAGTTTGGTGTTTATTTAAAAATAAAATATTTTCTTGTTAATTGTATGTTTCCAAATAGGCAGAAATTATGAAAAGATAATTATTTTCAGTGACAGAGTTGGTTGCTTCTCTGTATTTGCTAGGATATAGAGTAGATGAAAAATCTAAGAAAAATGTATCACTTATTACTTGGATTTTAGATTTCATTTTGTTCTGTTTCGAAAGAACAACTTGTAAAGCAGTAAATTCTAAAATACAAGAATCCATAATAGAACACCTAAGATTGCTTCAGTTAAAATAAATGGATGGCTTTCTAAAAGAGGGTGTTGTAATTGAGCAGTTCTTATCAAAGAAAAATTACCTTGAATCAAATAGCAGATGAAAAAGAGGTTGTTTTGATGAGAAGTTTTACAAGTTCTCTGGCAGCTAGCAGATATGTTAAACTTTTAGAAAACTTTTTGGTGTCACTTTGAATCAAATGGCAATGATGATTAAATATGTAATTTAACTTATTACCATAACAAGTTCCCTTATTGTTTTTTAAGATTTTTTTTTTTGATGTGGCCATTTTTAAAAGTCTTTGTTGAATTTGTTACAGTATCACTTCTGTTGTTTATGTTCTGGATTTTTGGCCAGGAGGTATGTGGATCTTAGCTCCCTGACCAGGGACTGAACCCACACCCCCTGCATTGGAAAGTTAAGTGTTAACCACTGGACTGCCAGGGAAGTCCCTAACTTATTTTTTAAAGATACCTTTCCTTCTTGCTTTCAGTATAACAGCATTAGTTAAATTGTTAAGCTTTATATCGAGTAATTCTAAATGTGTGGAAGAATATAGGTTATTCTATAATTTCATTATGAATGAAGGTGAAGACCTCTTTCACTCAGAATGTTTACTCTGGGGCTAGGGAGGCTAAACACTGTCCTCTAAAAACCATTTAAAAGCAATTATGAAATGAGCACTTAAAATCATAGTTTAGTATTCTTTTCTAAGTAATATAGTTAAGTTCTATATTCAGATGTCAACAAAAAGATTAGAGAACTGGAAATTGTGATCAATTGAATTTTGTAACTGCTTGGTTGTGGTTGTTGGCTATTCATGGTTCTACTTGTAAAAGTGCCATATAACCAAATTAAGTTGCTTAAATCCTTAAATTAGGGATCTCTAATTCATTAGTTTCTTATATTGCCCCACTCATTTTCAGGCTTATGCAGCGTCATACTCCTATTGATACTTGTCATTTCCCCTTTCAAAAATGAAGTAAAAATTTCACAAACTTGCACTCAGAAGTTTTATATAATACATTTTGAGAATATTTTCTTAAAGATTTTTCAAAAAAATTTTTGAGAGGTTTTTGAGATTGTGGGAGTTTTTTTTTTTGTAGTTTTATTGTACAAAATAAAATCAGTGCATGATTTAAGACCCTAAAACATTTGTAAGGTTATATCTTGGATTATGCATTCACATGTGTGTGTGTGTGCGCTAAGTTGCTTCAGTTGTCTCCAACTCTTTGCAACCCTGTGGGCTGTACTCCTCCAGTTTCCTGTGTCCATGGGATTCTCCATGCAAGAATCCTGGAGTGGGTTGCCATTTCCTCCTCCAGGGGATCCTCCCAACCTAGGAATTGAACCCATGTTTGTTATGTCTCCTGCATTGGCAGCCAGGTTTTTCTTTTTTTTTAACCACTAGTGTCACCTGGGAAGCTCATCTTGGATTATAGTTTACATTAAATTGAAATAATGCCTTTTAAAAATACTTTGTTTGGACTCACAAAAACATTTCAACAGGTATATTGAGGAAATAGGTATTCCCTTGCCATGATTTTCTCTGTGGTGGGATGGAAAGAGCACAAGCATTGGCTCTTCGACTTCATGCCACCCTGAGGAACTGAATGAATATTTCTGTCTTAGTTTCCTTTTCTGTAATAATTACTTTTTAGACTTGTGATGAAAATGAAACAAATGTATAAAATTTTATAAAATAATGCTTTTCAGTGTTATATGAGTGCACGTTGTTGCTAAAGACAGAGAAGACCACGCTGCTGAAGTATCATTCACAGTTATCCTCCTAGCCAAAAACAGGTCAGCTCACACTACTATTGAGAAGCTTGTCAAACCAGTTTCAAACTTAATGACAAATATTATGCTTGGAGAGAAAGTAAAACGAGCTTTTGGCAAAAATCCCTTATCAAAGGCATACCATCTGGAAAAGCAATTACTGTCATGTGCATGCTAGTAGAATGTTTTGTTTTTCAGTTGGATGAAAGCACTGATGTGCTGAGGACATACCAGCACTTCATAGAGATGTGTTTCTGTTTAGTCACTGGGAGATTTACACCAGCAGAAGAGCTTTTTGTTGTTACTGTTATTTTGTTGTGTTGTCTTTGTTGTTGTTGTTGGTGGTGGTGGTGGTGGTAGTGATTGGTTGAGTTTTTTTTAAGCCATTGTTGCGTGGAAAAGTTGCACTGGTTCCTCTGATCAAACCCCAACAACTTAGCTGTAGGAGAGGGTACACTTGGCCTGTGAATAAAAGACATTGCACCAGGGTATAAATTTATATCCTTTTTTTCAGAGAGGAAACCTGGCATTTAGTAATGTGATTTCTGGTTGTGATTTAATGTTGGAAAAAAACAGTAAAAATGGTGGATGTAAGCAATTTTTGGCCACTGACATTGTGTTTTTTTAGGATTTCGATGAAGAAATGGTCAGCAAGTGTAGGATTCTGCTTTGCAACAGTGATGTATTTGATATACTGTGTACTGTGACAGGGCTTTACATGTTTATTAGTTTGTTTTTTAGTAAGATAAGATGAATGTTTCTTTACTACTTATAAGGCCATTTCTGTGATTTCAACGAGGTATAAACTTACATTTACTTTTTGAAATAGAACTTAAAACTTTCATATTCAGATATCATGAGTTTCAGTGTTAAGGATGAAGCATAAGGATTTTATAAAAGTTTGAATTATAGAATAATTCTCTAGGAGCTTGACCATTTTCCCTTACTTGATAATTTTACTAATTTATCAAAGAAATGAATTTTTATTATACATGTTTAAAAACCATATCTGAATTTTGAAATAGAACATGAAGACATACTTTGCAGAGCTAAAATGCCAGCAGAGAATATATTAGGACTCTTTTGCTCCAGTCTGTCGAACTGAAGCCACTTGACGTCTTAATTTTGAGTCAGGTATGCTTTTTGGTGGGGGCAGTCGATGGAATCCTGAAAGTAGACCTGAGCAGGAAATGTTACTGTAATTTCTGGGTCAATATGCAGTCATAAAACCAGAATATACAACACAATTGATTCATAATGAAAAATTAAGATTTATTTATTCATTTATCTTACTGCGGTGGGTCTTAGTTGTGGCATGCAGTATCTTTTAGCTGCAGCATTCGGATTCTAGCTCCCTGACCAGCATTTGATCTCGGGCCACTGGCACTGGGAGCACAGTTTAATCACTGGACCACCA
The DNA here is from genome assembly GCA_006410935.1 of Redunca redunca. Taxonomy (NCBI): domain Eukaryota; kingdom Metazoa; phylum Chordata; class Mammalia; order Artiodactyla; family Bovidae; genus Redunca; species Redunca redunca. The sequence goes on along the minus strand of SJYQ01002105.1, from coordinate 389,007 downwards.
AGGAAGTCTCAGGAATTAGGCGTTTTTAATGTAGTAGAAATAAAGAATAAGCAAGGAGCTAGTTGAAAGGGAAAACAAAGTATGGCTAAAGCTGCTTCAGACTGGGGGCGTTGAACACCTTGCAAGGAAGTTACCAAACAGTAATAGGGTGTGATAGAACAATGAAGGTGCTTAATAATGGGCTCTGTCTGATCAAAGATGGGACACTTTGCACATTAATATGTAAAACTGTAACATAATCACATCAGATATGTTTAAACTCATGAGTTCATGGTGATATTTTAAAAACTCATTTGGTTTCTTTGGAGTATGCTAAGAAACCAACTCTACGTGAAGGTAACCAACTAGTTGAAGAGAGGAAGTTTCTGGCACCCCATTCCAGTACTCTTGCCTGGAAAATCCCATAGACGGAGGAGCCTAGTAGGCTGCAGTCCATGGGGTCGCTAAGAGTCAGACACGACTGAGCAACTTCACTTTGACTTTTCACTTTCATGCATTGGAGAAGGAAATGGCAACCCACTCCAGTATTCCTGCCTAGAGAATCCCAGGGATGGGGGAACCTGGTGGGCTGCCGTCTATGGGGTTGCACAGAGTCAGACACGACTGAAGCGACTTAGCAGTAGTATTCTATTTACAGTTAAAAGATGATAAATAGAACATCACCATTTCTTAATGAATTCCTGGACTTAAGCAAAGGTCATCAGTGGCTGCTAACATCACAAGAATAAAGACAGTTAGACATTAGGTTTCTCTTAATGAAAGTTTGTAATCCTACCTATGAAGTATCCTTGCCAAAAAAATTAAATTTAAATCTGAATCTGATCAAGCCTCTAGCTCCAACTACTGATTTACAGGAAGACAGGGAAACAGTGAAATGATACCATGGAGATAGAGTCAACAGAATCTAGGCTATGGGGAAGTCCTCGGGACATCAACTTTTTTTTTTAAACAAATTGGGAAGAACAAAAAAAAAGAAAAGAAGGAAGAAAACTGAAATTAATAGTGATGTTTGGACTTTATTAGGGTCCAGCTTTTAATAAGTAAATGTAAAATAATCAGGGAAATTTGAACACTGAATATTTTAATTAAATTATTAATTTTTAGATAGATAATAGCATGTATTGAAATATTGATGGATGCAAGGATATGTCTGAGATCTGCTTTATTATCTGGAGTAGAGAGGAGGTTGTGGGTGGGGATGAATCAAGATTGGCCATGAGTTGATCATTGTTTATACTAGGGACTTGTGGTGTTGGAGGTGGTGGTGGTATAATTCTTGATATTATTCTCTACATTTTTTGGAAGATTTCCTATAAGAAAAAGGTCCAGAAATTTACATATTTGTTTTGTTGGCTTATAAGAATGCAATTGAACTATGTGTATTTAGCAACCTGCCAAATTTTTATTTCTGATAATTTCTTGAGCTGTTTGGGTTTTCTATATACAGAATCATATTGTCTACAAAGGACAGTTTTACTGTATAGTGCTTAATGTTTACCAAGCTCTATTTTAAGCACTTGCACATATTAATCCGTTTAGTTCAGTTCAGTCGCTCAGTCGTGTCCAACTCTTTGCGACCCCATGAATCGCAGCACGCCAAGCCTCCCTGTCCATCACCAACTCCCAGAGTTCACTCAGACTCATGTCCATCGAGTCAGTGATGCCGTCCAGCCATCTCATCCTCTGTCGTCTCCTTCTCCTCCTGCCCCCAATCCCTCCCAGCATCAGAGTCTTTTCCAATGAGTCAACTCTTCACATCAGGTGGCCAAAGTACTGGAGTTTCAGCTTTAGCATCAGTCCTTCCAAAGAAATCCCAGGGTTGATCTCCTTCAGAATGGACTGGTTGGATCTCCTTGCAGTCCAAGGGACTCTCAAGAGTCTTCTCCAACACCACAGTTCAAACACATCAATTCTTCGGCGCTCAGCCTTCTTCACAGTCCAACTCTCACATCCATACATGACCACTGGGAAAACCATAGCCTTGACTAGATGGACCTTAGTTGGCAAAGTAATGTCTCTGCTTTTGAATATGCTATCTAGGTTGGTCATAACTTTTCTTCCAAGGAGTAAACGTCTTTTAAGTTCATGGCTGCAGTCACCATCTGCAGTGATTTTGGAGCCCCCCAAAATAAAGTCTGACACTGTTTCTACTGTTTCCCCATCTATTTCCCATGAAGTGACGGGACCAGATGCCATGATCTTAGTTTNGTGTGGTAGTTTGAGCATTCCTTGACATTGCCTTTCTTTGCGATTGGAATGAAAACTGACCTTTTGCAGTCCTGTGGCCACTGCTGAGTTTTCCAAATTTGCTGGCATCTTGAGTGCAGCACTTTCACAGCATCATCTTTCAGTATTTGAAACAGCTCAACTGGAATTCCATCACCTCCACTAGCTTTGTTCGTAGTGATGCCCACTTGACTTCATATTCCAGGATGTCTGGCTCTAGATGAGTGATCACACCATCATGATTATCCGGGTCATGAAGATCTTTTTTGTATAGTTCTTCCATGTATTCTTGCCACCTCTTCTTAATATCTTCTGCTTCTGTTAGGTCCATACCGTTTCTGTCCTTTATCGAGCCCATCTTTGTATGAAATGTTCCCTTGGTATCTCTAATTTTCTTGAAGAGATCTCTAGTCTTTCCATTCTGTTCTTTTCCTCTATTTCTTTGCATTGATCACGGAAGAAGGCTTTCTTATCTCTTCTTGCTATTCTTTGGAACTCTGTGTTCAGATGCTTGTATCTTTCCTTTTCTCCTTTGCTTTTCACCTCTCTTTTTTTCACAGCTATTTGTAAGGCCTCCCCAGACAGCCATTTTGCATTTCTTTTCCATGGGGATGGTCTTGATCTCTGTCTCCTGTACAGTGTCATGAACCTCATTCTGTAGTTCATCAGGGACCCTATCTATCTGTTAGGTCTTATAAAAGCCCCAGTGAAGTAGACATTAACTTGCCCAAGGTTGTCTAGGTGGTATGTGGTACACCTGGGATTTGAACCCAGGAATTCTAGCCCTAGAGTCTGTACTTCCTTAGTTTTTATGTCTCTCCTTATAAGTTTTATTTTTAATCCCTCCACTCCAATCCTTGTACTGTTTATTTCTTTTGTTTTACTGTGCTGCCTTGAATTTAAACTTTTAAATAGCGGTATTCATTTGAATTTTGATTTTGGAAGTTGTCTTAATATTTAGTGAATCCAAAGTCAAGTTTATTCCTATATAAATACATGGTAGTCACTAAGAGACTAAGAATTGACTTAGCATGTAGGCAGAAGCCAAAGAATAAAGTGTATCACTGTTTACAGTTGCCAAGACATGGAAGCAACCTAAATGTCCATCAACAGATGAATGGATAAAGATGTGGTACATATATGCAATGGAATACTACTCAGCCATAAAAAGAATGAAATAATCGTAATTGCATTAACATGGATGTAACTAGAGATTATCATACTGAGTGAAGTACGTCAAACAAAGACAAATGTCATATGATGCCACTTATATGTGGAATCTAAAAAAATGATATAAATCAGCTTATTTAAAAAACAGAAATAGACTCACAGACATAGAAAATAACTTATGGTTACCAAAGAGGAAAGCCAGTTGTGGGGAAGAAATTAGGAATTTGGGATTAACAAATACACATGACTCTATATAAAACACACATATATTTTTTATATTCAGAATACATATAAGATATATATATGTGTGTATTTCTGAATCACCTTGCTGTACACCTGAAACTAACACAACATTGTAAATCAATTATATTCAATTTGAAAAAAGGAACAAAGTATATAGTAACAGCTTCTAGTCTTTTTTCACAATTACTTTTATCTCTTGATCAGTAAGCAGCCTATTCATGGTTCATTTTACTTTGAATTAACTTGTTGATTCTATTGGTTTGATTTCCTGAATTTCTTTGTGACTCTCTGATAAAATTACTTCTTTCTTCTCCCAACCTCCATACATGTTATACAGTTACTTCTCTCATTGGACTTCACATAGGTTACATGAGATGAAATTAGGCAAAGCATTTATTAGCACATGTTTAAGAGAAAACTCCTTCATAATTTTGTTTAAAAATTGTTATTTCTTTAATTAATTTTTTTAAATGGGGAGAGGGGAATATGGTTTAGTTAGTTTTTATTCCAGTAGTCATGTATGGATGGGAGAGTTGGACTGTGAAGAAGGCTGAGCACCGAAGAATTGATGCTTTTGAACAGTGGTGTTGGAGAAGACTCTTGAGAGTCCCTTGGACTGCAAGGAGATCCAACCAGTCCATTCTAAAGGAGATCAGTCCTGTGTGTTCTTTGGAAGGAATGATACTAAAGCCGAAACTCTAATACTTTGACCACCTCATGCACAGAGTTGACTCATTGGAAAAGACTCTGATGCTGGGAGGGATTGGGGGCAGGAGGAGAAGGGGACGACAGAGGATGAGATGGCTGGATGGCATCACCGACTCAATAGACATCGGTTTGAGTGAACTATGGGAGTTGCTGATGGACAGGGAGGCCTGGTGTCCTGCAATTCATGGGGTCACAAAGAGTCGGACACGACTGAGCGACTGAACTGAACTAAACTGAGGCCTGGGACATGTGGGAAAAACTGTTGATAATATGCTGTGGTGGTTTAATGAGTAATCTCTGTGTCCTCTATAAGACACTTTCTTATAATACTCTGAGTTTGAGAAAGATTACTGAGAGAGTTGGATACCAAAATAATACTTCTCTAATAGGGAATGAGGTGGTGGGAACACTTTAGGGGAAAACATACCTTGAGGAAGCTTTGGTTCGATGGGTCCCAAGCAACCTTATTTGAGCTAATTTAGAGTTGATACTGTTGTAGTACTTTACTTAGTAATGTCTCATTTATTATGAGGTCTTTTCACTCTGCTTGGTGGGAATAAAAATCTCCCTACCCTTGTATGAGTTTCAGGAATTCTTTGACCTATCTGTTTTTCATGGGTCCTTTCCCCAATCTTCGATAGTTTCCTGTCATAGATGACCTGCCGAAGGCTTGAGGGGAGGCCTCTGCAGGTCTCCAGAGTTCTGTGTATGCAGGTCCCTTCTCTTTGGTAAGCATTAACGCAGGTTCTGGCCGCCTTGACCTCCCTGAACATTGCCAGTCTCTTGTCTCCTCAGTTGTCTGAGACTGCCAGGCTCTGCTGACGTTCTCCCTCTCTACCCTGCATCCTGGAAACTGCTTCCAGGGTGTGAGAGGTGAAGCAGCTGTAGGGCTCACCTAACTTTTTCCCCATTTTCATGGGTATCCAACTCCTGCTTTGACTGTTATCCAATATCTGAAAGCTATTGTTTATTTTATCACAGTTTTCTGGTTGTATATCCAGAAGGATTAATCAGATCCCTGTTAATCCATCATGGGTTTTTGTAGAAATATTTGATTTTCTTTTCCTTCTTTTCTCTGTGTTAAGATGTGGGCCTAAGTATAATAAAAGAAACCAAGAAACCATTGGCTTGAGCTGAGTGTTTTAGGTATTAGGCTTAACTAACTGTGTGCCTCTTTAGAAATCTGTATGCAGGTCAGGAAGCAACAGTTAGAACTGGACATGGAACAACAGACTGGTTCCAAATAGGGAAAGGAGTACATCAAGGCTGTATATTGTCACCATGCTTATTTAACTTATATGCAGAGTACATCATGAGAAACGCTGGACTGGATGAAGCACAAGTTGGAATCAAGATTGCAGGGAGAAATATTAGTAACCTCAGATATGCAGATGACACCGCCCTTATGGCAGAAAGCGAAGAAGAACCAAAAAGCCTCTTGATAAAAGTGAAAGAGGAGAGTGAAAAAGTTGGCTTAAAGCTCAACATTCAGAAAACGAAGATCATGGCATCTGGTCCCATGACTTCATGGCAAAGAGATGGGGAAACAGTGGAAACGGTAGCAGAGTTTATTTTTGTGGCTCCAAAATCACTGCAGATGGTGACTGCAGCCATGAAATTTAAAGATTCTTGCTCCTTGGAAGAAAAGTTATGACCAACCTAGACTGCATATTAAAATGCAGAGACATTACTTTGCCAACAAAAGTCCATCTAGTCAAAGCTATGGTTTATCCAGTAGTCATGTATGGATGTGAGAGTTGGACTGTGAAGAAAGCTGAGCACCTAAGAATTGATGCTTTTAAACTATGATGTTGGAGAAGACTCTTGAGAGTCCCTTGGACTGCAAGAAGATCCAACCAGTCCATCATCCAACCGGTCCATCCTAAAGGAAATCAGTGCTGAATATTCACTGGAAGGACTGATGCTGAAGCTGAAACTCTAATAATTTGGCTACCTGATGTGAAGAACTGACTCATTTGCAAAGACCCTGTTGCTGGGAAAGATTGAAGGCAGGAGGAGAAGGGGACGACAGTGGATGAGATGGTTGGATGGCATCACTGACTCAATGGACATGAGTTTGAGTAGACTCCGGGAGTTGGTGATGGACAGGGAGGTGTGGCATGCTGCAATACATGGGGTCGCAAAGAGTCGGACACGACTGAGTGACTGAACTGAACTGAACTGAGGCAGAGGGGTTCCTTGTTGCCTGTGGTCCAAACCCTTTGATAATAATAAACAGTCAGTTTCACCTGGTACGTTCCTTCTCACTTTCATTCTCTGGAACTTATTGCAGTGGTAGGGTGGTTGGTCAAGAATTATGGTATTCTGAATCTTGGTTAGGTACTATTGTTATTTAGTCCCTAAATTGTATCTCACTCTTTGTAACCCCATGAACTGTAGCCCGCCAGGCTCCTCTGTCCATTGGATTTCCCAGGTAAGAATACTGAGAGTGGGTTGCCATTTCCTTCTCCAGGGGATCTTCCTGACCCAGGGATTGAACCCATGTCTCCTTCATTGGCAGGCAGATTCTCTACCACTGAGCCACCTGGGAAGCCCTGGTTAGGTACTGCATAGTTTTATTAAGTTCTTAATACTCTTACTTTCAACTGGATTAAGACTTACTTGTACTTACTTTTTCTGAGCTATTTCATTTTGCGATTACCTTTAATTGTATCAGCTTATTTTGGTTATGTTATTGGCTAGATAGTTGTCTAGATGGTTGTCATTTTTCACTGGATTGTAGTTACCCAGTCAGTTACACTGAGGAAACTGAAGTTGAATGGTTCTATGAAGACCTACAAGATCTTTTAGAACTAACACACAAAAAAGATGTCCTTTTCATTATAGGGGACTGGAATGCAAAAGTAGGAAGTCAAGAAACACCTGGCGTAACAGGCAAATTTGGCCTTGGAATGCGAAATGAAGCAGGGCAAAGACTAATAGAGTTTTGCCAAGAAAACACACTGGTCATAGCAAACACCCTCTTCCAACAACACAAGAGAAGACTCTACACATGGACATCACCAGATGGTCAACACCGAAATCAGATTGATTATATTCTCTGCAGCCAAAGATGGAGAAGCTCTATACAGTCAGCCAAAACAAGACCAGGAGCTGATGTGGCTCAGATCATGAACTCCTTATTGCCAAATTCAGACTTAAATTGAAGAAAGTAAGGAAAACCACTAGACTATTCAGGTATGACCTCAATCAAATCCCTTATGATTATACTGTGAAAGTGAGAAATAGATTTAAGGGTCTAGATCTGATAGA
>SJYQ01002105.1:325589-380773 GCA_006410935.1 Redunca redunca | reverse complement strand
GGGCTCCAAAATCACTGCAGATGGTGACTGCAGCCATGAACTTAAAAGACGCTTATTCCTTGGAAGAACAGTTATGACCAACCTAGATAGCATATTCAAAAGCAGAGACATTACCTTGCCGACTAAGTTCCGTCTAGTCAAGGCTATGGTTTTTCCTTTAGTCATGTATGGATGTGAGAGTTGGACTGTGAAGAAGGCTGAGCGCTGAAGAATTGATGCTTCTGAACTGTGGTGTTGGAGAAGACTCTTGAGAGTCCCTTGGACTGCAAGGAGATCCAACCAGTCCATTCTGAAGGAGATCAGCCCTGGGATTTCTTTGGAAGGAATGATGCTAAAGCTGTAACTCCAGTACTTTGGCCACCTGATGCAAAGAGTTAATTCATTGGAAAAGACTTTGATGCTGTGAGGGATTGGGGGCAGGAGGAGAAGGGGACGACAGAGGATGAGATGGCTGAATGGCATCACGGACACGATGGACGTGAGTTTGAGTGAACTCTGGGAGTTGGTGATGGACAGGGAGGCCTGGCGTGCTGCAATTCATGGGGTCGCAAAGAGTTGGACACGACTGAGCGACTGAACTGAACTGAACTGTAATTACTTCATCATGTGTTCTTCTGCATCACAGTAACGTTTAGGATCTTTGAAGGGTTTGATTTTTATGCATTATTATCTTTAGTTTTGGTCGTGCTTCTCTGTTCTTGCTTTCATTTACCCAGAAATGAATGAGTAGATAAGTAACTGAATGTGAGTGAAAGTTGCTCAGTCATGTCCGACTCTTTGTGACCCCAAGGACTATAGAGTCCATGGAATTCTCCAGGCCAGAATACTGAAGTTGGTAGCCTTTCCCTCCTCCAGGGGATCTTCCCAATACAGGTATCGAACCCAGGTCTCCCACACTGGGGGCAGATTGTTTATTAGCTGAGCCACAAGGGAAGCCCAAGAATACTGGAGTGGGTAGCCTATCCCTTCTCCAGTGGACCTTCCTGACCCAGGAATCAAACTGTGGTCTCCTGCATTGCAGGCTGATTCTTTATCAACTGAGCATAAGGGAAGCCCAAGTAACTGAATAGATGTATGTAAATATATACACAGAGTGTATTTTCTCTATGCTGAGATTAATTATTATGATATACTTTATATACTTTAAAGAAAGAAGAAACATTAAATTTATTTTGAAAATACTTCTTAGAAATTAACTGACAGAAGCATACATTTATCCATACAGTTCTTATACCATCTTCTTTGGAATCATAATACAAGAGTGAGTCTAATCCTTTTTCATGCTGACATGCTGATTTTCCTCACCTGTTATTGCCTTTTTACACATTATGATTGTCAGTGTAGTTTTGAGTCATATGGGAAATGTTTGGAATTTGACTGCTTTTCTTTTTTGGCTAAATTCATAGTTTCAGTTTTTCTATAGATAAACTGTGAATTAAATAATTTCTTTTTTGAGTCAGCTGGAACTTCTGACAGATATCCAGCATTTGGGTAATAAGTACTTTATAAAATGTAAAGTGGTCTCACCAGTGTCTCCCAGCTCTGATAATTCTGTGATGTATTTTGAAGGACTGAGCAATTTCTATTGCCTTTAATTGCTCTTGCTTGTCTTGCAACAGGAAATATTTGCATCACAATAGCTTTTTATTTCAGTGCTTTCTGAAAACACTTTCAAGCAACAGTTAGGCTTTGGGATTAACTTAAAATTCTATAGCTTGTGAGTTTACCCATGCAGATAATTCAGCTGTGGTGATATTTGGATAAACAGATACTTCCTATGGGAGGGTATTTCTCACAGTTTTACACCTGGGCAAGCAGTTACATACATCACAAGTTACTCTTGCTTAACTACTGGTACGTCTTTCTGAACATTAATTCTGATACTTGTGTTTTCAGAAACCTAAAAATATTATTTTAAAAGAAACAAGCATCTTTAGAATTGAGAAAATATGACTTAGCAAATAAGTATATAGTAATGCTGAAGTCTGCCAAGTGGTAGAATTATAAGTTTTGATCTGATCAGGTAGCAGTTAGAAAAATCAGTGTTGAGCCTGTTCATATGCAAATATGCGGTTAACTTTTTAAAAACTGAAAAACTAGTGAAGCTATGCAAATAGTAACCCAAAGTGAGAAGACTAAAAAAATTAAGTACATCTAAATGGAAAAACCAACACAGAATTAAAAAGGAAAATAACAAAATGGAAGATATTTACAAATTTGACCTTAAATACTATCTAAAGTAACCACGAATATTTAAAAAATAATTATAACACGAATATTCCGGTAAGTACATTGATAAAATTGTGTCTATTAGGTCAGAATAGAGTTCACGTAGAATAAACAAGTGTAAGGAAAAGAGTTCATCCTCCTGGGTAACTGAAACAATAGTGAATAATCTTTTTGTACTTATTGAATAACTATAATTTCCATAGGGAATCAAGTACTCGTGCATTGTTTTGGAATTGGTACAGTTGGGCTCCATGGTTTTCTGATGAGAAATTCCCCTGTAGATAATGCATCAGTTTTCTCTGCCTGCATACACGATTTAGTTCTTTGTGTTTTGTTTCAAAAACTTTTTAAAAATGTGAGTATGTTTGGATTTCTTTGGATTTAACCCATTTGCAGTTTGCTCAGCTCTTCTTGAATTTTGTTAGCTTATGATTTTAACCAAATTTGAAAAATTGTCAACAGTTATTTCTTCAAATAATTTTTCAGCCCATGCTTTTCTCCCCTTTTTCTAGGACTTTGATGACATGAATGGTACATCTTATGTAGTTGTTCCAGAGATCCCTGAGGCTTGATTTATTTTTTTCAGTCTGTTCCTTTTCTCTTGTTCAGGTTGGATGATTTCTGTTGATAGATCTTTAAGTTCACTTACTTTAATATCAATTTTTTCTTTGTTATTGCCATCCTGCTGTTGAATCCATCCATTGAATTTAATTTTGGCTGTTGTATTTTTTAATTCTAAAATTTCCATTTGATTCTCTATTTTCTGTATCTTTGCTGTGACTTTCTGTTTTCCCATTTGTTTCAGTAACGTTCACAGTTGCATTTTGGTTTGTTTTACTGATCAGTCAGTTCAGTCACTCAGTCGTGTCCGACTCTCTGCGACCCCATGAATCACAGCATGCCAGGCCTCCCTGTCCATCACCAATTCCTGGAGTTCACTCAGACTCACNAGTCAGTGATGCCATCCAGCCATCTCATCCTCTGTCGTCCCCTTCTCCTCCTGCCCCCAATCCCTCCCAGCATCAGAGTCTTTTCCAATGAGTCAACTCTTAGCATGAGGTGGCCAAAGTACTGGAGTTTCAGCTTTAGCATCATTCCTTCCAAAGAAATCCCAGGGTTGATCTCCTTCAGAATGGACTGGTTGGATCTCCTTGCAGTCCAAGGGACTCTCAGAGTCTTCTCCAACACCACAGTTCAGAAGCATCAATTCTTTGGCACTCAGCCTTCTTCATAGTCCAACTCTCACATCCATACATGACCACTGGGAAAACCATAGCCTTGACTAGACGGACCTTTGTTGGCAAAATAATGTCTCTGCTTTTGAATATGCTGTCTAGGTTGGTCATAACTGTTCTTCCAAGGAGTAAGATAGTTGCTCTAAAATCATCGTTAGATAATCCAAATATATTTGTCATGTCAGTACTGGTGTCTGTTAATTGTCTTGTCTCATTTAAGTTGCAGTTTTTCACATATTGCTTTATTTTTTTCGTGAGTGTAGTTATGATAAAAATGAATTGAGAGAATGAGGATAAAGAGGAAATAGAATCAGTCTAGCTGTGTAAACTGAATTTCTTTCTCTATAAAGTAGAAATAATAATATCTACTCCACAGATTCTTTACAAAGACTACATGAGAACACATATCTAAAATATCCAACAGTCCCTGGCATGTAACAGTGCTCAGAAAATATTAGTTACCTTTGCTTTTCTTTTTTCTGAATGTAATTTTGAAAAATCCAAATCATTACTGTCATCTACTTGGCATTTTAAGGGAAGAGGCTCTTTAGAAGAGGTCTTAACTTTCCTTCCTTAACTAGTTCTCTAAGTTGTGATTACCTAATATTAATACAAAGATCAGCCTGTTCCTCTGTACTATCTTAGCTTTTTGGTTGGGGGATGGACCTTTTTGTTGTTAAACCTAGATTAGTTTTCACCTTGTCCTAGGTCCGAGGGAATTCATCCACTTTCTTCTGTTTCTTAGAGAATCTTCTCTAACAGTTATCTAGAGCAGAAGTGGAATAATGGATTGGCAGCTCCCCCTTGCTTGCCAGCAGGATGACAATTCATTTTCCCTTTTTGCTTTTAGGACTTTATAGCTAAGCTTTAGGGGAAAGGAGGACTGAGGAAGTGGTAGAGAAGGAGTGCTGGTCATGACAGAAATAAACACGGAGTGTGACAAAGCTTAGGAAATCCTAACAACTTCTTAAAGCCATAGGTAGTCTCTGACTCTTGCTGAGTTGATAATTGGATGCCCTATTGGAGTGATGCATTTTGACTTTTTTCTCTTTTCTCTTGAAACCTCTTTGACTTTCATGACAGGAAGTTTTTCCTGAGAAAGCAACATTTAAGCTAAATTCTGGAAGTTGAGTTAGGCATTTTTAATACGAAGTGAGAAAGGAAGAATGTGGTGGCAGACAGAACCAGCTTATCTGAAGTTCTTGAGGTAAGGAAGGAGCATATAGCATATTGACATTTGACACTGAAGTCGCTCAGTCGTGTCCGACTCTTTGTGACCCCATGGACTGTAGCCTACCAGGCTCCTCCGTCCATGGGATTCTCCAGGCAAGAATACTGGAGTGGGTTGCCATTTCCTTCTCCAGGCGATCTTCCCAACCCGGGGATCGAACCCAGGTCTTCCGCATTGTAGGCAGACACTTTACTGTCTAAGCCACCAGGGCCTGCTGTATAGCATATTCAGTTCAGTTCAGTTCAGTCGCTCAGTCGTGTCCGACTCTTTGCGACCCCATGAATCGCAGCACACCAGGCCTCCCTGTCCATCACCATCTCCCAGAGTTCACTCAGACTCACGTTCATTGAGTCGGTGATGCCATCCAGCCATGTCATCCTCTGTCGTCCCCTTCTCCTCCTGCCCCTAATCCCTCCCAACATCAGAGTCTTTTCCAATGAGTCAACTCTTTAGAGGTACCCGAAGAATGTCAGTACAGAAATAAAGATGATGTGGTATTGGCAAAGGGATAGACACTTAGATCATTGGAACAGAGTAGACAGTCACAGAAAGTTGAACATGACTAAAGTGACTTATCTGGCAGGCAGGCCAGACAGTCTAGAAATGGGACCTCCAGAAATATGGCCAATTGATAAAGTTGCAAAAGCAGTTCTAGAGAGAATAACCTTTTTTTTTTTTTTTTTTTTAGTAAATGGTGATACATACGTGATTTATATATACACACACACATACATATGTACACACATTTTTGGAAATGTATTGTGTGGATTATTTTCTGTAAGTGGTATATTTATATAGTTTGGCAGTTTGATTTTTTTTTCTCACTGTGCAGCATATTTAGATCTGTGTTTTGTTGCTGTTTTGTTTTTCTGCCTTGTGTTTTATACTCTGGCTATATTAGTCTTATTTAGGGCCTCAAGGTTTTTTACTGCAGATTGTTCATAAATTTAAAACTACAAACAGTGGAGTCAGGAGTATCTTGTATGTACTTTCTCATGTACCTGCATGATAGTTGCTTTAAGATAAAAATAAGTGGAATTGCAGAACCATATGATATATGAACTTTAAATGTTTCCTAAGGAAAATTTCAAACTTATGCTAAAGTAGACAAAATAGAAGAATGAACTACTCACCTTCAACAGTTATCAATCTTATTTTATCTGTACACTCATTCACTTTATCTCCTCTTACATTTTGAAACAAATCCAGGTACTGTGTCATTTGAACTGTAAATATTCCATGTGTTCCTGGAAAAATATAAAGTCTTTTTGTTTCTTTAAGAAGAATGGAATTGTAATAACCATGCTGAAGCTGAAGCACTAATACTTTGGCCATGTGATGGAAAGAGTCATCTCATTGGAAAAGACCTGATTGGGAAAGATTGAGGGCATGAGGAGAAAAGGGTGACAGAGACTCAGACGGTTGGATGGCATCATCCACTCGATGGACATGAGTTTGGGCAAACTCTGGGAGATAGTAAGGGACAGGGAAGCCTGGCGCGCTGCAGTTTATGGGACTGCAGATGTTTGGGCACCACTGAGTGACTGGACAACAAATCACACTTGAAAATTAACAGTAACTCTTTAGTATCTTTAAATATTGAGTCAGTGTTCAAATTTTAAATTGTTTTAATGTCAGAAACATTTAATGTGAGAATCATTTCTTCCATTTTTAAAAAAATTATTTACTTGTTTGAATCCAGATAAGGTTCACTTTTGAAAACTTTGTTTTCTACCTGAAGACCTTACTCATATTCCACAGATTTTTTTATTCCTAGGTGATTTTTATTTTTGTCTTTTCTGGGATGGAGTGGTTCTGATTTCTTTGAAACAAATCATAGTCTACCTGTTTCCAGTTCTGATTTCCCCGTGTTCCCTCCTTTATTGTATGTCACATTTTCACAGCATTTGTCACCTTTTCGCAGACTTGATAATTTACCTGTTTATTATGTGTGTTGTTACTACCTGTGTTCCTTGCTCTCTCTCCAAATCTGGAATGTAATTTTTACAAAGATAGGGATCTAACTTTTTATTTCTTGACATCATAATGAGGACTGATAAGAATTCTATGAGTTTTACATTCTCTTTTGAGTTTTATAAGGAGAATTTTTCCTGTTACATGCAAATAATGACTTTGGGGGAGTCTTTTACTTTCTAGAATTAATATATCTTTTCCTTAGTTTATTGCATTGACTAAGTCTTCCAATACTGTGTTGAATAGTTCATGTGATTTCCCTCAGTATTTGTTTTTAACATACATGAGAATTCATTTGTTACTTTATTCCTAAGTATTGATACACTGTTTACTAACTTCTGATAGATTTCAACAAAGTAGGGAAGTTCACTTTTTGTTTCTACTTTGCTAAAAGTTTTTATTTTGGGATTTTGAATTTTATCAATGCAAAAGACACATAAATAATCTATATTTATGAGAGTTACACCATTTTGTAGATGATACCACCAAGAGTGAGGGGTTGAACGTATAGTCATTGCTAAGAAACAAAAACTGAGGGGAGCTTTTGGCAGTCTTAAAGGGTGGAGAGACTGTTAGACTTCAGGATTACAAGACTTCTAGGGCTTGAATGACCAAGATCCTAAAGAGAATATAAGCACAGAGAAGGAGAGCCAAAAGTCTGAACCATGTTTCAACCAGAAGTTTTTGCAGATTGCTAAACCGCACAAGCCAATAGGCAGAAAAGTTGAACCACAGGTGGCTACTAAGAAGGTGAGACGCTAAGCAGAATTTTCAGCAGTTTCATGGTACTAAAGAGATAGAAGAATCCTGGTAGATATCCTAGGCTTTCAGTTGAGATCTATAAATAACTACATTGTAACAGTAAGCATAAACCAGAGAAGACCCAAGTCTTTTAATTTTTTATTTGAATTATATGTAGTTCATGTATAATATACAGAAGTGATTCACAATTTTTAAAGGTTATACTCCCTTTATAGTTATTATAACATATTGGCTATATTCCCTGTGTTATACAGTATATCTATGGTTTTTTAAGAATATTTATTTATTTATTTGGGTGTGCTGGGTGTTTGCTGCAGCATATGGGATCTGGTTGCCTGACTAGGGATTGAACCCGTGTCCCCTGCATTGGGAGCACAGAATCTTAACCATTAGGCCACCAGGAAAGTCCCAATATTTGTATATTTTTAAAACAATTATTTATTTATTTTATTTCATTTTTGGTTGCTCTGGGTCTTTGTTGCTGCACATGGGTTTTCTCTAATTGCAGCGAGCAAGGGCTACCCTTTGTTGCAGTGTGCTGACTTATTGCAGTAGCTTCTCTTGTTGCAGAGCACAGGCTCTAGGTGTGCAGCAGACTTCAGTAGTTGCAACATTTGGGCTCAGTAGTTGTGACTCTTGGGTTCTAGAGCTTGGGCTCAGTAGTGGTGGAAGCACACGGGCATGGTTGCTCTGCATAATGTGGAATCCTCCTAGACCAGAGATTGAACCTGTGTCCAGGTGGATTCTTATCCACTGTACCACTAGGAAAGTCCCAGCTGTAATAGTTTGAGCCTCTTAAATCTCTGCCCTTTCCCACTTTCCTTTCTCTACTTAATAACCACTAATTTGTTCTCTATATATGTGTCTACTTTTTCATTATATTCAGTAGTTTTATTTTTTAAATTCCACATATAAGTGATGTCATACAGTATTTGTCTTCCTGTGTCTTGACTTATTTCACTTAGCATAGTGCCCTCCAAGTCCATCCGTGTTACAAATGGCAAAATTTCATTCTTTTTTATGGCTGAGTAGCAGCAGCAGCAGTATTCCATAGTGTGTTATGTGTATGTGTGTATATATATATCTATATCACATCTTCTTTATTCATTCATCTGTTGCTAGACACTGAGGTTGTTTCCATATCTTGGCTATTGTAAATTATGCTGCTGTGACCATTGGGTGCCTGTTCATAGGTCTTAATATGATTGAAAATTGTCTTCAAATTAGCTTAATGTCTGATTAAATGGAATTAGGTCCCATTACCAACCAGAAACTAAAGAAGATCTATTGCAAAAGATATCAGACACAACCTCTACAATTTTTATTATGCAACATCTGACATTCAGTCTCCAGATTCCAGGCATGCCAAGAGTTATGAACAAGAGAAAAACACATATATAACCACAGATGATCAGATGTGGACTTCAGTGCCACTTCCTTCATCCCTCTTTTGTTTCAGACGAGAAATCTGTCATTTGAATTGTTTTTTTTATCCTGTAGGTAAAGCATTGTTTCTCTCTGGCTATTTTCATTGTATTTTCTTTGTCCTTAGTTTTCAGAAGCTTAACTGTAAACTCTCTGGGTGTGGATTACTTTGAGCTTATCCTGTTTAGGATTCACTTAGTTTCTGTAAACTTGTGTGTTTTTCTAAGCTTGAGAAGTTACAAGCTTTTTGTTTCTTAGTGAACTTTTTCAGTCTTACTTTTTCTTCTCTCTTTTTGGGATTCCGAAGACATGGATAAAAGTCTTTTGTTGTAGTTCCACAGGTCCCCAAGGCTCTGTTTTATTTTATTATATTTTTCAGTGTTTTCCCTCTATTGTTTGGATTGGGTAGTTTCTTCTGTTCTGTCATCCAGTTCAGTGATTCTTTTCTCTGTCCTCTCCATTCTACTGTTCTCATCTGTTGAGTTTTTTATTTCAGTTATTGCATGTTTTCAGTTCTGAAATTTTTTTTTTTTGGTGTAATTTTTTCTTAGTTGAGACTCCCTGTTTTTTTATTTGTTTCATGCATGTGCATAATTGCTCTCAGAGACATTTTTATAATGTCCACTTCAAACGTTATGTCAGTAGTGGGCCATCAGGATTTTAATCCAGAATCTGCTTCTCAGTAACTTTATGAAGCTGGGCAACCTCTGGGGTTTTAATCTCTGATCTAATCTCTGCATTCCTTGCTTTTCATCTGTGTAAAATGGGGCTAATAACAGTAATTAGTAACTGCTGCACAGAATTATGGTAAGGGTACAGTTAATATGTATAATATGTTTATAGCATTAGCTAAGCACATAATATTAATATGTGTTCAATAAATATTGTGTGTGTGTGTAGTTGCGAAGTCATGTCCAACTCTTTGTGACCCCATGGACTGTAGCCTGCCAGGCTCCTCTGTCCATAGGATTTCCCAGGCAACAATACTGGAATGGGTTGCCATTTCCTTTTCCAGGGGATCTTCCCGACCTAGGGATCAAACTCTGGTCTCCTGCATTGGCAGGCAGATTCTTTACCACCGTGACACCAGGACATCCATCATCTTGGTAACTGGTGTCTGTGGGTTGTCTTTTTCCATTCAGTTTGACATACTCCTTGTTGTGATAAGAGTTATGAGATTTCTTGTTATGATGAGTGATTTTTATTTGATGCCTGGACATTTTGGATATTATGTTCTGAGACACTGGCTCTTATGTAAGCATTCTGATTTAGCTGGGTTCTTCTGGCACTGCTCCAGGATGGGAAGTAGAGGAGTGCTCTGCCACATTTCTGCCTAGTGGGAATAAAAGTCCAAGTTCCTCACTCTGCTTTTGTTGACTCTCAAGTTTGTGGGAGATTCCTCACTACTGCTGCTCAGAGACGGGAGGTCTGGCCTCTACTGAGTTCCCCAGCTGGGAGGGGCTGGTATGCCTCAGCTCTGCTCCCCACATGTCCTCCACAGGGGCCTTTTTACTGTTGGACAGTGGCAAAAGGCCCGACTCCACTAGGCCTCTTCTGACACCAGCCTGTCCTAAGGAAAGGGAAGTACATCTTCTTACTGCCAGGTGGACACCCAAGCTCTCCCTGTGGTCTTCACTGACACCAGCAGGAAGAAGGTCTCATTGTCACTTGGTAAGGACCAACTCCCAAATGGCCTTCTCTGACACCATGTGGTAGGGAGTGTGGGGTACCTTGTTACAGCTTGGAAAAGGTAGAAGGCTAGGTTCTCCATTTGGCCTTCGCTGGTAGAGCTTGGCCCACAGTTTTGTTCTGTGAGGGTTGGCTGGGGAGAACAGGATTTTTTAATTTGGTTGATTGTTTTGAAGGGTCTGGGCCTGTTGATGTTTCTAGGTTGTGAGCTTCGTCAGCTCCAAGTCTAGAGCATACATGGCATTAAAGAAAACCCATGGAGCTCACCACCATGCTGTTTCCCTTAGATCTGGTGGTTCCTAATTGATCCACCTTCTTCTCTCCACCTTTAGACTCTACTTATGTTAGTTATATCAATATTTGTTGTCCAGAACTTTTTAGTTTTACTTAGTGGGAAGAACAGGGAAAAATATATCTATTCTATCTTCCCTGAAGTGGAAGTCCTTAGTACTTTAAATTCTTAATTGTTTAATTTTCAATATAATTAAAGTACCTTTTAGTCTGTTTGCCATCTGTTGACTGGGTAGAATTTTATCAATGTGCCTCACTTTTAGGGATTTAAAATTTTTTTAATGAAAGTATGACTTATCATCTAGAAATAGAAGTTTTAGAATTAATCTTTTAGTCTTAATTATTTTGGAGGAAGAGCAACAGTTTTCTATATCTCATTTTATTAAAAATATATACATAAAATCTCTGAGTTTTGTTTGCTTAAAGATGAAGTCCGAAGAAGACTTCTGTATTAATTATGTATATCTTAAGAAATAAAGAATGCTACTTTAAATATATTAAATTTATTTACTGCCACTACCACCCCCACTTCCATTTTCTTAGTAGATTACATTAATTTCATGCAGCTGATCCAAATAGCTACAACTGACTGTTTCATTATTTTCTGATTTCAGGTTCTCTTTACAACTACATCAGAGATTGAATTAATATGCTAATAAATCACTAAATACTGCTCTGAGGGGTTTAGAAATAAGTTGGGTAAGTTTAATATCATCTTAAATACTACCTGGATTTTTCTAGTGAATTCCTGATTTGGACCTGTTATGCGCCTGGCATCAAGCTGGACACATTGAGTGGGGAGAGTGTTCTCACTTTGATTTTGCTCTTTGCTTATGGAGCTTCTCAGTTTTCTTTTGGATCTGGAACCCCTGGGAAGGTTTGCATAAAGCTGTTGTCACTTTTCACAAACATGCGTAGATATTCATAGCGTTTGAGGACCTTCTGACATCCCCCAGAGTTCACAAGCCTTGGGTCAAGTGTCTGCTGTATAGTTTTTAAGACACTTTTACATGCTTTGTTGCTCTTTTATTAATAAATATCACAACAGCCCTGAGAATTAGTGGCTTGTATTCATATTTAATAATGAAGAAACCAGTGCTCAAAGTGGTGTGTGACTTATCCAGTCGTGTAGCTATGAAATGCAAGTCTAGAACTGAAGGCTTTCTAAATTGTGGCAGTTTCTCAAGGGGGCATCAGCATTTTCTAAGGTTTTTGGTACTTACTGTCAAATTGCTTCCTAATAAGGTAGAGTTATCTTTTCCTCACTGTCAGGAAATAAGCATGTCTTTTCACACATTATCACATTGAGTTTTTCCCCACACCATTGTTTCTTAAACTGTTATGTATGTGGGATATACATTTATTTTCAGATTCTTTTCCATTATAGGTTATTACAAGACATTGAATATTGTTCCTGTATCAGTCCTATATAGTAGGTCCTTGGTTTTTATTTTATATATAGTAATGTGTATCTGTTAATCCCAGACTCCTAATTTATCCACTTCCCCCACCATGCTATACCCTCTGGCAACCATAAATTTGTTTTCTGTGTCTGCAAATCTGTTTCTGTTTCAATAATAAGCTCGTTTATTATTCTGTTTTTAAGTAAGCTCATATAATTTTTTTTTACATTGCTATAAGATGCTATTTGTCTTTCTCTGACTTCACTTAGTATGATAATCTCTAGGTTCATCCATGTTGCTGCAAATAGCATTATTTTACTTTTTATGGCTGAGTAGTATTCCATTGTATCTTTGTGCTGCATCTTCTTTATCCATTCCTCTGTTGATGGACATTTCTGTTCCTTTCATGTCTTAGCTGTTGTAAAAGGTGCTGCAGTGAACATTGGGGTGCATGTATCTTACTGAATTAGAGTTTTGTCCATAAGTGGAATTGCAGGATCATGTGATAATATGGAGCCATTACCAGATGGAACCATTTTGCCTTTTTGCATTTCTTTTCCATGGGGGTGGTCTTGATCCCTGGCTCCTGTACAGTGTTACAAACCTCCATCCATAGTTCTTCAGGCACTCTATCAGATCTAATCCCTTGAATCTATTTGTCACTTCCACTGTATAATCCTAAGGGATTTGATTTAGGTCATACCTGAATGGTCTAAGTGAAGAAGAACTAAAAAGCCTCTTGATGAAAGTGAAAGAGGAGAGTGAAAAAGTTGGCTTAAAGCTCAACATTCAGAAAACGAAGATCATGGCATCTGGTCCCGTCACTTCATGGAAAATAGATGGGGAAACAGTGTCAGACTTTATTTTTTGGGGCTCCAAAATCACTGCAGATGGTGACTGCAGTCATGAAATTAAAAGACGCTTACTCCTTGGAAGAAAAGTTATGACCAACCTAGATAGCATATTCAAAAGCAGAGACATTACTTTGCCAACCAACTAAGGTCCGTCTAGTCAAGGCTATGGTTTTTCCAGTAGTCATGTATGGATGTGAGAGTTGGACTGTGAAGAAAGCTGAGTGCTGAAGAATTGATGCTTTTGAACTGTGTTGTTAGAGAAGACTCCTGAGAGTCCCCTGGACTGCAAGGAGATCCAACCAGTCCATTCTGAAGGAGATCAGCCCTGGGATTTCTTTGGAGGGAATGATGCTAGCCACCTTATGCGAAGAGTTGACTCATTGGAAAAGACTCTGATGCTGGGAGGGATTGGGGGCAGGAGGAGAAGGGGATGACAGAGGATGAGATGGCTGGATGGCATCATGGACTCGATGGACGTGAGTGAGTGAACTCTGGGAGTTGGTGATGGACAGGGAGGCCTGGCGTGCTGCGATTCATGGGGTTGCAAAGAGTTGGACACGACTAAGTGACTGAACTGAATTGAATGGTCTAGTGGTTTTCTCTACCTTCTCCAATTTAAGTCTGGATTTGGCAATAAGTTCATGATCTGAGCCACAGTCAGCTCCTAGTCTTGTTTTTGCTGACTGTATAGAGCTTCTCCATCTTTGGCTGCAAAGAATATAATCAGTCTGATTTCGGTATTGACCATCTGGTGATGTCCATGTGTAGAGTCTTCTCTTGTGTTGTTGGAAGAGGGTGTTTGCTATGACCATTGTGTTCTCTTGGCAAAACTATTAGCCTTTGCCCTACTTACTCCAAGGCCAAATTTGCCTGTTACTCCAGGTATCACTTGACTTCCTACTTTTGCCTTCCAGTCCCCTATAATGAAAAGGGCATCTGTTTTGGGTGTTAGTTCTAGAAGGTCTTGTAGGTTTTCATAGAACCGTTCAGTTTCTTCAGCATTACTGGTCAGGGCATAGACTTGGATTACTGTGATATTGAATGGTTTGCCTTGGAAATGAACAGAGATCATTCTGTCATTTTTGAGATTGTATCCAAGTACTGCATTTCAGACTGTTTTGTTGACTCTGAGCACTACTGTATTTCTTCTAAGGGATTCTTGCCCACAGTAGTAGATACAAGGGTCATCTGAGTTAAATTCACCCATTCCAGTCCATTTTAGTTCGCTGATTCCTAAAATGTCTATGTTCACTCTTGCCATCTCCTGTTTGACCACTTCCATTTTGCCTTGATTCATGGACCTAACATTCCAGGTTCCTATGCAGTATTACTCTTTATAGCATTGGACTGGAAAAGGTCAGTTTTCATTCCAGTCCCCAAAAAGGGCAACACTAAAGAATGTTCAAACTACTGCACAGTTGCACTCATCTCACATGCTATCAAAGTAATGCTCAAACTTCTCCAAGCCAGCCTTCAACAGCACGTGGACCGTGAACTTCCAGATGTTCAAGCTGGACTTAGAACAGGCAGAGGAACCAGAGATCAGATTGCCAACATCTGTTGGATCATTGAAAAAGCAAGAGAGTTCCAGAAAAACATCTACTTCTGCTTTATTGACTATGCCAAAGCCTGTGTGGATCACAACAAACTGTGGAAAATTCTTCAAGAGATGGGAATACCAGACCACCTGACCTGCCTCCTGAGAAATCTTATGCAGGTCAAGATGCAAGAGTTAGAACTGGACATGGAACAACAGACTGGTTCCATATTGGGAAAGTAGTATGTCAAAGTTGTATATTGTCACCCTGCTTATTTAACTTACATGCAGAGTACATCATGAGAAATGCTGGGCTGGATGAAGCACAAGCTGGAATCAAGATTGCAAGGAGAAATATCATAACCTCAGATATGCAGATGACACCACACTTATGACAGAAAGCGAAGAAGAACTAAAGAGCCTCTTGATGAACGTGAAAGAGAAGAGTGAAAAAGTTGACTTACAACTCAACATTTAGAAAACTAAGATCATGGCATCTGGTCCCATCACTTCATGGGAAATAGATGGGGAAACGGTGGAAACAGTGACAGACTTCATTTTTCTGGGGGCTCCAAAATCACTGCAGATGGTGACTGCAGCCATGAAATTAAAAGATGCTTGCTCCTTGGAAGTAAAGTTATGACCAACCTAGACAGCATATTAAAAAGCAGAGACATTACTTTGCCAACAAAGGTCTATCTAGTTAAGGCTATGGTTTTTCCAGTAGTCATGTATGGATGTGACAGTTGGACTATAAAGAAAGCTGAGCACTGAAGAATTGATGCTTTTGAACTGTGTTGTTAGAGAAGACTCTTGAGAGTCCCTTGGACTGCAAGGACATCCAACCAGTCAATCCTAAAGGAAATCAGTCCTGTACATTCATTGCAAGGACTGATGCTGAAGCTGAAACTCCAATACTTTGGCCACCTGGTGTGAAGAACCAACTCATTGGAAAAGACCCTGATGCTGGGAAAGATTGAAGGCAGGAGGAGAAGGGGACAACAGAGGATGAGATGATTGGATGGCATCACCAACTGAATGGACATGAGTTTGAGTAAACTCTGGGAGTTGGTTACGGACAGGGAGGCCTGGCGTGCTGCAGTCCATGGCGTCACAGAGTCAGACACTGCTGAGTGACTGAACTGAACTGATGGTAATTCTGTTTTTAGTTCTTTAGTAGCAGTAGTGAAAGTAAGTCAGTCGTGTCAGACTGTTGCGACACCGGGGGCTGTAGCCAACCAGGCTTCTCTGTCCATGGGATTCTCCAGGCAAGAATACTGGAGTGGGTTGCCATTTCCTTTTCAATGTGATCTTCCCCACCCAGGAATCGAGCCCGAGTCTGCTGCATTGTAGGCAGATTCTTTACCGACTGAGCTGTGAGGGAAGCCCTTGTAGCTCTTTAGTGAACCTCTATACTCTTTTCCATAGTTGCTACACCAGTTTACATTTTCGGCAACAGTGGAGGAAGGTTCCCTTGTCTCCACATCCTCTCCAGCATTTGTTATTTGTGGACGTTTTGATGATGGCCATTCTGACTGGTGTGAGGTAATACCTCACTGTATTTTAATTTGCGTTTCTCTAATAATTAGCAGTATTGAGCATCTTTTCTTGTGCCTGTTGATCATCTGCATAACTATCTTTCATTTAATCTTTCAAAATTTTATAATAATGCTTTATAGAAATCTAACTTTTTTCTTCTAAATTAGGTAATTCATTTGGGTAGCATTTATTGAATATTTCTTTGGTTACCCACTGTTTGAAGTCTGCCTTTATCATATATATATATTATATATATATTATATAATATATGTGGGAATATATATGTTTGTATAATGTTCCTTTGGTCTCATTCTGTATTGCTGTGTTTATCATAGTATTTTAATGTTATATTATTGAAAGTAGCCTTTAAGTTTTCTCTTATTAGACTTTCAAAAATGTTTGTCTTGAATTGGGGGGAAGCTAGTATCTCTTTATTATCTATACTTATGCACCTTAGTGGAATCTTCTCTGTCTCTGGACTTCTGGGGACTTTGCTTATGTTCTGTGGCTCCCAAGAGTCTTTCCTTGGCTTTCTCACTAGAACGCGGAGAGTTTTCTTTCTCTCAGTAGTGGTGCCCATCCTCGTCCCCGTCCCCGTCCCTCCTGCCCCCCACCCACCACGCTTCAGTGTTGCACAGTTACACCCCCGAGAGCCCTCCTCTGTTGAAGGAGTAAGGGGGAAAAAAGAAGTGAGGCTGCCTTCCCCAACCCCAATACTCTTCATGCCACCCTGGCTCCTTTTTCTAGTTTCTTAGGAGATTGGAGCCAGTTTTCTCTTAGGCTTTTAAAGTTTCCCTCCTCACTTGTACAGCTTTATGACTTGGACTGGCTTCAGAGCGGGTCAGCAGAGAAAAAATAAGGAGCTGGGAACTCCCCATCCCAAACATTTACACTTTCCAGCTTGCAGAATCCCCTTTTATTCCAGTGAGAAAAAGGGAGTTTCTCTTACAGTTGTTGCTGTGTGCACCTGCTGTGTAATTCTGGGACTCGACCCACCCTCATGTCAAAGTGGTAAACAAGAAAGGATTTTTAAAATAGTGTGAACTCACTGCTAGATTGATTGTTCTTCACGTTTTGACTTCCCTTCCCAGTTTGCCTGCCATTGTTTATTTTTCAGAGTTCTCAGGTAACTGCTTTTAAGATTTTCTCCAGAGTTTTTTTTACTAATTGTAATCAGTGGGAGAGATATAATGGGCTTTTACTCCATCTTGAGACAATGGCACCCCACTCCAGTACTCTTGCCTGGAAAGTCCCATGGGCGGAGGAGCCTGGTAGGCTGCAGTCCATGGGGTTGCTGAGAGTCGGACACGACTGAGTGACTTCACTTTCGCTTTTCACTTTCATGCATTGGAAAAGGAAATGGCAACCCACTCCAGTGTTCTTGCCTGGAGAATCCCAGGGACGGGGGAGCCTGATGGGCTGCTGTCTATGGGGTTGCACAGAGTCGGACATGACTGAAGTGACTTAGCAGGCCTTCACTGAAAGTCAAGATATTTCATTTTGAAAATAGTTTTTGTTTTTATTTTCTAAAAATTCTTTCTTTTTCCTTGGTTGCTACATTTTATGACAGTTTTCTTATTTTATGGATATATTATATCGAATCTCTCTGAAGATACCAGTTAAAGTTAAGGACATTTTATTTCTTTTCATTGCCTTACTTTCTTTTTTATGGGTCTTTGTGCCTTTGCTTTTTCACCTTAGTGCCTCTTTTAGTTTTTATTAAGTAGCTGATGATTCTTGGCTTGTTGTTGTTCAGTTGCTCAGTTGCGTCTGACTCTTTGCGACACCAGGGACTGTAGCACACCAGGTTTCCTTGTCCATCACTATCTCCCAGGGTTTGCTCAAACTCATCTCTGTTGAGTTGATGATGCCATCTGACCATCTTATCCTCTGTCACCCCCTTCTCTTGCCATCAATCGTTCCTAGCATCAGGGTCTTTTCTAGTGAGTCTGCCCTTCACATCAGGTGGCCAAAGTATTGGAGCTTCAGCTTCAGCATCAGTCCTTCCAATGAATATTCAGGGTTGATTTCCTTTGTGATTGACCGGTTATGTGTCCCTGCAGTCCAGGGTACTCTCAAGAGTCTTCACCACCATCATAGTTTGAAAGCATCAGTTCTTGGCTGTTCTTTATAGTATTTTAGTCTCTATTTGCATGGAATATCTTTTTCCAGCCCTTTACTTTCAGTCTGTATGTGTCCCTTGTTTTGAGGTGGGTCTCTTGTAAGCAGCATATAGAGGGGTCTTGTTTTTGTATCCATTCAGCCAATCTTTGCCTTTTAGTTGGGGCATTCAACCCATTTACGTTTAAGGTAATTATTGATAAGTATGATCCCGTTACCATTTACCTTATTGTTTTGGGTTCGGGTTTATACATCCTTTTTGTGTTTCCTGTCTAGAGAATATCTTTTAGCATTTGTTGGAGAGCTGGTTTGGTAGTGCTGAATTCTCTCAACTTTTGCTTGTCTGTAAAGCTTTTGATTTCTCCTTCGTATTTGAATGAGATCCTTGCTGGGTACAGTAATCTGGGCTGTAGATTATTTTCTTTCATCACTTTAAGTATGTCTTGCCATTCCCTCCTGGCCTGAAGAGTTTCTATTGAAAGGTCAGCTGTTATCCTTATGGGAATCCCCTTGTGAGTTATTTGTTGTTTTTCCCTTGCTGCTTTTAGTATTTGTTCTTTGTGTTTGATCTTTGTTAATTTGATTAGTATGTGTCTTGGGGTGTTTCGCCTTGGGTTTATCCTATTTGGAACCCTCTGGGTTTCTTGGACTTGGGTGATTATTTCCTTCCCCATTTTAGGGAAGTTTTCAACTATTATCTCCTCAAGGATTTTCTCATGGTCTTTCTTTTTGTCCTCTTCTTCTGGGACTCCTATAATTCGAATGTTGGAGCGTTTCATATTGTCCTGTAGGTCTCTGAGATTGTCCTCATTTCTTTTAATTCGTTTTTCTTTTTTCCTTTCTGATTCATTTATTTCTACCATTCTATCTTCTATTTCACTGATCCTATCTTCTGCCTCTGTTATTCTACTATTTGTTGCTTCCAGAGTGTTTCTGATCTCATTTATTGCATTATTCATTGTATATTGACTCTTTTTTATTTCTTCTAGGTCCTTATTAAACCTTTCTTGCATCTCCTCAATCCTTGTCTCCAGGCTACTTATCTGTGCTTCCATTTTGAATTCCAGATTTTGGATCATTTTCACTATCAATATTCGGAATTCTTTCTCAGGTAGATTCCCTATCTCTTCCTCTTTTGTTTGGTTTGATGGGCTCTTCTCCTGCTCCTTTACCTGCTGAGTATTCCTCTGTCTCTTCATCTTGGTTATATTGCTGCGTTTGGGGTGGCCTTTCTATATTCTGGGAATTTGTGGAGTTCTCTTTATTATGGAGCTTCCTCACTGTGGGTATAGTTGTATCAGTGGCTTGTCAAGATTTCCTGGTTAGGGAGGCTTGAGTTGGGGTTCTGGTGAGTGGAGCTGGGTTTCTTCTCTCTCGAGTGCACCCTGCTGCTCAGTCTTCTGGGTGTACCGCTGACCAGCACCCCCAGAAGTTTTAGTAAAGAAGTCTGCTTGCCGTTTGGCTGGGAAAGTCTCTCCAGGGCTGCGATTGCCCCTTTCCAGCCCTTACGGCTCTGGCTGCCTGTCCCTGGCGGGGGATGGTCTGCAGCCAGCTACTTCCGTTCTGTCCTTTGTTCTGTGCGCAGTCCTGGCGGTGTCCTATGTTCGAGCTTTTCGTGTGGTTAGCTATCCCCCAGTCTGGTTTACTAGCCCAAGTTAGTTCGTTCTGGTTACTTGCCGGGCTTTCCTACCCGATTCTTACAAAGCTGTGCAGCCCGCGCCTCGCGCGCGTCCCTGCCCCGCCCCCACTTGCTAGTGGCGGGTGCCGTTTTATGTGCTGCTTTTCCGCTGGGGAAGTCACTGTTGGGCTTGTAATCTGTCGGTTTTAATTATTCATTTATGTATCGTTCCTGTTATGATGCCCTCTGTGTTTCCAGGGCTCGCCACCGACTCGGCAGGGAGAGTGGTTCCTGGTGTTTGGAAACCACTCTTCTTAAAGTTCCTTTCCCAGGTCGGGCTTCCCTACCCGGGACGGAGCTCCCTCCCCACCTCCTTTGTCTCTTTTTTCGTCTTTTATATTTTTTCCCTACCTGTTTTTGAAGGCAATGATCTGCTTTTCTGGGTGCTTGATGTCCTCTGCCAGCATTCAGAAGTCGTTTTGTGGAGTTTGCTCGGCGTTGAAATGTTTTTTTGAGGAATTTGTGAGGGAGAAAGTAATCTCCTCGTCCTAATCCTCCGCCATCTTCCCTCTTTATAGTATTTTAAAATGAAGGTCTAAACCAGTGTTTGTCCAACATTCAGTAATGGTCTCTTGGGGACCAAGTTTAAATGCAGATTCCTAGCCTTATTCTCAAAACATCTGATTCAGTATGTCTTGGTGGTGCATCTGAACAGTTTAGATAATTCTGACGCTGTTAACATCTTGGTAACTGGTGTAATTCTGTAAAGCTCGGTTCTTCTCTCCAGAGAATTGTATTCTCCACTGAATATTATCACTGACCACATGACTCTGCAAGTTGGTTTCCCAGTTGCTGTGGTAAATGGGATGTAGAGTTCCTTTTTTCTTTTTTTTTTTTGCAGTTGCAAAGACAAGGCTAACACACTTCTGCTGTAAGTGAAAGTGAAAGTTGCTCAGTCATGTCCAACTCTTTGCAACCACATGGCCTATACAGTCCATGGAATTCTCCAGGCCAGAATACTGCAGTGGGTAGCCTTTCCCTTCTCCAGGGGATCTTCCTAACCCAGGGATTGAATCCAGGTCCCTCACATTGCAGGAGAATTCTGTACCAGCTGAGCCAGAAGGGAAGCCAAGAATATTGGAGTGGGTAGCCTATCCCTTCTCCATGGGATCTTTCTGACCCAGGAAATGAACCAGGGTCTCCTGCGGATTCTTTGTAGGTGGATTCTTTACCAACTGAGCTATGAGGGAAGCCTCTGCTATAAGGAAGGGATTTATCTACAAGGAGAGTTCTGATTATTTCTGCGTTGTCTTCCCTCTATCACAGTCTATCGAGATTGTCCCTAACCTGCTATTATCTCCAACTCAAAGTTCATACTATAAGTCCTCTGACAAAGACTTTAGACCCACAGTAAATGCTGTGGTCATTATTTACCGTTTATCATCAGAGTTTTTATTGGTTATCTTTGGTGATTTTCACTTAGTTGTTCTGTGGCTTGACGAGGTGTTTGAGGAGAAGAAGAAGTAGATACTCAGTCTGCCATCTTGAACTGGAAATCCATTGTTACTTTTAAAGTGATGTTGATTTCTAGTATGCCATGAAGTGTTTCTTTTGAATTCTTAAATAAAGCAAACATCATAAAATCTGTAGCAGGATCATAACTTATTCCTACTAACTCAGGTATATGAAGAAAATACAGCTTCTGTATTTTTCTAAAAGCCCTGTCTTCCTTTTGATGAACCCTGGGTACTGGGTAACTGGAGGAAGAGTACCAGTGTTATTCCAAGCCGGTAAACTAAGTCATATCTAGTAATTTAAATTGATCTCTTTGGATAGTTCAGTCTCTGTTTGGACACTAGTCATTCAGGTATCATCTCTTTTCTCTCATTTCCCACAATGGAATTTAATGGATGCTTGTGTGACCTTGTAGTCATGGAAGGATACCAGAACCATCAAGTCCATGTGCTGTTTTCTCTGGTTTCTTACTGGTCTGTCCTTTAAAGTAACTGGTCAGGCTATTTCCTGGAATTGTGATTACTGTGGTGCCCCCAGCACTGTCCTAGAGTATTCTTCAGGTGTCTAAAGCTGAAGTTTACAACTAATGTTACTCTAGATCTGTTCTCTTGGTTCCCAGGATTTATTGCCATTTGCCCAGGTGTCATGGATAACCTGAGGTCTGGTTTGGGATTCCCATCGACTCACTAGCCAGGTGCTCTCTTTTCCAGGCCTCTGCTGTGGAGCCGCTTTGCCCCTGTTACAGGGACCTCTTCTGGCAAACTTAAATCATCATCTTAAGTTACCTTTCTGCACTAGTTTAGTGCAACTAGGAATTTCCCAGAGCCTTTCACGGCACATAGGAGAGAAAGGAGGCCCCAGAGCAGGTCTCACCCCTTCCTCTATTGGATTGGGCTTCCATGCACATGCTCTGGTGTGGCTCACTCCAACTCGTGCTATGCGTGCATGTGCTCCGTCCCTCAGTTGTGTTCGACTCTTTGGCCCCTCCCTCTGGCCCCCTTGGACTATAGCCTTCAGTCTGCTCTGACCGTGGAATTTCCCAGGCAAGAATACTGGAGGGGGTTGCCATTTCCTTCTCTAGGGAGTCTTCAGACCCGGGGCTCTCACTCTTGTCTCTTGTGTCTCCTGCATGTGCTGACTGGTTGTTTACCACTAGCGCCACCTGGGGGGCCCAGGGTGTGTATGAGGGGAGAGAATGGCTTGGTGGGGGTGGGCAGTGGGGGTACACAGGATGTTTCTGGAAGGCGGTGACTTTCCACTTACTCAACAAGAAGCAGAGCAGAAACCATTCTAACTCCCAGATTTCCTCAGTCTTTCAGACATTCCTTTCCTTTTGCAGCCTCGACCTGGATTGGGTAAAGGAAGTACTGGTCTAATCACTTGCTTCTCCTGTCTCAGTTTTAATGTCTTTATCCCACAGTCCTTTGGCCAGAATCAGGATTTGGTTTTTGTTTTGTTTTTGGCTGTGCTGAATCTTCATTTCTGTGAAGGCTTTCCCTAGTTGCCTTAAGTTGGGGGCTACTCTCCAGCTGCAGTGCATGGACTTCTCGTTGCAGTGGTTCTCTTATTGGGGAGCACAGGCTCCAGGGCATGCAGGCTTCGGTGGTTGTGACGCATGGGCTCAGTACTTTCAGCTCTGGGCCTCAAGAGCATAGGCTCAGTAGTTGTGGCCCATGGGCTTAGTTACTCTGCAGCACATGGGGTCTTCCTGGGGTCGAACCCGTATCTCCTCCATTGGCAGGTAGATTCTTCACTGAGCCACCAGGGAAGCCCCAGAATCAGGAATTTGAGGCTTTAATTTGCAGTCTCTCGGTTGTATCCTCCTTCTATCCTAGGTAGTAGGCATTATGTTCTAGCTACCATGAGCAAAAGGGATATCTGCTCTCCAAAGTGAAAGAAACTGCACTCTTGAATCTTTCAAGCTTGGTCAGAAAATATTAGTGTAAAAAAATATGTCTTTCTTTGGGAAAACCAGACCTTCAAGACTTATCTTGCTGGAAAATCCTTTTTTTAACTCAAAAGGCAAATGTTAAATATTTATCTAAACTTCTCCAAGGAAGTGGTTGTTACTTGTAGAACAGTAGAAAAGTTAGTAGAAGGAAATGCAAATAGGAGAAAATATAACTGTTTTCCTAATCATTAAGGTATATCTACCTTCATTACTCTTTTTTTTTTCCCCGAAGTTTCCTTGTTTTTCCTTGTACATTTACTCTTTTACCCTTTTATTGTGGTATAGATTCTTACATGATTATATTTCTAAAACATACTTTAGTTTTTATTTGATTTATATTAAGTCTGTAGTTTTTGGATCAGTTTGTAACTTAATAATAGTTTTCCCAAACAGGAAAATAATCTGTCTATATCTTTTTCTACCTTTAAAGAACATTTATCAGTAAGGTTTTGTAAAATTTTGAAACATGACTTTAAAATATAGAGCTAATATTCTTTTTTACATGAGTTTTTTTCTTTCTGTTTGTGTGTGTGTGTAAGAAAGCAAAATCCAGTTTGTAACTTGGTGCTTCTGCTCTGTGGCTCCTTCCTGTGTGTTCCCATGGTACTTTGTTTATTTGTTTTTTCTAAAATTCCTCATATTTGTATTTACTTGGGTGGATTAGGTCAAGGACAGGGACTCAGGTAGTGCTTATCTTTATTTGCCTTAGTGCCTAACAAATTCCTGCTCCTAAGAGGCTTGGGGGAATTAGCACTTCCTGTACTCCTTCACGGATTTATTTTTCTCCATAGTACTTACTGTATTCTAACAGACTACATTATTTACTTGTTTTATTTATCATCTCTCTCCTCTCACTAAATTGTAAGTGCCACCATGGCAGGGATTTTTAACTGTTCTGCCTACTAACACCTAGAAGAGTACCTGGAACAGAGGTGATCAGTGATTATTTGTGGAATGATTAACTAATGAATTGTTCATATTTAGATACTTGCCTGAATTATACTGTATGATCCATAAAATATGATAGGTATAAATGCTGATACGGAAAAAAATTATGTAATCATGAAACTGTAGAGTTCAAAAGCTAGGAAAACCTTAATATCATCTGATCTGTCTCATTTTGGGAAATGACCAAAAGGTGAAATGACTTGATTTAAGCCCAGGGTCAATTATTTGTAGAGATGGAACAAGAATTGAGAACTCTTGAGTAAAATTTAATAGTTAATACTGATATTTGGATATGTGGTAGGAAAGATGTGTGATTATGGCTAAGAAAAACAAATCAGAAATTAGGTATATGTAGGCAAGTGACCTGATCTCCCAGGCATCAGATTCCTCCTCTGCAAACCAAGAATAATTCACCTTTCTTATAAATCATTCTGAGACATATATGAGACAAAGCATATTAACTTAAGAATGCACATTGCCTGGCATTTGGTGAAGGCTCAGTGAAGGTGGCTCCCATTATTACTATTTGGAATATTTTTCTTGATATCACAATAAATACCATTTAGGTTTTAATTTTTCCTTCATAGTGCTCTTGCCTGGAAAATCCCATGGACGGAGGAGCCTGGTGGGCTGTAGTCCATGGGGTGGCTAAGAGTCGGACACGACTGAGCGACTTCACTTTCACTTTTCACTTTTCTGCATTGGAGAAGGAAATGGCAACCCACTCCAGTGTTCTCGCCTGGAGAATCCCAGGGATGGGGGAGCCTGATGGGCTGCCGTCTATGGGGTCACACAGAGTCGGACACGACTGAAGCGACTTAGCAGTAGCAGCACATTAACAGAATTTGCAATTGTGTATTTAATGTCTCTCTTCTCTGTTAGATGTTAAGTTTCATAAAGGCATCTTTATTGTGATGTATCCAGTTTTCTTATGCAGTGCCTGAAACATGATAGACACTGCATATGTATGAATTAATTAACTTGAGAAGGTTGCTAAGAAGTTTGAAAAGAGAAACATTTGATGAAAACCTTTTGACTAACGAAGGTTAAGAAGAATAAGTTGGGCAGCTTTATATTAAAGCTATAGGTACCTTCTTAGTCTCAAATACTTCTAAGGAACTTTATGCTTTTAATTTGTTTTTCCCAAGTAAACTGCTCTGCTGGAAAGCAAATTCACTGACTTCCTGGCAAGGATATTAGTTGAGTTTATAAGATACTGTTCATTGTAAAGGACTAAATTATCTTTTGGGGACCACTCTTGGATAAGATAAACTGATCCATTGAGGTACTTGATCTGTGGGACTAAGCGATTAAGCACCTCAATAACAGTCTTGAGGCTGTGTCCAGCCATCAGTCTATCTATCTCTTGTTACTTTACCTAGCTTCATTTGATGAAAATCAGGAAAACTGTTTTTCTCCTCAAATTGCTATCCCCTCCTACTTTTTTTGTACTGTTTTGAAGCAGTAACCATGGTTACTAGTAAGCTCCTTGGAGCTTTGAAAACATTAGTCAGTTTCACAGCTGGAGGTAGAGTGATCTAGATAAAAGCAGAAGAAAAAAGCTGACTGTGTTTTTTTTCCTTCTGTTAGAACTGAGTTCTTTCAGTGGGGAGCACTTCACATAGAGTGAAATGTTCTTTATTCCCACCAAAGTAGACCATGTTTCATTTAAATTAACAGTAGGCTAGCACCTGGCTCCTTTTTAGAGTCAGGAAAAGGAGGTAATGCTACCACTCACCTGCTCTCCACCTGAATCTCCTCCCTCTCTACCCTCTTCTCTCTCTTTTCTGTTTCTTTACACCTCCCCAGGGCCAGTAGTGAGTGAAGTAATACTGACATTTGAGGCCCAGATGGATAAGGTTATGAAGTTGCAGCTTTGGATTAACGGGGTGGGTAAGGGGAGGGGTGAAGGAGCACTAAAATCTTGGTCCAATGGTGAAGTGAAAGTCGCTCAGTTGTGTCCAACTCTTTGCCACCTCATGGGCTATACGGTCCATGGAATTCTCCAGACCAGGATACTGGAGTGGGTAGCCTTTCCCTTCTCCAGCGGATGTTCCCAACCCAGAGATCAAACCCAGGTCTCCTGCATTGCAGGTGTATTCTTTACCAGCTGACCCACAAGGAAAACTCAAGAATATTGAAGTGGGTAGCCTATCCCTTCTCCAGTGGTATAGTGGTTCAGTTCAGCTCAGTTGTGTCTGACTCTCTGTGACCCCATGAATCACAGCATGCCAGGCCTCCCTGTCCATCACCAACTCCTGGAGTTCACTCAAACTCATGTCCATCAAGTCGGTGATGCCATCCAGCCATCTCATCCTCTGTCGTCCCCTTCTCCTCCTGCCCCCAATCCCTCCCAGCATCAGAGTCTTTTCCAGTGAGTCAGTGCTTCACATGAGGTGGCCAAAGTATTGGAGTTTCAGCTTCAGCATTAGTCCTTCCAATGAACACCCAGGACTGATCTCCTTTAGAATGGACTGGTTGGATCTCCTTGCAGTCCAGGGGACTCTCAGGAGTCTTCTCAACACCACAGTTCAAAAGCATCAATTCTTCGGCACTCAGCTTTCTTCACAGTCCAACTCTCACATCCATACATGACCGCTGGAAAAACCATAGCCTTGACTAGACAGACCTTCGTTGGCAAAGTAATATCTCTGCTTTTCAACATGCTAACTAGGTTGGTCATACCTTTCCTTCCAACGAGTAAGCGTCTTTTACTTTCATGGCTGCAATCACCATCTGCAGTGATTTTGGAGCCCCCCAAAATAAAGTCCGACACTGTTTCCACTGTTTCCCCATCTATTTGCCATGAAGTGATGGGACCAGATGCCATCATCTTCATTTTCTGAATGTTGAGCTTTAAGCCAACTTTTTACCAGGAGCATATTTGTCAGGATCAAGGACTTCCTCTTGTGAGAGGGCCAGAATAAGTGATTTCTAGAAGTAAATTTTGAGGGATGGTGGTATTGAGAAGAGAAAGGAAATCTATATTTATTAAGCATCTAGTATGTACATCTGAAGCTTCCCAGGTGGCACAATAGTAAAGAATCCACCTGCCAGTGCAGGAGACCCAAGAGACATGTGTTCAGTCCCTGAATTGGGAAGATCCACTGGAGTAGGAACTGAACTGAGGAAATGACAACCAATTCCAGTATTCTTACCTGGCAGTGTCATGGACAGAGGAACCTGGCAGGCTACAGTCCATGGGATTGCAAAGAGTCGAACACAACTGAGTGTGTATGCACACGTGCACACATACACACACACATGCACATGAAGTACCTGCATTAGTATTTCTACTGTATTATGCTGTCTCTTACTCTAGGCTGTGAAAGGACTCTGAAAAATTTAGAATAGCTGATTTATACCATCTTGTTTCTTGGTGTGATCGAGACCAGGAGTTGGCAGACTACAGTCTGTGGGCCAGATCCTGCCTATAGTCTGTTTTCAGTAAAGTTTTATTAAAACATAGCCACCATGCCCATTCATTTTTGTGTAGTCTATGATTGCTTCTCCACGTTGAAGGCAGAATTGAGTACTTGCTGTCCTGTACAGAGACTGGGTAGCCTGTAAAACCTGATGTATTTGCCGTCTGGCCTTTTACAGAAAAATCTGCTATCCCCTCATCTAGATGAGCTGGATCAGTTCTTCTTGGACCAGGTACAGGAAGGGTTATATTGTGAGAAAACACACTCATAGGCTGCACTCCTGTGGACATTAGAATAGTGGCATCTTGAAGGGACGATGCTGGGGATTTGAATAAAAGTGGTGGGCTTTCTGGCCATTTTCAGTCATAAGCCCAAACCTAACTTGTGAGAGGAAACTTTAAATGTGATCTTTGTATTTTGTTTTCAACATTTCTTTGCCATCTTCTGTTCCTACATACATAGCTGTAGTCTCAAATGGACTTAACTCCAATTCTGTTTCCTACACTTCCATAAATGTAATTTAATTGGAAATGAACTTGGAGATCATCTGCTCAAATATCCTTATTTTACAGACTCCAGAAACCAAGTTCCTAAGAAGTTATCCTATACCTGATGTCACAAAAGCAGGTTAGTTGCAAATCCTGGGAATAAAGCTCTGATTTTTTGACTAATTTCCTGCTGTCTTGCATGGAGACATTTACTTATGAAGTCTACCCTCACCCATATATCTGCAGCTCTAAGAAATCTTAGAAATCTAAAGAAACAACCAAAGATGAGAGAAGTGCTAAATCTAGATTCTAATTTAACTCTGCTACTGGTTATCATTTTTAGTAAGTGTACCAATCTTTGATAAACAGAAGACTCTAGAAGATAAATTAGGCTTGTAAGGATGACTGTGAATTAAGTTCCAGTTATTTGCTGGGAAATATGCAAGTTTTTCAAATAAACACAGTAATTCCTCAGTAATTTGTAAGTAAAACATTGTAGAAGCAAGAATCCCTATTGCTATAAGTGGAGTATGTAATTGTGTTTAAATGTTTTTCTTTTGTGAACTGTACAAGCTGTAATTTATAATAAAAGTTTAATTTATGACTTCATGATCTAATGAAAAACTCTTCCTTAAGAAAATTAAATATTGTTTAGCTAAAAATACAAAAAAGGAATATGCCAGATATTGTAGCCATTTTACTTTTATATTCCTGATAGGGATATTGCCATAATAACTGGGGCAGAGTCATTACGTATTTTCCTTAAATTCAGTACTGGAAAGGCCTCTCCCTTTATTGCATCAGAAAATAATAATAGAATTTCTTCTTGCTAGTTCCCCAGGGACCCATTTTAGACAGGAGAAATCCTAACAGCAGCATGCACACACACACACAAATCTACATTGGAACCTCTGCTTAAGAGCAGATATTAGTATCCTTTTGGCTTATTCTGTAGATGATTTGTAAAGCCTTAACACCAATATTAGATGCATGTATTTAATTAATCTCTACAGAATTGTAAAATTGTTTCTTTTTTTTCCCTTTGTGTACTAAGTTAGGCCCCTCTACTTTCTTTGTTTTTACATTGGAAAAGTTAATTTTTTTTCTTAGCAATGTAAAATAATGAGCAAATTTAAGTTGCAGCTTAATAGACTTAACCTATCTTAATTATAAATTACGATGTGATGAAACCATTAAACTCAAAATACGTGATTGCTATTTAATCTTTCAGAAATTTAAGCCATTTTAGCAGTTAAATCGGAGAAGGCAATGGCACCCCACTCCAGTACTCTTGCCTGGAAAATCCCATGGGTGGAGGAGCCTGGTAGGCTGCAGTCCATGGGGTTGCTAAGAGTCGAACACGACTGAGTGACTTCACTTATGCTTTTCACTTTCCTGCATTGGAGAAGGAAATGGCAACCCACTCCAGTGTTTTTGCCTGGAGAATCCCAAGGACGGGGGAGCCTGGTGGGCTGCCGTCTGTGGGGTTGCACAGAGTCGGACACTATTGAAGTGACTTAACAGCAGCAATTAAATATTTTGTATTTCATTTATATCTTTATTGAAGGCCTATCTCCAAATGGATTGTCCAAATAAAAAATCAAAAGGAACACCTATTTGTTTAAATTTGGAATTCCTAAGTAAATATTTTTATTATAGTTGGTTCGTTAGAGTTGAGATTGAGATATAATCATAATGGTTTTGGGTGTCAGTTAATCTGGAATTCTTGGTTTACCAGCATAGCTTAATTGTCTAAGCTAGTAGTTTTCAGTTCTTCAAAACCAGGTTTCTCTTTGATAGTCATAGAAGTAATTGATTCCTCTTTGCTATTATTTGAAATTTAAAGTAAATTTCATTTGTTAAAAAAAACCAAAAGATTTAGGTACAAAGTGCTTTTTTTCCCTCCAAACTCAATAACATGTCCCCAGTTTACTGAATTCTGTATAAATTTACAGAACAGAAATTTATAACATGTGTTCCTTGGACCACTTCAGAGGGTCATTGAACTTTCTGATACTATATACAAAGTTTTGTCCCTGTGAAAATTATTTTGAGGTAAAGTGTCTGGCTTCTTATTGAAGTCTCAAAGCTATCTATCACCCAAAGTCAAAAACTGTTTTTTTTAATAAGGCTTCTAGAAGCTTCTTGCCTTCCAAAGGAGTAGTGAAGGTAAATTTGCTTTTCTTTCTGTAGAATCTTGGCATGACCAACTTCGATTTTTTCATAGGTGAGGAAATGGAAGCTCCTAGAAGTTAAGTGACTTACTCAAGGATATTGTAGTTAAATCCTTTTTTAATTAACATAGGTTCCCCTAGGGCTCTTGTGGCATCCTAATAGATTTCTTAGGACTTTTTAACCTTCCAGCCTATGCACAAAGGTTGTTGAAGTTTCAACTTGGCAGCAAGATATTTGAATACAAAGCTTTTATAGGTGCAATAGAGATCCCTCATAATTTGCTCCAGTTGTTTCATGAAACATTAGCATGATACTCTTTATGTAGTTTCTTAGAGGATCTGTATATGGAGGGCCCCTAAAGTCCCAAAGGAAAATCTCTGAGTCTTCATAAAAAAAGCAATGTTCATATGAAAATATAGGAGCAAGGTCGTGAGACTTCAGACTAAGAAATCTCAGGCCTGTAAACATTTTGTTCATTCATTTAACATTTTCTTCATCATTCATGTTTATTATGTGCCCACTATGGGACTATAGATTTAACTAGTTGATAAAGAATACTTGTGATAAAATATGACATTCTGTTCATTTAATAATACTACCAGTTTAATTAATGTTGGAAGGTGCTTTCCTTTCTAATTACTAACCCAAAGGAAAAAATATTGTACAATAATATTGACAGCCATTTTATACAGTGGTCATTAGTACACCAATATGATAGAGTTGTGAAATATTATAAATTCTCAGACTACTGGTAATTAAGGAGATCTCCTTGTTTAAATATAAGACCAATGCAGGGTGAGAAAAAAAATTTTGATTCGTTTACCATGTTACACTATCTGATAAAGATTTAACTATTATTCTTAAGTTAATTTTTTAATGTTTAAATTTACTGGTCATATTTTACATTGTGAACATAGATCCTGAGTTTTTATATTTCTTGGTAATATATGGTAGGTTAAGTGTTGAAAAAAGTGTATGGCAAGTATGCGACAAATTAATTGAAAATATCCTTGCTGCTGATGCTAAGTCACTTCAGTCGTGTCCGACTCTGTGCAACCCCACAGACGGCAGCCCACCAGGCTCCCCCGTCCCTGGGATTCTCCAGGCAAGAACACTGGAGTGGGTTGCCATTTCCTTCGCCAATGCATGAAAGTGAAAGGTGAAAGTGAAGTCGCTCAGTCATGTTCGACTCTTAGCGACCCCATGGACTGCAGCCTACCAGGCTCCTCCATCCATAGCATTTTCCAGGCAAGAGTACTGGAGTGGGGTGCCATTGCCGTCTCCTGAAAGTATCCTTAAATGAACTTAAATTTCAGTCACTCTTCATGTATACTTAAGGTGCTTTTAAAATAAGGATTTTATGATTTAATATGCATTTCAAAGATCCAGAGACTAATCCCATTTTACAATGTTTATTTTATAGAGTATACTTGAGATTTATGAACTGTGAGATTTGTGTGTCTTTCCTATTTGAGTTAATCAGTTTGGCCTTTTAAACTGGGAAAAGATTCTTCAACATTCTAAATCTTACTCTTAAGATTCCTTAGCCAGTTCTTACAAAGTAATCACTCCAAAGGAATAGTAACAATCTGGTATTTATATTGTGCTTGTTTCACGTTCTGTTCTTTTAAAATGTTTTTACTTTATTTCTGTATTTTTAAGGTATATAATTGGTTTCCAAGGGTGACTCTATGATGACTGATATTTTCATTAATAGGCACTTAAGATTCAATTCGGAGAAGGCAACGGCACCCCACTCCAGCACTCTTGCCTGGAAAATCCCATGGACGGAGGAGCCTGGTGGGCTGCAGTCCATGGGGTGGCTAAGAGTCGGACACGACTGAGCGACTTCACTTTCACTTTTCACTTTTCTGCATTGGAGAAGGAAATGGCAACCCACTCCAGTGTTCTTGCCTGGAGAATCCCAGGGACGGGGGAGCCTGGTGGGCTGCCGTCTATGGGGTCACACAGAGTTGGACACGACTGAAGCGACTTAGCAGCAGCAGCAGCAAGATTCAATCGATGTAGGAGCTTCAGTTAATATATGAGTCCCTTCTCTGTGCTCCATGAATAGTATCTTGAGCTCATAACCTTATAATATTTATTACATTATTTTAATTATTTGTTTCTTCAACTAGACCACACCAACTCCCAAGTCCTTGAGGAGGGGAATCTAGATCAACTTTGAATCTTCAGAATGTATGATAGCATGCAGCAGACAGTATATGTTTTTAAATGAATAAATTGATTGAAGGACTGCACACATTACAGAGGGTCATCTGCTTTATTCAAAGTCTCCTGATTTAAATGTTAATGTCATGGAAAAAAACCCAAACAAACAAACCCTTCAAAGCGACATCTAGACTGGTGTTTGACTGTATATCTGGACACTGTAGCTTAGCCAAGTTGACATGTAAAATTAACTATTAGGTACCACGTAAGTAAGTAATTTCAGTGGGGGAAAAATATTCCTTAGTATTTTCATAAATTAGCTATAAAAATTGAAATTAGTGTAAGAAATATCAAGTTAAAAAGAAACATCCATGGCTGTGGTTGCTGCTGTTGCTGCTAAGTTGCTTCAGTCGTGTCCAACTCTGTGCAACCCTGTATGTGGCAGCCCACCAGGCTCCCCCGTCCCTGGGATTCTCCAGGCAAGAACACTGGAGTGGGTTGCCGTTTCCTTCTCCAATGCATGAAAGTGAAAAGTAAAAGTGCAGTTGCTCATTCGTGTCCGACTCTTCGCAACCCTATGGACTGCAGCCTACTAGGCTCCTCCACCCATGGGATTTTCCAGGCAAGAGTACTGGAGTGGGTTGCCATTGCCTTCTCCAATGGCTGTGGCTAGGAATAATATATTTGTATAATAGAATTTTTATGTCAGTACAGCATGGGAAAACAAAGCATATGAACAAGTATAACGTAATACATAATAGAAAATTTTCAAGAAACGATCAGAATGGGGTTGAAGGCAAGTATTCTTAAAGCATAGAAATTTTGATCAAAGTTTGAAGAAAGTATCAGTTCAGTTCAGTCGCTCAGTCGTGTCTGACTCTGCAACCCCATGCATTGCAGCATGCTAGGCGTCCCTGTCTGTCGCCAACTCCTGGAGTTCACCCAAACTCCTGTCCATCGAGTCAGTGATGCCATCCAGCCATCTCATCCTCTGTCGTGCCCTTTTCCTCCTGCCCCCAATCCCTCCCAACATCAGAGTCTTTTCCAATGAGTCTACTCTTCACATGAGGTGGCCAAAGTATTGGAGTTTCAGCTTTAGCATCATTCCTTCCAAAGAACACCCAGGACTGATCTCCTTTAGGATGGACTGGTTGGATCTTCTTGCAGTTCAAGGGACTCTCAAGAGTCTTCTCCAACACCACTGTTCAAAAGCATCAATTCTTCTGTGCTCAGCTTTCTTCAGAGTCCAACTTTCACATCCATACATGACCACTGGAAAAACCATAGCCTTGACTAGACAGACCTTTGTTGGCAAAGTAATGTCTCTGCTTTTCAATATGCTATCTAGGTTAGTCATAACTTTCCTTCCAAGGAGTAAGCTTCTTTTAATTGCATGGCTGCAGTCACCATCTGCAGGGATTTTGGAGCCCCCCAAAATAAAGTCCGACACTGTTTCCACTGTTTCCCCATCTATTTCCCATGAAGTGATGGGACCAGATGCCATGATCTTCGTTTTCTGAATGTTGAGCTTTAAGCCAGCTTTTTCACTCTCCTCTTTCACATTCATCAAGAGGCTTTTTAGTTCCTTTTCACTTTCTACCATAAGGGTGGTGTCATCTGCATATCTGAGGTTATTGATATTTCTCCCGGCAATCTTGATTCCAGCTTGTGCTTCTTCCAGCCCAGTGTTACTCATGATATACTCAGCATGTAAGTTAAATAAGCACGGTGACAATATACAGCCTTGACATATTCCTTTTCCTGTTTGGAACCAGTCTGTTGTTCCTTGTCCAGTTCTAACTGTTGCTTCCTGACCTGCATACAAGTTTCTCAAGAGGCAGGTCAGGTGGTCTGGTATTCCCATCTCTTTCAGAATTTTCGACAGTTTATTGTGATTCCACACAGTCAAAGGCTTTGGCATAGTCAATAAAGCAAAAATAGATGTTTTTCTGGAACTCTCTTGCTTTTTCCATGAT
Source organism: Redunca redunca (assembly GCA_006410935.1). Lineage (NCBI taxonomy): Eukaryota > Metazoa > Chordata > Mammalia > Artiodactyla > Bovidae > Redunca > Redunca redunca. Next base: position 346,215 of record SJYQ01002105.1, on the reverse strand, counting down.
CCAGCAGATGTTTGCAATTTGATCTCTGGTTCCTCTGCCTTTTCTAAAACCAGCTTGAACATCTGGAAGTTCATGGTTCATGTATTGCTGAAGCCTGACTTGGAGAATTTTGAGCATTACCTTACTAGCGTGTGAGATGAGTGCGATTGTGCGGTAGTTTGAGCATCCTTTGGCATTGCCTTTCTTTGGGATTGGAATGAAAACTGACCTTTTTGCAGTCCTGTGGCCACTGCTGAGTTTTCCAAATTTGCTGGCATATTGAGTGCAGCACTTTCACAGCATCATCTTCCAGGATTTGAAATAGCACAGCTGGAATTCCATCACCTCCACTAGCTTTGTTTGTAGTGATGCTTTCTAAGGCCCACCTGACTTCACATTCCAGGGTGTCTGGCTCTAGGTGATTGATCACACCACTGTGATTATCTGGGTCGTGAAGATCTTTTTTGTACAGTTCTTCTATGTATTCTTGCCACCTCTTCTTAATATCTTCTGCTTCTGTTAGGTCCATACCATTTCTGTCCTTTATCGAGCTTATCTTTGCATGAAATGTTCTCTTGGTATCTCTAATTTTCTTAAAGAGATCTCTAGTCTTTCCCTTTCTGTTGTTTTCCTCTATTTCTTTGCATTGATTACTAAGGAAGGTTTTCTATCTCTCCTCGCTATTCTTTGGAAATCTGCATTCAGATGCTTATATGTTACCTTTTCTCCTTTCCTTTTTGCTTCTTTTCTTTTCACAGCTATTTGTAAGGCCTCCCCAGAAAGTATATGGCTATGCATAAATATGGAATTGGAGGATAATCCCAGTAAGTAGAATATTAAAGCCTTACGAGAAGCTGAGAGAAGAAAAGATGGGGAAAAACCGAAGGGGGCCTTGAATATACGTTTTATATTTTTTAGCTGGATAATTACAAAAACCTTGTGAGGAATAATTAGGAGGAAAGTAAGTAAGTAAAAAAACATTTCTTAAGGTACTGTTCTGTGTGTATAATGTACTAAAGTGGTTTATAACCCCATGTACATTATGTGAGAACCTTGGCAAAGATTTGTAAGTAGAGAATCCCCAGATCTCTTAGCAACTGATGAGAGAATTGACAGAACTTTGTGATTTAATGTTGGAGACACATTTAAGAAAGATACACTAATTTTGTCTAAATTGGCAGTCTGGTGCCATGAGAATAATTTTGTTAATTTTGACAGTAATATGGAAGTATAGAAAGTGGACAGGTAGAATATTGTGAGTGATATATAGATAAGTCTCAAGGGGTAGTAAATAGGATAAAAGTTACTATATACTCTAGTATAATATTCTAATATTTTACCCTGAGGCATAAAATATAGTACTTTCTTATTAAGGAATTTTATTCTACTTGGTGAAACCAGCATACTTTTATTATAAACTTTATAGTGTAAAGTTTAATATTTGAAGATATCAGACATGAAATTACTGGTTAATTATCTCTAACCATCACATGTATAGTTAGTATGTACTGTAACAAAGACAATGAAAACTGTAAAAGTTCAAAGTGAGAGGGTATTTAAGACTATTGTCTGGGAAGAATTTATGGCGGGTATCAGATTTAAGCTCTTATATATAGGAATTGAAATATTTTACATAGTGGGGATAATAGGGCAAATGGAAAGCCCCACAAATTGGAGGTTTAGTGATGACTAAAAGGTACTACATGTTTTAAATAAGACTTCGTTAATTTGGATATCTTGGAACTTACACATGATTAATCATTTTTATATGACCTGCAACTGTAGCATCATCAGTTGTATAATTTACCTTTTTTTCCCTCTCAATTCACATTCTCTACTTTAATCTGTCAGTGTCAAAAATTCATGAAAATACTGGTCACTTCTTGAGGTAGCATTGAGATTATCTGTTATTTCCTTTTGGTCATTCTTTATTTTGTCATTACACTGTATGTGCTTTTATTTTCATTAGTTTGATTTGCCACTAGTCCCAAGTGGCATTAATTGGGATATTTCTTGGTCCAGAGCCAAATATTCTTACTGTTGTCATTGTGCTTGAGCCTGTCTTCTCTTGCTTTCCTTCCAGATAGGAGCTTCTTTAAATGATGGTATTTCTTCTTGTGCCTGCTTCTCAAGTCCCATCTAATCTCTTCTCCAAACCTCATTGCCTCTTACTGTTATTACTCCCATGGTAAATCTCTTCTATGGATTGCATTTATAGCAGTTTTCATGATATGCATAGAATTTGAATTACTGAAATAAAACTGTTTTCCATTATCTCAGTTAATATTGGGTATCTCAGTTTTCATCCAGTCAGATGATTTTTCTTTATAAGTAGTCAGTGTTTTCAAGATTTCAGTATAAGTTATCATCTTGCAGTACAAATGATACCTGATATTGTTAAGGTTTGTCACAAAGTTAATCAGAGATAGAATATTTAAAATGTGTAGTGTACATGGAAAAGTTTCCATAATTCTGTAGCATCAATATTTTAAAAAATAATACTGTTGATTTATAATCAATGAAGCTACAATTTAAACAATGCTCCGAGGAAAGGATTTAATAGCTCCTTAACATCCTAATCCCACTTCTTACCTTGACAGTTTTATTCACTGGAATTCCTCTGGAGATCATTCTGTGGAAAACAACAACTCCTTTCTCCCACCTTTACTCAGGAGGCAGAAAACAAGTATTTCTTCCTTTGCATGTACTTTAATCTTGCTTAGAGCTATTATGTCTTCCCCACTTAATTGTTCGTTGTTACTACCTCTGTAGTTTCAAAAAATAACCACTGTGGTCACAATTCAGGAAGAGCATTGAGACTTCCATGTGGCTGTCAGTTAGAATTTACTGAATGGTCATATGATTGGGGAAGTAATTGGATGGTTAACTGCTAAAAGTTTTTAAATAAACTCTGACTTCTTCACTACATTTATGTGATAACCAGTGCTCAGTCATGCAGTCGTGTCCAACTCTGTGACCCCATGGACTGTAGCCCACCAGGCTCCTCTGTCCATGGAATTTTCTAGGCAAGAATACTGGAGTGGGTTGCCATTTCCTTCTCCAGGGGATCTTCCTGACCCAGGGTGATAACCAGTAGTTTCTTGAATAGTTATCTAGGTATAACCAGTAGTTTCTTGAATAGTTATCTAGGTAATCAATGTATTTTGATTAATAAAGAAAGAAATAGGGTTAATTGAATATTTGAAAACATTGAAGTTATTCTCCATAAAATACTGTTCTGTAATCCCCTTAATCCATTTAATAAAAATTTATTGTCTTCCATTAGAAAGCAAACATAAAATATTGTTTAGTATATTAATATGGACCAAGCAGTAGTATAAATACCAGCCTAAGAATTAGAATTTTGCCAATACAGTGGAAACTCCCAGTGTAAATAAACCTTTCTCAGCACATCCCCCTTTTGTCACCTTCTAAATGTAAACACTATACTGAATTTTGTGACTGTTATTTTTTAATTTAAAATACATTTCACGTATATATCTATACTTAAGTAATATACTCTATTGGGGCTTCCCAGGTGGCACTAGTGGTAAAGAACCCATCTGCCAATGCAGGAGACATGAGAGGCAGGTTCGATCCTTGGGTTGGGAAGATACTCTGAAGGTGGGCATAGTAACCCACTCCAGTATTCTTGCCTGGAGAATCCTATGGACAGAGGAACCTGGTGGGCTATAGTCCATAGGATCGCAAAATGTTGGACGTGACTGAAGTGACTTAACACACACACACACACATACTCTATTGATTTATTTTTGAACAGTGTAAAAGCAGTATATTGTATGTGTTCTTAAGATTCATTTGCATTGCTCTGTAGCACATTTATTTTCATAACTAGTTATGAATATGTGATGAATTATTTTATCCTTGTTTTCGTTTTTGCTATTATGAACAATACTTCAGTGAGTTTCTTACAGTGTCTAGTGGTATATACATGTACAGGCATTTCCACCTAGGAATAGAATTGCTAGGCCATAGAGTATATATATATATGCACGTTCAGTTTTAGTGCTAAATTGTTTTCCAGCTTGGTTTGTTGCACAGGGTGGCTAGATATACACTAAAAATTTCCTCTTCTTCCTGGGCACAGAGTTAGGTTGTATTTTCCACTTCCCTTGCATTAGGAATGTCCACTTAAATGAGTTCTAGTCTCTAGAATGTGAGTAGAAGTAATATATGCCACCTTCAGGCTTAGTCCTCAAAATTATGCCACGTGTGATAATCCAGTTTCTCGTTTCCCATTTTCTGGCCAAGTTTTCTTTAATACTAATTCTTTCACCTCCTGTTATATATACTATGCTAGAAAGACTAAGTATTCCCTGTACAAGTGGAATATAGGTGGTGGTTAGTGAATGTCCTTGACTTGTTTCTGTTTTTAAAGTGTATGCTTCATATATTTCACAGTTATCTACAGTATTTTCTGTGTTCTCTAGATATCTTTTATAAACGAAAATATTTCTTAAAAATCTTAATGATTTTTCTAAAAATTTTATCAGAAGTATTGAAGTTAATCAGGTGTTTTACAAGTAACTTTTAGAATCATCACTTGACTCATCTCCTTTGATCTGTTAATTTTGTGAATAATATTTATGAATTATTTGTGAAAAATATTTATAATATCTTTAGAATATTCCTATTCCATACTTCTATTCCTAGCATAAACTCAGATTGATAAATCTTCCATTCATTTGTTAATAAAAGTTTTCTTTCACTATCTACATTTTTTTTGGATTTTTAGTTTGAATATATTCATTGTAAGGGTATAATGGATGTAACTAAGGTTCTGGTAAAGATGTAACGACTATTTCTAAGTTCATAGTGTCCTTCGATCCAAGGATTACCTAATATCTACGTTTATTAAGTAGTTTGGTCAAAAAACTTAATAAGTATGTATGTGCTAGCAACTTAGCAGCTGTTTGAAAAAATAATACACATGAATTCAAAGAAGAAGTAATATTTTAATTTTATTCTTAAATAACCACAGTTGCTTACTAATAAGATGTGTGCATCTGAGAGTACTGCATAACTTCTCACATCTTGGGCTGAGCTTGGGCACTGCGACCCTCATTTCCTGTTTCATGTTGATTTCCACATGGTGCTTGGTTTTTATCACAGCACCTATCATAGACTCAGATTCACAACAAAAAGAGGTCATCAGAAGGAATGCAACGTGATTTACTGTTGCAACTGTGAAACAATATGTGATATCTGATAGATGTGTGTTGCTATTATCCTCAAAGGGATTGTGATTGTTTTGTCAGGTTCAAAATAATTCTTGAAACTGGACATTATGGTCTCTCTGCTCTCAGCTTCTGGTTTTCCTCTTTATTCATTTTCTTTCTTTCTTTCTTTCTTTTTTTTTTGTTACTTGATCTTCTGGCTGTAACTGCCCCCTTCTTTAAATATGGGAATGTTTCCAGAGTAATCCATTCTCCTCTCTTCATACTTTTTCTTGGTCCTCTCATCTATTCCATTATTATCAATATGTCATTGATTTTGAAGACCTTTATATTGCTCTACTTTAGAAGTCAGCTAGACAGATCTACTTGGATGTCATATTCATAATTAATGTGTACATAACTGAAAATTCATTAGCTTCTCTCTCAGACATCTGTTATCTCCTGTAAACTCAGTCTTGGCTAAATGTCTTTAATATACACCTAGACTCCCATTACAGGACACTTGGTGTTTGTAGGACTTATTTAGAGAATATAATCCTGAATGAAAGTAAAGTTTTAGCCAGAAAGATGCCTCATCATAGCATTGTTTTTAATAGCAAAAAATTGGAACTAATCTAAAGTCCCACACTCCGCTTAAAAACTGTCTCTCTCTCTCTCTCACACACACAAGAATATTTTACAGACAATGTAGAAGAATATTTTAATAACATGAGAAGTTGTGTGTATAAGCATTTAGTGGACTTCCCTGTTGGTCCAGTGGTTAAGAATCTCCCTGCCAACACAGGGTGCACAGGTTCGATTCCTGCTCGGGGAAGATTCCACATGCCATGGGGCACCTAAGCCTATGTGCCTCAACTACTGAAGTCTGTGAGTCCTTGCTCTACGACAAGAGATGCCGTCACAATGAGAAATCTGAGCACCACAACTAGAGAGTAGCCCCTGCCGCTATGACCAGAGAAAGCCTGCATGCAGCAACCAAGATCCAGCACAGCTGAAAATAAGTAAAATTAATAATAAAATTGTTAAAAATTTAGTGAACAAAGATGCTCTTATATGTGCACTGATCATTAAAACTATAAAGAATTACATGTGTATTCTATATTTGTAGAATAGATATACAAATGTTTGCATTAATTCTAGATGAAACAGTTGTGGGTGGTTTTTATTTTATTCTTTTTATTTACTTGTATTTTCTAGACTTGTACAGAAAACATGAATTATTTTCATAATTCATGCATGCTGACAATTGGGGCTCTCTTTTTCACCTCCTCCTCTTGTTGGTTTAGTCTAGTGTCTCATTCAGCCCCACTGTTGCTGTATCAGAACTAGTCTATCACAACAGCCCCCTTCACTCTGTTGCTCAGCTGCCAGAACTGTCTTCCTGAACATCTTAGTTGGTTGGGTTCTTCCTTTGCTTAACCATTCCAGTTTAGGTAACTAAATGTTACATCTCTAAACCCATCGGGAGTAGAGTGAATTTTAAATGTTTTCCCGTGTTATTGTCCGAAGGCCTTCAGCCTACTGGAATTTGACCAACTCCAAGATGGCATATAACATTTTCTTTTAACCCTAACCAAGTCACTTCTGACCAGAGAGCGGATAGTCATGCCAGATTGGGGTTGGAGGAGGGGAGAAAGAACGGGAAACAGTGGGAGGGAAAATAAAAATTGAACTCAGGTGTTTGCAAATCTTTGCTCTTTGCTCATCCCTCATGTTCTGCCTCTGCAACCTGTCACACTTTGTCCTTGCTTGGTGGACTTTTGTTTGTTTGTTTGTTTTCTATTGGAGGGACAATTTATTGGTTTTCTTGAGTATTTAGTCAGTAAGAACAAATAGCCAAATAAAGAAAATCCATCCATTTTAGTGCCAATTATTATATCAGCAAATCCTATTAGGAGTATTTATTGAAGCATGTCATGCTAATAGTCCCAGAGTATAATTATACTTGCAGATTTTTCTTGCTTTCAGGGAGTCTCTAACATGTTCCAGATGGTTAAACAGGAAAGAGTAGACATTTTGTACTGTCTTTTCAATTATGATTAGGAATTTGATGTTACTTACTACTTACATTACATTATTGCTTTTGTTAGATCTAAACGTGAGAGGAATTTTTTAAAAATGTGCTTTTTTTAAAAAACTCTTCTACTATGGTCAACAGTTAACAGGACCTTTCATAGATTCTTTTCCCTCTGTTAAATTGTTTAATTACTTTAAGCATCATTAAAATGAGATAATTACATTATAAGTAGTCATTTCTTTTTAAATGTAATCCTTAATTTATTCTTGGAAAGCATTCACTTGGGTTTGTTTTAGACTTAAAATTACATGGCGAACTTTCTTGAAAGAATTTACATGAGACCGAAATAGAATTATTTTCCAAACTTTCAAAAGTTCTTTGACCCTTTTCACAAACTAATATGACCCTGGATTCGGAATTTGTGTGATGTATACTTTAAATTTTGCCAATAATGATAGTGATGACTTTCATTCATCTATTCATACTCTCTTGTCTGCCATTAATGGACTCTCTAGCTTCTCTCATTTGAAAGGCAGTTTACCAAAGATTAGGCATATAGCCTTTCATTTTGGAATAGAAATATTAATGGATCATAGGGATCCAGACCCATAACCCTTGATTTCATTATGGCCTTACATTAACCAGTTTGCTAACTGGTTAGTTGATCTGAAGAAATATGTTGTTTTTTGATAAGAAATAGAATACTCTATCATTCAGTTTAACTGCCTACGTGTTTTCATAATGTAATTGTTGTATGGTGGGGGGACAAATTGTTCTTTCTTAGACTACTATTCTCTGTCCTTGGAGCTTTTTTCAAGAGTTCTTACAAAGTAGAAAACAAGTAAGAAACATAAAAAATGTAATACCAACATTATTTTTTTGGTGATGAATAAAATCAAGCCATTCCTAAAGATTTTATTGGAGTGAAAGGGGTAGTTTACACTCTATCATCCAGCAAGACTTCCCCTCTGCTACTGCTCAGTTGCTTCAGTCGTGTTCGACTCTGTGTGACTCCATAGACAGCAGCCCACCAGGCTCCGCCGCCCCTGGGATTCTCCAGGAAAGAACACTGGAGTGGGTTGCCATTTCCTTCTCCAGTGCATGAAGGTGAAAAGTGAAAGTGAAGTCACTCAGTTGTGTCCGACTATTAGTGACCCCATGGACTGCAGCCCACCGGGCTCCTCCGTCCATGGGATTTTCCAGGCAAGAGTACTGGAGTGGGTTGCCATTGCCTTCTCCGAACTTCCCCTCAGTTGCTTTCAAATATCTTTGTGCCTTCTCAGACTTTCTTGTTTCTTATTAAGCTACTACATCTTCATCTCTTCTTGATCTCGTCTCCCCCAAACTCTTCCATTTTAGTAGAGTTGCTCTTTAGGAAAGAACTAAACTGTTGTAGTTTAGGTGTTACATTTCATTTTTAGCTCTTTAAATATGGACTCTTTCCAAAACCTGGTGTTTTCTCTTGCAGTATGACAAAAGCAAAGAGGTAAATTATGTTGCAGAATGATGCCACAGAAATAGGCATTCTCCAATTAGTAGAGACTAATCTAACAGTTTTATTACTTTTATCTTTCTATCCTCCCTGTGTTCTTACCACCAAACCTTTGCCTAATCCTTTATGTTAATAATCTAGTTTGTCCCTCTCATGCCATTCATACTCCTCTTGAATTTGTTTAGAAAGATTTGTAATGTCCTTTGACCACTTTAATGATCCTCATTCTCTTTGAGCTTTCAACTTCACTGCCATTCTTGAATTAGAACAGATTCACTAATTCCACAAATTAAACTTCTAAAATGTTGTATACCTACTCTGTGCCAGTTTAAAAATGTACACCTGTTGTTTTACAGTCTAGTGAGGAAGGTAAGTGGTACACATAATCATACAAACAAATATGTAAAAAAATATGTTTTTTTAATTCTATGAAGAAAAAGTTGAAACTGTCATGGAGGGCTGATTTTGATTACCAGGGTAAGAGAAACTGAATTGGAGTTAAGCTTGAACAATGAATAAGGAATTGAGCAGGTGAAGAAAACAGGAGGGATTATGCACAGCAGAGATTGTATTGTAGTGAAGGCTGTAGAAGGGGGAAAAAAGACTGGGGAATGAAGAGTAACTGAAGCACAGATGAGTGTGGCTCTAGTGTAGCGTGCTATGTGTTGTGAGTTTTGGGTTTTGTCGTGTGTGAGATAAAACTTCATGGAAAAAGTCTAAGCAGGAATAGGGTGTCGGATTTGTATGTCTGTTGATTGATGATTTATTTTTGAAATAGACCAGATGGGGCTTGGTGAGTAACATACATAGGGTATGAGAGTGAAAAAGATTTCAAGGGTGATAACTGAGGTTCTGGTAGCAATTGTTTTGAAAATAGCTTATCTCCAAAACAGATGTATTTATAAGAATTATTAGTATTAAAATCCATTGGTCTATGGATTTTATCTCTTTAATGTGAGTATAAAAGTAGATGTAAGAGTCATTAATATTTTAGATTTAGTAGTTGATATGCAGAGTGTTTAAACACACAATTTTGGTTTTAAGAGTTTTCGCCCTTTTTTAAGGGGAGCAAGTAATCAAAATTAACATATGTTAAGATATGATCCCTGGGGAGAGGGAAATGGCAAGCCACTCCAGTATTATTGCCTAGAGAATCTCATGGACTGAAGAGCCTGGTTGGCCATAGTCCATGGGATCACAGAAAGAGTCTGACACGACTTAACGAGTAAACAACAGCAACATTAAATGTCTAGTCTCCGAACAACTGTTGAGTAGGTACAAATATTATCCTGGTTTTTGTAGTTGAGGAAACTGATGCATGGAGAGGTTAAGGTCAGGAAGTTGATAATGGTGGAGTTGGGCTCCAGAGCCCATACTTGATAATGCTTTATTACTACTGTTTGTTTCTAAGGCAAACCATTCAATATCACAGTAATCCAAGTCTATGCCCCAACCAGTAATGCTGAAGAAGCTGAAGTTGACGGTTCTATGAAGACCTACAAGACCTTTTAGAACTAACACCCAAAAAAGTTGCCCTTTTCATTTTAGGGCACTGAGATGCAAAAGTAGGAAGTCAAGAAATACCTGAAGTAACAGCCAAACTTGGCCTTGGAGTACAGAATGAAGCAGGGCAAAGGCTAATAGAATTTTGCCAAGAGAACACACTGGTCATAGCAAACACCCTCTTCCAACAACAGAAGAGAAGACTTTACACATGGACCCATGACACCAGATGGTCAACACCAAAATCAGATTGATTATATTCTTTGCAGCCAAAGATGGAGAAGCTGTATACAGTCAGCAAAAACAATAGCTGACTGTGGTTCAGATCATGAACTCCTTATTGCCAAATTTAGACTTAAATTGACGAAAGTAGGGAAAACCACTATACCACCCAGGTATGACCTAAATCAAATCTATTATGATTATACAGTGGAAGTGAGCAATAGATTTAAGGGACTAGTTCTGATAAAGTACCTGATGAACTGTGGATGGAGGTTCGTGACATTGTACAGGAGACGGGGATCAAGACCATCCCCAATTAAAAGAAATGCAAAAAAGCAAAATGGCTGTCTGAGGAGGCCTTACAAATAGCTGTGAAAAGAAGAGAAGTGAAAAGGAAAGATATACCAATTTGAATGCAGAGTTCCAAAGAACAGCAAGGAGATCCAAAGAATAGCGAGGAGAGATAAGAGCCTTCCTCAGTGATCAGTGCAAAGGAATAGAGGAAAACAATTGAATGGAAAAGACTAGAGATCTCTTCCAGAAAATTAGAGATACCAAGGGAATATTTTATGCAAAGATGGGCTCAATAAAGGACAGAAATAGAATGGCCCTAACAGAAGCAGAAGATATTAAGAAGAGGTGGCAAGAATACACATAAGAACTGTACAAAAAAGATCTTCACGACCCAGATAATCACAGTGGTGTGATCACGCACCTAGAGCCAAACATCCTGGAATGTGAAGTCAAATATGCCTTAGGAAGCATCACTACGAATAAAGGTTGTAGAGGTGATGGAATTCCAGTTGAGCTGTTTCAAATTCTGAAAGATGATGCTGTGAAAGTGCTGCACTCAATATGCCAGCAAATTTGGAAAACTCAGCAGTGGCCACAGGACTGGAAAAGGTCAGTTTTCATTCCAATCCCAAAGAAAGGCAATATCAAAGAATGCTCAAACTACCACACAGTTGTACTCATTTCACACACTAGTAAGGTAATGCTCAAAATTCTCCCAAGTCAGGCTTCAGCAATACATGAACCGTGAACTTCCAGATGTTCAAGCTGGTTTTAGAAAAGGCAGAGGAACCAGAGATCAAATTGCCCAACATCCTCTGGATCATGGAAAAAGCAAGAGAGTTCCAGGAAAACATCTATTTTTGCTTTATTGACTATGCCAAAGCCTTTGACTGTGTGGAATCACAATAAACTGTGGAAAATTCTGAAAGAGATGGGAATACCAGACCACCTGACCTGTCTCTTGAGAAACTTGTATGCAGGTCAGGAAGCAACAATTAGAACTGGACATGGAACAACAGACTGGTTCCAAATAGGAAAAGGAGTACGTCAAGGCTGTATATTGTCACCCTGCTTATTTAACTTATATGCAGAGTACATCATGAGAAATGCTGGACTGGAAGAAGCACAAGCTGGAATCAAGATTGCCGGGAGAAATATCAATAACCTCAGATATGCAGATGACACCATCCTTATGACAGAAAGTGAAGAACTAAAGAGCCTTTTGATGAATGTGAAAGAGGAGAGTGAAAAAGCTGGCTTAAAGCTCAACATTCAGAAACTAAGATCATGGCATCCGGTCCCATCACTTCATGGGAAATAGATGGGGAAAAAGTGGAAACCGTGTCAGACTTTATATTTTGGGGCTCCAAAATCACTGCAGATGGTGACTGCAGCCATGAAATTAAAAGACGCTTACTCCTTGGAAGGAAAGTTATGACTAACCTAGACAGCATATTCAAAAGCAGAGACATTACTTTGCCAACAAAGGTCCGTCTAGTCAAAGCTATAGTGTTTCCAGTAGTCATGTATGGATGTGAGTGTTGGACTATAAAGAAAGCTGAGCACAGAAGAATTGATGCTTTTGACCTGTGGTGTTGGAGAAGACTCTTGAGAGTTCCTTGGACTGCAAGAAGATCCAACCAGTCCATCCTAAAGGAAATCGGTCCTTAGTGTTGATTGGAAGGACTGATGTTGAAGCTGAAACTCCCAATACTTTGGCCACCTGATGTGAAGAACTGACTCATTGGAAAAGACCCTGATGCTGGGAAAGATTGAAGGTGGAAGGAGAAGGGGATGACAGAGGATGAGATGGTTGGATGACATCACTGACTTAGTGGACATGAGTTTGGGTAAACTCCAAGAGTTAGTGATGGACAGGGAGGCCTGGCATGCTGCAGTCCATGGGGTTGCAAAGAGTCAAACACGACTGAGTGACTGAACTGAACTGAACCACCTGGATTTTCAGTAGGGACTGTGGTTGCCTGTAGGCAGCTAGATCTTGGTCAGTTTATTTAACTAGTGTGAGGTTTTAGTGTGTCAGTATACTAGGCTTTGCTAATCCATGCTGTTATTGATGTCCACCTGGATTATTCCTATTTTTTGCTCTCATAAAGCCTGCTAACATGAATATTTTCCTTCACATCTCTTATTGCACGTGTATGAAAAATTTCCCTACGGTCATTCTCTGTAGTGCTGATTGACTGTAGAATACTTGCCATTTACCAAGATTTGTTTCCTAGTTCTGTCCCTTTGGAACTCTTGTTCTTATCAAAAAATGACATTTTACCTATATTTCCAATATAATGCAATTTTATCTTCTAACAATAACAATGCATTTACCCAGATTTTTAAGACACCTCAAAAATTGTGTGAAGAAATAAGTACTTTTCTGGAGAGAAATGGCAAGATTTTCATAAACACATTTTGTAATCATAAGAACAATGAAGTCAGTCTTCTAAAAATTGAAGATTAACAAGAAAAAATAAGCAAATATTGTTATTCTATTAGGAAGAACAGTTCTATTTTTAAAGTCTTGATTTTCTTTTAGGCCTTCTCTCAACAGTGTTAATAAGAAAAGACAACTATATACTGTAGAGAAGTCAGTAAATAAACTTTTGGGACATTTAAAAACTGTTATGGATTGCTTGATTTCGAATTTCATTTAGATCGTTTTTGGTTTGGAGAGTATGACTTTTGTGTCATTACTAATAGGAAAGTTGGTGGCATCATTTTTTTCTTCATTCTTTCACAAAAATCTTTTGATCCATCCCAAGGAAAAAAACTTATTTCTTCACACAGTTTTTAGGTTCCCTTTTACTTCTTAAAGTTTATTTGAGGTAGAATTAATAAGAACACAGATATAACTTTGGAATCTTAACTGCATGTAACCAAAATAATTTGTAATTGCCACTAATGTTAACATTTATAACAACCTATTATTGGATGACAGCATAGCTAAACTAAGCTATTAATCCCAGCACACTGGGAATTTTGGCTAAGATTATCCCTTTCTCTCCTCATCAAAAAGTATATCATAAAGAAGAAAAGTTAAAGTAACTTTATGATAAAGACAACCTTCAATCTGCACTAATTTTATTAAAGTACCTTATAAACATTGTAATTTTAATATATATAGTATACAGTTTAAGCATGTATATTTTAAAGCTTAAAACATCAGTGTATATTGTTTATGGATGGATAGAAAAAATTTGACCAGAAGATGTATATTAAATTTTTGCCAGTGGTTATCTCTATCAAAAGGAAGGGGAGTAGGCTTTGTATGAGTTTGGGGACTTCTGATTTATTGATAATACTTCATTAAAATGCATCAAAAATGTTTACTGTCATTACTTCTGGGTGGTAGATCCATAGATATTCCTTTGTTCTGTTTCTCTCTATATTTAAAAATTCTGGCCCTGTACCTCTGCCTGACTCCAAAGTAACAAAGGAAGAAGAGTGTTTTATAGATTTCCTTTTTTACTCTTTCTATATATTAAGTGCATTATAGGTACTTTTCTATCACCTTGTTTCCTCATGTGATTCTTAAATCAGATTGAATTTAACAGATTAAACTGAATAATTTATTAAACAAAATTAAAGAAGTTGAGGTGCTGCACTAGCCAGAACTTGTGGCAGAATTGGAAGCAGATAGTGAAGACAGAAAGGCCTTACCCGTAAGGAGAGAATTGGAAGAAGTAATGGGAAGCCTCCAGGCACGAGGGTCTATAAGGAGTTTGTACCATCCATATCAGATCTCCTGCTTTGGGTTCCTGGGGGTGAGAAAAGACTTGAAATACTGAACTCTGGATAGCACAGATAATAGATAATAAATACTAGAGAGATACGTTTTAAGAACAGTAAGCTAAGTAATTTCATAATAACAAACATCAAATCATCAGCAGTACTCTTTTTTTCTCCCTGTTCATTCATATTCCTCCTGTCTTTTTTGGTTCTCAGTGTATTACCTATCTCTTGGTTTTCATATTTTTTGCTTCTCATTGTCTACATATCTTTTTGGAGTATGGATTTATCTTGTGCTTTTCTGTCTTCATGCAGTCTCTGAGTGAGTATGCTCAGCCTCCCTTCTCAGCATTGTTTCTGTATTCCCTCACATGTTTGGCCATGAGTCATCAGGACCCTCAGTCATTAGCAGGATCCATTTGGCTTCAGTTACTGCCTGGTTTTAAAAAAGTACCTGTAAAAGCTCACAGGTTTTATGGAAGATAGTAGCATTATTTCACAAAGATTTTATCTGCAGTGTTAACTACACAAATGATTTTGAGGAGTGCTCTTCCTTGAAAGGCCGAAAATGACAGAACCTGGGTTTGTGGTTGACTAGATGAAAAAATGCTGTCTTTGCTATATTCAATTACTACTTTCCAATTCTTAAGCAGATTTACCTAGGGAAATTCAAAGATACATTGTTCCAAAGATGAAAGAACACAAAGTAGTAATCATGAGGAATCTTATCATTCAAGAAATATTTTATAGCACTATTGATTACAAATAAAAATAAGCTAGATCTATACAGTGAGAAAAACCCAACTAAGTACAATGTAAATTGGACTAACATACCTATAAATTCCTTTCTTTAATAGTTTAAACTATGGCCATGTGAAGAGCCAGTCCAGGTTTCTTTGCATTTTCAAATTGTGCGTTTAAATCAAGGAAAGAAGGAAAAAAATCTTGAAAATATGAAAAGCACTTAGTTTAATTTAGAGAGACTATAAGAGGTAAGCACTTTTGGATCCAGTCATAGAATCATCCAGTTTTCTAACATTAGATAGACATTCCACTTTAATCTGGAATTCATCATTGGGGGAAATCATGATTAAGAAAAAATATAGTCTTTATTTAAAGAGCAAAAGCCTCAAGCATTTAAAACCTCCATTATAAATATATAATAAAACAAAAATAGATTTATATTCTTTGATCATAAAATGCACTAGATATGCAAAAAGTAAACAGTTTTATTTTTGAGTATTAGAATTAATTCGGAGGAGAATTTACATCTTAATGCTATTGAGTCTTAGTGAACCCCTGAAAAAGGATTTACTTAGTCTTACCTCAAGTATTAATAATTTTTTTTATCTTTTCAAAACATCAGCTTTTGGTTTTAAATTTTTTCAGTTGTCCAGTCTTCATATTTGATATTGTTTTGATTTCAAGTTCACCAACTTATTTTTGTACCATCACAAATGTACTGTTAAGCTTGTCCAGTGAATTGAAAAATTTCAGTGTTGAACTAGTTCTTCAATTTCCATTTACTTCTGTTTTATAGTTTCCATTTGCTCCCAGTATTTCCCATCTGTTAACTTATAACATCTTGAACATACTCATAATAACTGCTTTAACATCCTTATCAGCTAATTTCAACTGATTTTTGTTACCCTGATTTTGTTTTTTTTTTTTTTTNTGCTAAGAATTCCAGCTAATGAGCTGACGTCAGCACCCATACCACTGGGCCCAGGAGCTGCCTGTCCCACTTGGAAACGGTCTAAGGGTCAGGGAGGCAGGATTTTGTCTTTGTTGCCATCTCCCTCAAGCAGTGGGAACTGAACGCCTGTATAAATCTGAGTTAGCCCAGCCGGGCACCTGGCACCCACTTTGGACACATGCAGCTTCTAGTGATTTCTGGTGGCCCCTACCATAACATGTGTTCTGAACTCACTGCCCCATGACTGGCATCAGGCTGGGCCCCACAGCATCTCCAGGGCCTGCTTAGCATGCACGTGCTAAACAAGATTTTTGAGGGGGTACCCACACCCTTCGTGGGATGGCCAACTGACCCTGAAGTCCACGTGGGCATCCACTCCATGCCGGGGGCCCAGGTCTGGCCCTGCTGACTGGAGTGACAAAAAGCAGCTGCCAGAGCAAAGTGCCAGAAAGGGTCAAAACATTTTATTCTCTTAATTTTTTTTCTTTTTTAATAAAGTTAAACAGTAAAACAAAAATTCACAAGCTGCCCTGTCCGCCCCCCGCCTCCCTCCCCTCCCCGCAGTCTTCGGCGCTGACTCCCTTTCCTTCACCCCACTCACACAGACACAGGGTATCCAACTGAGAAAACGAAACTGCTCTAAGGACGTGGAGACATGATGAAGGGAGGAGGTGAATTGTGTCCACATTCGAGGTTAAGCTGAGCAAGTCTGCATTTTCTGGATTCTGGGTGGTAGTCTTTCATTAGCCAAACTGAAAAAAGAAATTCCCTGGACCAGACGCTTCGAAGCTGAAGCCCCCAGGACCGCCGAAGAATGCCTTGAAGATGTTGTTTGCATCGAAATCACCCATATTCATGCCCTCTTCATCAAGGTCTTGTCCACTGTCATAGTGAGTCTTTTTCTTGGGATCAGAGAGAATGGTAAAAGCTTCTCCGACTTCCTTGAACTTTTTCTCCTCCTCCTTCTGAACTTCAGCACTGGCTCCACTGTGCCGATCTGGATGGTGCATCAAGGCCCGCTTCCGGTAGGCTTTCTTGATCTCGTCCTCAGAGGCATTCTTGTCTACACCAAGAATCTTGTAGTAATCTTTCCTCTTACTCTTCTTCAGTTCTAACTGTGCATTTTTAAGGAGCTGTTTGTGTTCTTTTGTTTTCTCCGTCTGATATACTTTTTCATAGTCCCGTACTGCTTCTTCATACTGTTCTGTGTCCAAGTAACACTGAGCTCTTCTCAAGTAGGCTTTTATATAAGTGTCATCGAGCTTCACTGCATTTGTTCAGTCTTCTATTGCATCATCTAGTTTCCTAAGCTTGGAATTAACCGTACCCCGATTACAGTAGAGTTTAGCATTTGTTTTTATATTGTTGGGGTCTATCCCCAGGGCTTCTGTGTACAGTTCATATGCTAGCTTGTAATTTCCTTCTTTAAATGCTTTATTTCCATCTTTCTTTGCTTTAAGTGCTTTGGCATTTCTGCAAGCAACGCAGGCCTTCTCGTGGTCAGGAGCCATCCTGAGAGCCTGTACAAAAAACTGAACCGCCTTCTCAATACAATCTTCATAATAAAGGCAAAGACCTCGTACATACAGAGCATCAGCATTGGTGGAATCCATTCGCAAAATGTCACTGGCCACAGACTGTGCTTCTGGGTAACGACCCAGCATTGCTAAACATTCTCCTTTGAGGATTTTGAAGCGATGGCAGGCAGGGGCATATTCTAGGGCACGGTCCATGCAGAAAACAACCTTCCGGAAATCCCGCTTCTCAAAATCCGTTTCTGCTATTTTCTCATATTCTATGACTGCATTCGCATTCTTGAACTCCTGCTGGGCCTGAGCATTTTTGTGATCCAGTTCTAGGGCTCTCTGGAAACTACGACACGCCGCCATGGCATTCCCTAGAGATAGGTGGCATTTGCCTTCTTGTAGATGTCCCTCACTGACTGCTGTGCATCCCCGAGAGCTTCCCGGAACTTTCCGAGCATCATCAAGGTGGCGGCTCGATTCCCATAATAGCTAGCATTTTTAGGACACATATCTATGGCTTTTGTGTAATAGTTATAAGCTTCATTGTAATCTTTCTTGGCATAGTAGGCATTTCCTTGTTCCTTGAAAGACTCTGCTGCTCTCTTCGCCTCCTCGTCGTCTAGCAGCTCTGGCTCGGTCGCCACCATTACCACATCGCACTCTGTTACCCTGATTTTGAATCGCAATTTCTAGCTTCTTTGCATGTTTAGTAATTTTTTTATTCTATACTGGATGTTGTGGATACTATTGTGGATTGTTATTTTTTTCTGAAGAGTATTGATTTTTGTTCTAGTAGACAACTAAATTACTGGCTAGTAAATACACACTTACTGAACAATCCAGTTGCAATTCTGGATGTTTATCCCAGAAGAATGAAAACCTATATTCACACAGAAACCTGTACACAAATATTTATAGCAGCTTTATTCATAATAGCCCCAAATTGAAAACAATCCAAATGTACCTCAACAGTGAATGGTGAAAAAGAAACTGGTACCTTCAAACCATGGAGCAATAAAAAGCAACAAACAATTTTATATGCAACAAGTTGGATGGATATCAAGGGCATTATACTGAGTGAAAAAGGCATTATAAAATATTTCCATACTTGATTCAAGTATGGAATTGATTCAATTTTTATAATATTCTCAAAGTGACAAAATTATAGAAATGGGGGCAGATGAGTGATTACTAAGGAGTTAAGAAAAAGGGAATCTCAGTTGTGGTATGGTTGTATGGAGCTACTTGGAGTCTACCTGTGCATGAGCAGTTCGGAGGATCAACCAAGGATTTAAGGAACATTTGTACACAGAGTTAAGGTACCCCATCCCCTTGCTCTGCTGCCCTTCTTACCATGATTTTCTCCTCTTGTTATCTAGCATTCTGTCAGCTCTGAACTACATTCTCCAATGCTTCAAGCCAAAGAGACAGTGGTTTTCTCCCTTAGGCCTAGCCTCCCTGTAGTACTTAGGGGTATACTGGGAAGAGTTCTCTGAGTATAGATCTTATTCAGTATTATTCCTTTCTTTCAGTTATCATATTTCCCACATTTCTGCCTGCTTTTGGTCACTTTTCCGTGTCTTTGAGTAAATTTTATTTTGTCCGGATTTTTTTGTCCATTGTTATCTGTGGGCAAGTTAGTCTAATACAAGATCATTCATCCTTACTGGAAACACAAGTCAGTGAAATTTATTTTTAGCTATTATGAATATAAAAAGTTTGTACAGTTTTTCAATAAAAGATTTGAAAGTAAAATACCATAGTAACTTTAATATATAATGGGAAGTGTTATAGAAATGAAAGAATTAAATGCAAACTGAAAACATTAAAAATCAGAATTTATAGGTAGAAAGAAAGTTAAACATACAAATGCAGCCAGAAAACTTTTTTAAAAAGACATATAAATGGGCCTCTCAGAACATTAAGGGCAGAATGCAGTTATGTATTACTTAAGCAGCAGTCTTAAATAGGAATATATATTTAGTTACCAGAAGGACTTCAGTTGTGAAATCAGATATTCATCCATTGTCTTTGGAAGTATTTTTCCATTTGGCCTGAAAAGTTGTGTCTTTTTTTTTAACTTAACATTTCTGACCTTTATTATTTCTTAGAAAATAAAATAACGATCTAACCTCCCTTCTGCTTTTATTTTTTTGCTTCTCCTTTGTTTTAGTTGTTTGCATAACTGGCCTTAAATGAGGTAAGAGTGAAGAGACTTACTAGAGCCATCTCTGGAAAAGAGTATTCCCCCATTCCACTGGAAACTACCCTACAGAGCACCATATTTGACCATATCTGTTTTGAGGACTCATTATGAACAAAGAAGTCTCCCAGGTAGGAACTGTAACTCTGTTTTTAAAGAACTTTGTTTTGTGGAGAGACAGACATTGCCATTTTTGTTACTTACTTTTTGTCTATATGACCATAACTTAATTTTTTAAAAGCTGTTGCCTTTTTGCTAGTTTACTATGAACTCTTCTACTCTGCGCATGCAAGTAAATACCGAATACTTATTTTGTTGTTTAAGGATAGCTGTAGTCAGGAAGACTGATTTTAATCTTTATTTTTTTTAAATGCCAGTGTATTTTTCACAAGTTAGAACAATGTGAAACTGATTTTTGGAAAACATGTACAGGGTATCTACAGTTACCCTATGTCCTTTTAAGATAACTGGAATCATCTAGTTTTACAGGTCTACAAGGAAACGTTGAGGGTATTTGAGGGTATTTTTGCCAAATTGTTTTAATGAGATAACTACTATAAACATGTTTCATCTGCTGACTGTTTTTCTAAAGTATTTTCACAAGGCAAATGCATTTTTATGTATTTCTTATGTTAAAAAATTAAATGTTAAATTAAGTATGAGGAATTTAAAATATTGGGTTTAAAACTTATGTTGTTTTCTTCTTAATCTATTTGCTAATAGAAAACCAAAAATACTTTTTTACCCTTTTCCCA
>SJYQ01002105.1:277432-325079 GCA_006410935.1 Redunca redunca | reverse complement strand
CTCCTCTATTAATGGAGTTTTCCAGGCAAGAACCCATTGGAATGGGTTGCCATTTCCTTCTCCAGGGGATCTTCCTGACCCAGGGATCAAACCCATGTCTCTTAAATTGGCAGGTAGATTCTTTGCCACTTAGCCACCAGGGAAGCCCCTACTAGTAATTAAGGAAATGTAAAACAAAACTATATCGAAATACCATTTCACACACACTAGGGTGGCTATAATTAAAATAAACAGAAAATAAAAATCTTTGGTAAGGATATGGAAAAATTGGACACTTGGGCATTGCTGGTGAGAATTTAATGTGGTATAGCCACTGTGGAAGACAGTTTGACAGTTCCTCAAAAAATTAGAGAGTTATCAATAAAATATGACCTAGTAGTTTCATATCTGAGAGAACTGAAACCATGTCCACACAAAAATTTGCACATAAATGTTCATAGTAGCACTGTTGTTTAATAGCCCCGATAATGGAAAACCTAAGTGGCCATCATTTGATGAGTAGGTACACAAAATGTGCTGTATCCAAACATGTGAAATTACTCAGCCATAAAAAGGGCAATAGAAGTCCTGAAATCCCCATCTGTTTTTTATCACATGAGAAAGAATTTAATTGTCATTGAAATGAAAAGACAAAAGTGAAAACTTTTTTAAAGAGAATCTTAGGTATTTGAGGACTCCAGTTTGAGAAACATTCTTTATGGCAGTAACCCAATGCAGGAACTCTTTATTTATCATGATTTTTCCTGTGTGATATTATCAGCTGAAGGAAAGTGAAAGCGTTAGTTGCTCAGTCATGTCTGACTTTTCGACCCCATGAACTGTAGCCCACCAGGCTCCTCTGTCCTTGGAATTCTCCAGGCAAGAGTACTGGAGGGGGCAGCCATTCCTTTCTCCACAGGGGATCTTCCCAACCCCAAAATCCAACCCTGCATTGAAGGTCTCCTGCATTGCAGGCAGATTCTTTACCATCTGGGAGAAATTTAACTCAGTGTCCCTTCATGTCTGTGCTAATTGCTTGCTAGCATTTTAAAGTACGTTGTTAGCGCTGCTTATTAATTAGTTGTTATTTTTCAGATTATGCAATCCTCAGCTTCATCTGGGAGACGAGTGATAAATTTCATATGTAGAAATCTATAATTCAACTGAAATATAAAGCACTGACCTATTTCTTCAGCCTCACCTATTTGGTTTAGTCTGGTCCGTTTGAATAGAGGTAGATGTGGTTTCTGGTTTCTAAAACTGCTCTCTAGAGAGTGCATGAGATTGTGTATAACTTAGCAACTCTTTTAAAATCAACAGGATACTTTTAGTTAGAAACCGTACCTCTTTTTTTAAAAGGTAATATGTAAATTGGCTTCCTGAAACCAGCATTTCTTTTCTTAATGAACCTTGTTTAAGTTCCCTACTGCCAGATATAAAGCCATTCCACAAATAGAACAGCTATAAACTCATCAGAGGTTTTGCATTCCACTATCTGTTTATTGTGTTTTGTAAATAGAAAGTAGTTAATACCAGAATCATATCATCAGCAAATTGTTGGTGACTTTATCATAGCTTCTTACTGTTGGCTCTTATTTTGGTAGGCCAGATATTGAATTGCTGTTGAATTGTTGTCTGATGTTTCCCCAGCCCCAGAATTTCAGATAAATTTAGCAGATGTCAGCCTGCAGCCAGTAGTAGCATGGTATGGGGAATCTGTTTTAAATGTAGATTTATTTGTTGCTCAGAATTGTACAAACTATGAGATTGTATTGCTTATATTTACAGTTGTGTAAATACAACATGTCTTTGTGTCTCTATTGTACTGTGAAATATTGTAGAAGGTTTCTTCAAAATAGATCTTATTAACCTTTTCAGAATTAGAAAAGATATTCTCAAATTTCTAGACCAAAAAGATAGTTTCTTTTTTTTCCCCACTGAAAACAGGGGAAAGAGGATTTCAAGAAAGCTCAATTTCTCAATTATAGAAAAGAATTCCAAAGCATTAGGAAAGATTTCAGAAAATATTAATTGTAAAAAAATCTTAAACATTCTTTAAAAAATGTAAATGTCATATTAGTAAAATAACTCACTTTTAATTTATCACCTGTTTTGGCTTCTGTAACTTTTACATATTATGTTACATATTGGATATACACTAAAAAGATCTAGTAATTTTTGTTTTTTGAGTTCACAATCTAGAAGAGGCGACAAGCAAGAGAATTATAATTTTACAGCATATAAGCATAAGAAATACATGCCCAGGAGTATTTTGAGAACCTGTAGAATTTAGATAGGTTGATTCTTAGATAGGTAGAACCTAATGTCTTAAGTAACAGAGAAGATGAGCAGCTAAGTAAAACTGAGCTTTAAGTAAGAGTCAGCAAACTCTTGGATTTTAGCAGACTCTAAATTCTTTCATTTTTCTTTCTTGTTCATCATTGACTTCTTTCTTGTATTTCTACTTTTATTGAAAAGTTTAGAGTTGATAATTCTTCATTATTATTAATTTATCACATGATTTCTTTTTTGTTTTAATTTTGAAATATATTTTATTTCTATGTAAAAATAAAATTCAGTGACTTCTTTACCTCTATGATATCTGGTTAACCTCATTTATGTTCCTGTGACTTTTCACAGGAAAAGATGTTAGCCGTCTTATTCATTAAAATAATATTTCACTTAACTGATTATTCTTGGTTCGGGTTTGAGAATGGTCTTTCAACATCTTTTTTTGTTGTGGTTGTGGTTTCAAGTCTGGTATATTTATCTTTGCATTGAGGTTGTCTACCTTCAATTGTAATTATTTTCCTTGTCCTATAGATTTTTCCTCTCCCCCACCACGGGAGGTTTAATAAATGTTTTCCTCTGATGACATTAATCCATAATGCAGCTCATCTCATTTATTTATCGTTAATAGAAACCCGGAACTTAAAAGTCCATTATGTTTATACATGTTGAATTTGAGGTGACAGTGGAATATCCAAATGGAAATGTCCATTTAGCAGCTAGAAACTTATTTAGATAGCAAATCTCTGAGATCAGGAAGATTATGCTTGCCCTCCATGTGGGAAGTTTAGAATGAGAATCAGACCTTGTTACTCCTCTCTTAACCCTCCAATGATGGGCTAATTCACTCAGAGTAAAGCTAAAGTCTTTAAAATGGTTTCAGCCTAGACCTTACATGATGCAGCCTTGTCTCCTGCTTCTCACTCCCCAGTTTTACCCACACCGATCTCTTTCATATTTTTCAAAAAGTGTAATTGCGTTCCACCCTTCAGGCTGTACTGCCCTCCCCTGCCAGGAGCACTCTTCCTCCAGATGTCATTCTCTCTTCCTCACCTCCTTGAAATCTTTGCTCACATCTCACTTTCTCCCATCCAAGTACTAACCGGGCCCGACCCTGCTTAGCTTCCGAGATCAGACGAGATCGGGCGCGTTCAGGGTGGTATGGCCGTAGACACACATCTCACTTTCTTAGGGCTTCCCTGGTGGCTCAGACAGTAAAAAAATCTGTAGTGCAGGAGACCCAGGTTTCACCCCTGGTTTGGGAAGATCCTCTGGAGAAGGAAATTGAAACTTACTCCAGTATTCTTGCCTGGAGAATTCCAGGGACAAAGGAGCCTGGCGGACTACAGTCCATGGGGTTGTAGAGTTGTACACGACTGAGCACACACACATCGATACTTTAAAACCTAAGCCTCTATTTTTACCTTATTTTCCTCCATTTTGCCACCTTTTCATATACTCTGTAATTAACTTTTTCACTTTCTCTCTCTCCTTCACAGTAGAATGAAACTTTATGAAGACAGTGAATTTTTATAAGTTTCATGCAGAGTTGTATTCCCACCACCTAGAACAGAAGCTGGCAAATAGTAGGAGTTCAATGGGTCTTCCCAGGTCGCGCTAATGTTAAAGAACCCTCCTGTTCATGCAGGAGACGCAGGTTCAATCCCTGGGTCAGGAAGATCCCCTGAAGGAGGGCATGGCAACCCACTACAGTATTCTTGCCTGGAGAATCCCATGGACAGAGGAGCCTGGCAGGCTATAGTCCATAGGGTTGGAAAGAGTCAGACATGACTGAAGCGACTTGCTACACAGCATAGGAGCTCAATAAATACTTGTTGCTGGGTTAAGTTAGGCTCTCCACGCTGACATCAGTGTAAAGTTTCTGACTAATGTTTACCTTTGCAGGGAGGATGGGATATTACCAAGGTTTTTAAAGTCTTTCCTTAGTATTGAAACTAAAATTAGCATATATAATCTATATGTGTCTATATGGACTTTATGTAGTATATTTTATATATATGTATAATCTGTTTATACATAGGTTATATTGGTTAGGCTAATGTTGATTGGACAAACTCATTCACCAAATTCTATGATGGACACAAAATAGATGGGAGCTGGTGCAATCTTTGTGTATTATGTTGGGGGCTTTAGAGTTATCCTGTGGACAGTGAAGATTAAGGGAAGAGTTTTAAGCAAGAGCTTGACCTGACATGTTTTTGATAGCCTACTTGGGTGGCTCAGGAAGAACACCTGGGAAACTATTTTGATAGTTCCACAAGAGGTGAGAGGAGACTGTAAGTATAGGATGGAAATAAAAATTGATACATCTTAATGTTTGATTACATGTCGTGTGTAAGAGAAGAGGCTGGAATGACTCCAGTGTACCAACTGTGAGCAAAAGGAATACATGAGGAGGAGATGTTAAGTTCATTTTGGAAAGTTGAATTTGAAGTGTCTCTGTGACATCTGGATAGAGTTATCCAGCAAGGAGTGGGTTGTGAGTCTGAGGCCCAGGAGATCTGCTCGGGAGATAGAGATTTGGGAGTAATTGGTTTAGAAATGTTTTTTGAAACCATTATTCAGTGAGTGATAGCCCCCCAAAGTAATGTATAATATGAGGGGAAAAGAGGACTGGAACGTTAGAGCCTTGAAGAAATCTAACACAATCTAATCCAACTGGGCAAAAAGCACTGAGAATAAGGTAAGTAGAAACCCACACTTCTGCTGATCTCTCAGGTCATGGCTTAAACATAAGTTTGTCAGAGAAGCCTCAGTTGATCACCCAGTTAAAAATAGGTCTCCTCTATTGTTTTTCTCTATGAATCCTATTCTTTTTCTTTATGACTTTTATTATTGTAGAAAATTACATATTATTTTGTGTTTTCCTTGTTTGTGTTTTCCACTTCATGAGGGCAGAAACCTTTATTTTCCTATCTACAGTTTACTCAACTCCTAGCACAGTGCCTGAGATATGATAGATGCTTGATTTATTTATTAAGTAAGTGCTGAAAGTGTGGGATCATAGAAGTCAATGGGTGACAATATTTCCAGAAGGAAGCAGTTTCAGATGCTGCTCCGAGCAGCCCAGTAAAGTAATAGTAATAATAGTTAGTGTCAGTAAATGAAGAAATGAAAAGTGTCCTTTGTATTTTTCAATGAGAAAGTATGGGATGAATTATCCACTAAAGAACACTACGCCTCATGGAGCTCTTGGTCTAAAGGTGACATAATTACAATAACCAACAGTTATTTAGTGCACCCTTTCCATGCACTTTTCATTCAGTCCTCACTACAGATCTAAAGACACTTGTTCCTTGGAAGAAAAGCTATGACAAATCTCGACAGCCTATTAAAAAGCAGAGACATTACTTTGCCGACAAAAGTCCTTATAGTCCAAGCTATGATTTTTCCCGTAGGCAGGTATGGATGGTAGAGTTGGACCATAAGAAGGCTGAATGCTGATGCTTTTGAGCTGTGGTGTTGGAGAAGACTCTTGAGAGTCCCTTGGACTGCAAGGAGATCAAACCAGTCAATCCTAAAGTAAATCTACTGTGAATATTCAATAGAAGGTCTGATGCTGAAGCTGAAGCTTCAGTACTTTGGCCACTTGATATGAAAAGCCAAGTCTTTAAAAGAGACCCTGATGCTGGGAAAGACTGAAGGCAGGAGGAGAAGGGGATGACAGAGGACAGGATGATTGGATGGCATCACTGACTCAATGGACATGAGCTTGAGCAAGCTCCAGAAGATGGTGAAGGACAAGGGAAGCCTGGCGTGCTGCAGTCCATGGGGTCTCAAAGAATCTAACACAACTGAGCGACTGAACAACAGCTTAACAAAGCGTAGTTATGATTCGTAAGTTACCAATGAGGAAATAGGTTTAAGGAGATTAAGCGTTTTGCTCAAGAATAGGGAGGTAGTGATTAAACAGGGCCTTTCTGACCCTAATGCCCATGCTTTCACCATGCTTCAGTAGGGGAATCAGGCTGATTCTTCATCACCGAAGCAGTATCTTAAAAGCGCCATTTGAGTAGGAATGGTTTTGCTGCTGCTTATAGGACACATTAGAAGTGAGAATGACTGGAACTGAGAAATAGAAGGATCTTGGATGAATCTAGAATGAGGTATTAGCTTCTAAGCAAGAATCAAAACTGTATTTGAGAATGAAGAAAGAGGAGACATTGTAGGATCTTTGTTAATAAAGACTTGACAGTACATTGATACAAAATGAGGAGTAAAAAAGAAAAGTAAAGAATAACTACAAGATTGCAGTCTTAGAACCTGGAGATTTTCATGGCCTTTACATCTAATATGGAGAAATTAAAAATGTGCCTCTTTGGCTACATGGAATAATAAATTCATGATTAGAATTCTAGGTATTTTTATATTGAAAAGGGGATATGAAAATCTTTGGTGTTAAGAAAGAGCTAGAGACAAAGTAAGTTTTAGGACTAGAGAGAGAAAAAGGATTTACTCAGACATTAATTAAAGCCATGTGAGAAATTCTTAGGGATCTCAACTTTACAAGCATGACTACTAACATGCAGCACTGTAGCTATTTAATAATTTTAGAATTTAAGGATAAATTAAAGATTTTTCCCTTTAACAAGAGTTTCCTGTCCTTTCTCAAGGGTAGATGGAGTGGAAGAGAATGATCAGTGTATAGTCTGGCACTAATAAAGTCTAAGGGCAGTGATGAACATAAGGCCAGAGTCAGGAACCCGAGTTTCATTAGAGATATTATAGAGAATAGTGTTGATAGGGACAGATCAGAGGGGATCTTTAAGTGCAGTCACTAGCTGGCATAGCATGTAAGAGAGACCTGGCTGGCATGCTAGGGGAAATGACTCTGTGTTCTCTGGCATCTATACCAAGATCCTAACATAGACTAAACACTTGATCTTTGTCGCCTGACTGCATAAACACAAGGTTAGAAGTATAGAATTCAAAGTTGGTAAGTACAATTCAAAATCCAAATCTAGTTCATTGCTTTAACTTTTAATTATATATGTATTATTTCTTTTTCTCTCAATATAAAACCTCAAACCTTAGGAGTAAGAAATTGCTTTAAGTCCTTTTCAAAATAGTCTAAAATAAATAAAAAAGTAATTTCTGATTCTCATAGAGTCATTTTTTTTGCATTTACATTATGAAGTGATTTTTCTCTTAAAAACATCTCATTGGGTATTTAATTATTCTAGCAATATTTCATCCTAATTGATCTCTATGGTCTTATAAAGGGTGACTAATTTTATTTTACAGGGATGGAGAAGAAAGTGTAGAAACACTAATAGCTGATGGCTCTTGTGCTTTTATATAAATGTGGATGCTTTTATGATGGCTGTAATTATCCACTGAGAAACTGCAGTGTTTAGATATATTCTGACATAAAGGGAGCTTTCTGTCTCCTTACGATTGGAAAATTCATTAGGGTAGATTTCTTATCATTTTCCTTCCTTTTTAGGTGTGAAGTTTTTCAACATGAGTGGCCTTGGGGACAGTTCATCTGACCCTGCTAACCCAGACTCACATAAGAGAAAAGGGTCACCATGTGACACACTGGCATCAAGGTAGGAACACTCTTTTTCTTAGTCTTCTGGCAGAGCTGCTTTACCATTTTCATTGTCACTTTCCAGCTTGCTTCATCTGTAAGTTTACCGGCCTTCTCTGAGTCCCTCATACTCAACATGTTCTCTTCCTTCCCCAGGGCTGGTTTGCTCCCTCTAGATTTCCTGTATTCAACACCTGTGCATTCTCCAAATATCAGTTTAGTCATTATTTTTTAAAAGGGAGCTTTCTCTTCCTTCCATAACTACTAGGTCAAACCTCCCCTATTCGTGTATGTATTTCACATGTATTTTTAGAGCTATGATCCGTAATTTCAGGGTTTTACTAGCTGTGTACTTATTTAGTGAATCCCATGGCTTCTCTGCTGCATGCTGTACAGCTGTAAGAACTTTGTCCTCGCTCACCATTTTATCCCTAGTTCCCGGCACAATGTGTAGCTTATATATAGTAAGGCCACAGAAAGTATTTGGCAAAAGAATAAATCCACTGTACATTTTTAAACTGCCATCTCAGTACCTTAGTGGGACAAAGAAATATTATTAGTGGGACAAAGAAATAAATTGTTAATATCAGGATTTTAAAGAATGAGTATTTTTGGAATTAAATATCTCTGTTTTAACAGAACATGGTCATCTGAAATAGGTAAAAGAGAGTTATTGCTAAGGAGGCTCTAATAAATGCCAGATAAAGATAGAACTTTAGTCAGATCAAAACAGCAGCTTCCTACCAGGGAGAAGAGTGGGGATTTTATTCCACTCACCTCTGAGGATCTGGAGCAAAGCCTCTCAACCTCCACACTATTGACATTGTGGACAAGATAATTCTTTGTTGTGGGAAGCTATCCTATATTGTTGTAGGATGTTTAACAGTATCCCTGGCTTCTACACAATTAGATGCCAATAGAATTTTTATATCAGTTATGATACCAAAATGTCCTTCCAGTTATGATAATCAAAAATGATAATCCAAACATTTTCACCCCTGGGGACAGAGAAAGCAATATGGCCCCCAGTTGATAATCATTGATCAGAGTATAAAACAGCAGAAGACTCTTCTTTCATTGGATTACATGCGTTTTTCTCATGGGGCAACCAAGAGAGAATTTTTATGGGAGATTGCCAGGGTTTCAGGCTGGGGAAAGAAAAGTGACTACTTCTGTTATTGAATTCAGAGAACTGTTATAGAACGATGGTAACCTGAGTACTCATAATCAAGCCTGCGTTGTCATGTCAGAGTTAATGTTCCTGTTTATTTCTTATATGTCAGTCCTTCTTAATTTAAGAATAAATAAATAAAAATATTGTGTTTTAGGACTTCCCTAGTAGCTCAGCTGGTAAAGAATCTGCCTGCAGTGCAGGAGACCTGGGTTCAATCCCTGGGTTGGGAAGATTCCCCTGGAGAAGGGAACGGCTACCCACTCCAGTATTCCAGCCTGGAGAATTCCATGGACTGTATAGTCCATGGGGTTGCAAAGACTTGGACATGACTGAGCGACTTCCACTATTGTGTTTTACTTGAAATTTTTATTTGGGGGGAAATTTTTAATCTATAAAAAAAATTACAGACTAGGAAACTACCCACCACATGTAATTGATAATATTTTGTCATATTCTTAGTATTTTGTTAATATATTATTGTATTTGCAGTTTTAAGTAAAAGTAGTAAAATGGTTAATGATTAAACTGATTTGTCTTCAGTCTGTTTTTAATGATTATGTATATTTATAAGTATCCATGAACAATATAGAATATTTGTTAAATTTATATATTATATAATACTGTATATATTTTTCTTTAGACATAAAGATATGCAGATTTATTCATTCTGTTAACTTTTGATAAATATTGTATTACACGAAATACCATATTTGAAGAATCTGTTTCCCAACAGCTAGAATTCCCTATGGGTAAATAGCCTTTTTGTTACAAATTTTCATTCTTACAGCCAGCACTACAGCAAACATGAACATCCTTGTACATACCTACTATTTTATACAAAAAACTTTCATTAGAATCTGTGTACATTTTTATGTTAACTGTGTACTTGCCAGATTATTCTTCAAATGACAGTCATTGAGAGTTGCCTTTTTTCTTGCATCTTTATCTCACTATTTTTTCCTCACTTTTAAGTTTTTGACATCCTGATGGGTATGGGGTTATAATTTTAAGTACGTTTCCCTATAAGTAGATAAGTTGATTATTATTTTTGTTTTTATTGCTCTTTATATTTTCCCCTCTGTGAATTACCTGGTTGTATCTCTTGCCCATATTTCTTCTGGGTAGTTTGTGCTTTCCTTTTTTTATTTGTGAGAGTTATTTTTAATTTTCTAGTTAAATTTTTACTCTTTTTTGCTTATATTTGATGCAAATATCTTCTCCCAATCTGTTGATATCCGTTAGAACCTAGGATTTTCGTATGTCAATCTTTTTAGGGTCTTGTGAAGAATTTCCCCCTCTATTTCAAGGCCTTAAATATATTTTTATACATTTTCTTCTAATATGCATTTAGAATTTTAAATAAACAAGCATTTACATTTGTGGGATAAAAACATAACAACATAAATTTTTTTTTCCTATATGGAATGTCAGTGGCTATAACCATATCCATTCCCTGCTTTTATGCTCTTACCTTCATCAGAAACCAAGTTCCTGCATAGATAGGGATCTGATTTGAGCCTTCATATGATAGTTGCCATGCTCTCTGATGGGGCAAGTCACTCTTCCTTGTTATTTTTCAAAATTGTTGTTCCTTACTTGGTCCTTTACTCTCCCGTACAGATTTTAGAGTCAGTTTTTTGTTTCCCTTGATTTTTTTTTTCCTTGCTGGGATTTGAATTAGAATTCCATTTGCTTTTATAAATAAATTGGAGAGAACTGACAGCTTTATTTTGTAAATTCTAGAGTGTTGTTATTTATGAATATAAAGCTTCTCCTTTATTCAGTTCTTCATTGTTCTTAAATAATAGTGTATAATTTTCCCCTTTTAATGTCTAGCCCATCTTTAGTTAGATATATTCCAGGGTACCATAGGATTTTTATTGCTTTTAGGAATATCATTTTGTCTATTGCATTTTCTAATTGGCAGTTATTCATATATAGGAATGCTAATGATTTGGGGATTTTGATCTCATATCCATCCATTGTTCTAAGCTTTCTTATTTGTTTTAATGGCTTTTATCTGCAGATCGTCTTTGATGTGTGTGTGTGTGTGTGTGTCTATAATCACATCATGATGAATATCAGAATTTTTATTTATATATATGCATATATTTCTCTTAATTGTCTTAAAAATTATTATCCTTGCACATTTGCTTTAAAAATATTTGAAAACATAGTCTTTGTCAGGTTTATAAGTAAGGGCTTCAATTTTAATTAAGTGATTTATTAAATTTAGTTAACTAAAATTTTGTGATTTTGAAATTGATGAGTTTGTACATGATTACCACCTTATAATGTTTCTTTTGATTTTGTTATTGTACACTGTCACTCCAAACAGATTGCAAACTAATTAATTATAAAGAGCATATGTTAGACC
This sequence comes from Redunca redunca, assembly GCA_006410935.1. NCBI lineage: Eukaryota > Metazoa > Chordata > Mammalia > Artiodactyla > Bovidae > Redunca > Redunca redunca. Next base: position 313,706 of record SJYQ01002105.1, on the reverse strand, counting down.
TCAGGGTATTGCCAGCCCTGTGTACAGGAGTTCTAGCTAGGGCAGCTTCTCAGTAATTGTTTGGTGGGGTGAGACATCTCAAATATCCTTCCTGTTACCTCTCCATTTCTTAACTCTTCTAAGAGAAATGAGAATTAAAATGCCAGATTTTAAATGGTGGGTAGCTGTGGGCAGTGCTTATTTAACATTAACAATTCAACAAGTGCTTTATTAAATACCTACTTTTCAGCCAGCACCATGTGCTTGATGTTTGAAGGATATAAGTGTAAAATATGTTTCCTGTCTTCAAGGAGCTTACAAATCTAATCATGCCACTCATTCTCTTTCTTAAACCCTTCTGGGCTCCCCTTTGCCCTGAAAATAAATAATCATAATCAAAGTGATGATAATAGATAATATTTGTTGAGCTAATGGTATGTGGCAGGAACTCTGCAAAACATTTCTATGTATAATATCATCTTTTTTAATCCTCACAAATCCCTAGGAGGTAATTAATGTCATTATCCCTACTTTACAGATAAAGAAATGGAAGCTTAGAGAAGTTAAATTACTATTAAGTAACTTGTCTAGGGTTACTTAGCTAGTAAATGATAGAGGAAGTTTGAACTTGTGTTTGTAAGCAATCTCCTGTGCTCTTTATTATGGTGTATACAAGAATCCTGGTGAACCAACTGGACCACATCTCCTGCCCTTTTGTTTCTAATCATCTATAATTCAACTATCTTGAGGTACTTATTTATGCTCTCACTTTTACCTTTGAAAAAGCTGTTTTTTCCTTTTAGGAAACTAGTCTCTCCCTACCATTAGGTTTAGATATCTCATTCTCTAGATCTAGGTACCATCTCTGTGTGCTTTTATAGTATTGTAAATTTGTCACATAGTAGCTTGTCTCCCACTTATTGGAGGCTACATCTGATTTAGTCCTGGGTTGTCAGGACACAGTACCTGGTTATCTTGCACATGATAAAAGTATGGGAGCATTTGTTGAAAAAGCTAATGAGGTAAAAAAAGAAAAAGATACAATACTTGAGAAGTTAACTTGTAGTAGTATTAACTAGCATGTACATAGTATCAGTGGAAGTAAAGTGGGTTAGTGAGAGGAAAAATGTAGGTGGCCCAAAGCTATGAAGATGTCTTTTCTGTTAAGGTAGAGTTTCTTTTTCTCATCTCCACCATTCCTTCAGTTTTTAACTTTATTTGAAAAAAATCTGTTCTCATTTTCTCTTCTTGCTTATTAGTTATTTCATTTCATGGTAATTTTCCTAGTTTCTTTCTTAGGTCATTTTATAGACACCTTACCATTTCATTACTTTTAGCTTCTTGCTTCCTTTATCACCTCTCTGTCTGATCCTCCCCAATTCTATTACTTTTATTTTTCCTTTACTCAACAGTGGTTTCCAGAACTTCAGTTTTAAATAAAACTTAATGTTAAAAACAGATTTGGGAGTTCCACGAAATGAATCCAATTTATTCCAGTTGGTATTTAGAGATTTAAGCAAGTCATACTTTAGACTGAGTCTACTAAGTAAACCTAGTGTCAATTAGTTTCTCTAAGGTGAAATCAAATATGTGTGTGTGTGTATGTTTTATGTTATGTTATTCATTTTCTTCATGCCTCATTTTCAATACCTTATTGTGAAATTTGTCAAAATATCTCACCGTACATACTTGACTGGGAACATTGTAAGATAAAGTCTTACTGAGTAAAATGGGATTAATTCCTTAATGAAAGATTTAAAAGTTAAAGATAGAATGTGTGATTGTTATAGTTTTAAAATTTGGTTTTATTTTGGGATGTGTGACTTTTTAAACATTTTGTCTTATGTAGATAAAGACACTTGACCTTTGTTAACTTGGTTCTTTTCAACTTAACCATGCTGTTATATAAATGCTATTGCTTTTATAGTTTTTTTAAATTATGAAAAGTAAGTGATAGTTTAATTGTTGCCAGTTAAGAATTGTTTAGCAACTGGTTTTTCCCTCTTTCACCTCTTTTTTTAATACCATTTGTATATGGAGTCAAATGATTTTGATTGATGCTTATAAAACTGAGAGTTACTTGTGAGCAAATTTTCTTTCTATATTAGTTTGATAATAGAAAAATTCACTGAAAGTAATGCTTTATTGTCTTTGTATGTGTTAATAAAATTAAGTGCCTGATGACTTGGTTAAATAAACAAGGGGTAAACAAAAATGAACAATATTCACTTACTGCATTTGAGTGAATGTAAAATGCTAGTTGTTTGCACTGTTATCCTTTATCCTCATTATTTTCCTTTAAGATAAATTGAGTTTAATTTTATTTACTATATAATGAGAGCTTATAAGCAGACTTTTTTTTTCTATTTCTTTACAACAAAGCAGTATATGAGAGACATTGTTCTTTGTACCTCTGTCTCTAATTAATGATTTAGTATTCTTTTTATTTTACTTTTTGGAAGCGTGTTTTTTTTTCCTTTTGATAGGGACCAAGTAATGGTCTGATTATTATAGGAATCAAGATTTTATCAGATTTCCAATTATAATTTCTTTGAAATCTGGGTAGTCAGCCTGCTTAATTTACAGAAAACTTATTTGAAAATTCAGATTTTCTATTTTTAGGGAATTATTATTTAGAATGCCTAGTAATTTCAAATGCAACTACTATATGTACTGTCTGGTTCTTTTATTATCTAGTATTTACTGGTTATTTGAAAGATTCAGTGTATATATATCATATCATTGAGGAATATATCTGTGATAGTAGTCATTCTCTTTATGTATTTTAACCAGAATTGTTTTCTGCTCTTTGGCATTTTGTAGTATGTTTTTCAAATATAAATTTAGATTTTTTCTAAATCTGGCTTTACATTCTAGATGAAAATAGGAATTGCTGTAAATATCAAATACTTGATCAGAGAAGGAAATATGGTGGTAGAAATGTACAGTAACTGGATTTTCTTTGTGTAACAGCACCGAAAAGAGGCGCAGGGAGCAAGAAAATAAATATTTGGAAGAGCTAGCTGAGTTATTGTCTGCCAACATCAGTGACATTGACAGCTTAAGTGTAAAACCAGACAAATGCAAGATATTGAAGAAGACAGTCGATCAGATACAACTAATGAAGAGAATGGAACAAGGTAGGAAAATAAACAGAAAAACCCTCTGGCTGTGTTCTTTGTTATTAAGACATTCACAATATGTGATTTTACTTTTTATTACTAAGAAATGGAATTAATTTTGTAATTTTATTAAAGAAACAGTTTTGGGTAGATGCTATTTATTTTATAATGTGAATCTGAGACCCTTCTTTTACCACAAAGTGGCTTGTTATCTTGAGAACTGGTTGCCTTGAAACTTTTGAAACCCAGAAGAGTCAGATAAAACTTAGTGACTCAACAATAGCAATCATATGGAATTAAGTCAGGATATACACGTTGTGGTGTCGGACCCGAGGCTATGCATAGCGTTGAAAGACAGCAGCTCAGAGGTAGGAGAGTCCCTCCACCTGAATTTAAACTTATCTCTGCCTTGGCTGTGGTTGGGGGGAACAGCCTTCTCTGAGAAAGTGAAGAAGAAGTGAAGTGAAGTCACTCAGTTATGTCCAACTCTTTGCAACCCCAGGGACTGCAGCCTGCCAGGCTCCTCCATCCTTGGGATTTTCCAGGCAAGAATAGTGGAGTGGGTTGCCATTTCCTTCTCCAGGGGATCTTCCCAACCCAGGGATCAAACCCATGTCTCCCATACTACAGGCAGGCTCTTTACTGTCTGAGTCACCAGGGAAGCTCTGAGAAAACCCTGATTTATTTTTATGGCTCATGTTTATACTATTTGTATTTACAGCGGACCCCACACCATACAACCCCTGAGTTGCTTACCAGAAACAAAGGCAAAGTGCTTTGAAGGAACATCACCATATTGCACCCCTAGATTCCCAGAGGAAAAAGTGCTCCTGAGGGAGATTGTATGCTATAAACTTATATAACACAAGAAATCAACTGCAGTGAGTAAGAACACAAACAACAAACAGAAGGAATAGGCCCCGAAGAACTTCACACTAGCAGCAGCAATGTGAAAAGACTGAACGAATAGTCTGTTTTAAAATGGTTAAAGTGATAGGATTTTACGAGTTTAGGGGCTGGGTAGTCTAGTGACCTGGAGAAGGTGATGGCACCCCACTCCAGTATTCTTGCCTGGAGAATCCCAGGGACGGCGGAGCCTGGTGGGCTGCTGTCTGTGGGGTCGCACAGAGTCAGACACGATTGAGCGACTCAGCAGCAGCAGCAGCAGCAGTCTAGTGACCACTGATTCAGCAGATAAGAGACGCTGGTATTCTAGGTCTTAAGAGGGGAGAGCCACCCAGAGGCTGTATGGCCCCTTCCCTGCTGGATGTGGACACCCGGACAGGTTGGCTCATCCTCTCTCAGCTGAAGATGGGAGGATTCCGAAGATGGGGAAATGGAGTAGTCCAAAGGGAAGGACACATAGACACTGACACTGGTATTGGTCCCCAAAGGAAAAAGTCAGCTCCTTGCTTTGTCCACACCCTTCACACAGCTGCCAGTCAGGATTTTAGTACCTTACTCTTTAATGTGAATAAAAATCCAGGTATTTGAGGAAAGTCTTTAATATAAAAGAGAATAAATCAAGCAAACAAAAGGGAAAGAAAGGAACTCAGAGGAAGCAGAGATGATACAGGGAACAAAAGAAAAATGTAAAGCCATCCAACAGTCTTTCACCAACAAAAGGGAGGCTATATCATCTATAAAATGCTAAAAAAACGCAACATTCAAAACAAATAACTTTTGGAACTTAAAATCAGGATTGCTGAAAAAAAACTCTAGCCCATTACCTTGTTTTCTACTCGTTGCCCCCTCATTGTGTCGCCTGCAGCCATTCCAGGCACGTTTGCCTCAGGTCTTTGCACTTGCTCTTCTCTCTGTCTGGAATGCTCTTCCTTGGATGTACATAAAGCTTACTCCTGTATCCCTTTTTGTCATGGTTCAAATATTTTTTCTAAGTGAACTTGTCTCTCACTAACCTGTCTAACACACATACACATGTGCATACATATACAAACATCTTTCTACATCTTCCTTGATTTATTTTCCCCACAGTATTTGTTACATCTAACATATTATACATTTTGTTTGTTTATTGTCTGCCTACCCTCACTGGAGCTTCATGAGAGCAAAGGTTTTTGTTTGTTCACCACTGTGTCCCTAATACCTAAAGCAGTTCCTGGGTACATAGTGTGCTTTTCAGTGAGTATTTGTTGAATAAAACGATAAAGTGTTCAAAGACAATTTGAAGAAATCCCTTAGAAAGTAAGATAAAAAGGCAAGCAAAGGAAAGCAAGAGAAAGATAAGGGGTAGAACATATCATTAGTCCCAGGGGAAGAAAAAAACAGGCCAACTAGAAGGGAAGAAATTATAAGAAGTAATACAAAAACAAAAAAATTCTCAGAATTAGAGGCTGTGGGTTTCCAGATGGAAAGCATACATGCAGCACAATGACTAAAAAAGAAAGAAGGCCTCACACCAATACACAATTTCTAGACACCAGAGGAAAAAAACAAGAGAAAGGAAAAAAACAGACACATACTGGATTACTTTCAGAAGGATCCAGATTTCTAAATAACAACACTGAAAATGAGAATCCTGGACCTAGAAGTATGTGTTCATCCAAATGAAGTATGGGTACAAAATAAAGACAATATTCAGACATCTAAAGCCTCAAAAACGTTATCTCCTGTGTACTTTTTTTCAGAAATATCTATCAAGGGCTTCCCAGGCAGTTCAGTGGTTAAGGCTCTACTTCCAATGCAGGGAATGTGGGCTCAATCTCTGGTCAGGGAACTAAGATCCCACATGCTGCATAGTGCAGCCAAAAAATAAAAATTAAAAAGAAATATCTATCAAGACCAAGGTAGTAAACCAAGAAAGAAAGGCATTGGATCTTAACCCAGGGAAACCGTGGAATCATAATAGAAGAAAGGTAAAAGGAAACCAAGGGTTACAGTTGAGCAGCAGATGGAAGAAGTAGCCAGTCCCAATTGGAGGAGGCAAACAGAGGGCTCCAGGAGGAATATTTCCATGGGGAAAAACATTGGGACTCATAGAAATATATGATGACTGAGCAAATTGAGAGGAACTTTTCAGTCTGGTGGAGAGTTTAGAGATGAGTCAGACTTCACAGAAAAACTAAAACATAAAACATGAGAATTGTAAATTACAGTACATAGCTTGACTCATTTATGGACTGTATGTAGCCATAGTAACATAGATATTAAATACTGACTGCTCTAAAAATTATTGTAACTATAGTAGGAGGATGGAAAGAGGGAAAGTGTGTTTTTAGATGGTTGATATAAGTAAATTATGATAGCATGTTAATAGATGGTCTAACATGGACACAATCAGGATATAGCAAATAATCATGTTATTGAAAAATAAAGAATGTATTAGTTAGGATACAGGCAAGGCTATTATTTCAAGAGACCCAATGTACAGTGGCTTTAACAAGTTAGTCTCGGTGTGTGTCAGATGTTCAGATTCCCTCCATCTCTTGGGCTGTGCCACTTCTAGGGTATTGCCCTTATCCATGTCAAACATGGCTCATCTGTGCACATCCCAGATGACAAGAAGAGGAAGGAAAACTGGAAGGTATGCTTCTTTCTCTTTAAGGACAAGACTCAGAAATTGTGTGTCACTTCTGTTCACATGCCTTAGGCTGGTCGATATAGCCACTTCTAGCCACTCCTGCCTTAAGTTTTGCCTAAAATTTTATGCTTTACTTTTCATGCATAGTTACTTAATGTACTTGGCTTTGAAAGTTTATATTCTTTTGGAATTGTTTCTTTTAAAAACCACCACCACCACCACCAACAACAACAAAAAACTGTCTTAATGTTACACATACATGAAATGATAAAGGAAGTGTATCTTAGAACTAGATGAGAAACTCCCATGCTATAATAATTTAAAAATAAATAACCCAATTAAATAAAGTCGCTCAGTCGTGTCCAACTCTTTGCAACTCCGTGGACTGTAGCCTACCAGGCTCCTCTGTCCATGGGATTCTCCAGGCAAGAATACTGGAGTGGGTTGCCATTTCCTTCTCCAGGGAATCTTCCTGACCGAGGGATCCAACACGGGTCTCCTGCATTGCAGACAGACGCCTTACCCTCTGAGCAACCAGGGAAGCCCAAGTAATAAATGGGCAAAGGCTCTGGATAGAAATTTCTCTAAAGAAAACATACAAATGACCAGTAAGCACAGGAAAAACATACTCAATATTATTAGTCATCAGAAAAATACAAGTCAAAACCACAATACAAATACCAGTTTACATTGCTAGGGTGGCTACAGTCAAAAAGACATAGCAACAAGTGTTGGTAAGGATGGGAGAAGTTGGAACCCTCATATAGTGCTGGTGAGAGTGTAAAATTGTACATCCACTTTGGAAAACATTCTAGTAGTTTCTCAAAATATTAAAAAGGTAGAGTAATCATATAGCCCAGCAAGTCCACTTGTAGGTATATAACAAAGAGAATTGAAAACTTACGTAGAAATGTTCATAACAGCATTATTCATAAATAGCCAGTAAGTGGAAGCAAATTATATATCTATCAACTGATCAATAGGTAAATAAAATAAGGTGTACCTGTACATTGGAATATTGTTGATACATGCTTCAACACTGATGAATCTTGAAAACATTATGCTAAGCAAAAGAAGCCAGTCACAAAGGACTACATATTTTATGATTCCATTTATATAAAATGCCCAAACTAGGCAAACCTGTAGAAATAGAAAGTAGATTGGTGGTTGTCTTGGGCTTGGGAATGTTGGGAAATGGGGAGTAACTGCTAAAAGGTATGAGATTTCTTTTGAGGGTGATGAAAGTGTTCTAAAATTTATTGTAATGGTGGTTGCACAACTCTGTGAATATACTAAAAACCACTGAATCGTATGTTTTAAATGCCTGAACAGTGTGCTGTGTGACTCATAGCATGATAAAGCTGTATTACAAATGCTAAATGAGATAACGTTTTGTGCCCATTAGCTACCCCAAAATTAAAAAATGTGTTGATATCAAGTATCAACATACAGAAAAACAATAACACTTGTATGTTACTGGTAGTACAACCTCTTTGGAGAGTAATTTGTCAAACTTAGGTGATGTTAAAAATATACAGGACCTGCAATCCAGCAGTTTCACTTCTAGTATTTACCCTAAAGAAGCTGTCACAATATGCCAAAGAGAAAATACGGAAAATAGTTTCTTATAGCACTGTTCGTAGTAGTCAAAAGGCCTGCCAGTAGGGGACAAGGAAGTCAACTGTGGGTTATTCATGCAGTAGTTCAAATGAATATATCAAATTTATAAGTATCAGTATAGTTAAATCTCAAACATAATATTGAGTGGAAAAATAAGTTGAAAAAGTCTGTATGTTTTTATATAAACATTAGACACAAAACAGTACTGTATTTGTAAGATCATACATATGCAGTTGAAGTATGAAAACATGCTTAGAACTACCTTCAGAACAGATTACTTCTGGAAAGGGACAGAGGTGGAATGGTGGTAGAGCTGTAGTTCTGTTTGTAGCATTTTATTTATTTAAAAAAGAAAGACCTGAAGCAAATAATGTTTATATCTGTGAAAAATGAATGACGGATGTGTGAATGTAGCTATGTCACTTTATGTAGTTTTTGTAGTATTTGAAATATTTCATATTTTAAAGTGAAAAAAATGAATCTCTGTATTCAGTAATACCATATTTGGTTTTTTTGGTGAGCTAACCAGTCTGACCAGTTGGAAACTTTTATAGAAGTATTATTGCTACTTTAAGACAATGGTTGGACTTTTCAACATCTCCACACAAAAGAATTCCAAATTATTTAGCAGCTGTTGTTTTATCAATCAGATCATCATGACATGAAGGTGAAAGTTCACGCAGGCTCACAGAGTCATATCTTCACTCTCTCTTCAGTGGCAATTGATCAGCTCAGAAAAGGAAAAAGAAAAATATAGGAATAATTACTTTTTTACAGTTTGCCCATTTTTAAAAAACTTTTGGAGTAGGCTTTTTAAAAAAAGGTTATATATTTATACCATTTTTTCTATTTGTTGGAACACTGTACTTGATAGGTCAGAAAATTCAAATTTTCCTGCTGCCACTTATAGTTGTAAGATTACTTCACCTTTGTGAACCTCCATTTTATCATCTACAAAATGAGTATAATTAAGATTAAATGTGAAAGTGCCTAGGTAATGAGTAAATGTTATTTGAATCTGAAACTAGGTGAATTTTTGTCTTTATAAGCTTGACGTGGTGGAAATGAGCTTCTTTCAGATGTGTGACTTTTTGTTTCTTTGTTACAGAGAAATCAACAACTGATGATGAAGTACAGAAGTCAGACATCTCATCGAGCAGTCAAGGAGTGATAGAAAAGGAATCCCTGGGGCCTCTTCTTTTAGAGGTAGGTGTTCTCATTGACTCAGAAATTGATCAGAATCTTCATTCTAGCCAATCTGATTTTTTTCTTTATCTTCCTTATATTTACTGACTTCCCTGGTGGCTCAGACGGTAAAGCATCTGTCTACAGTGCGGGAGACCTGGGTTTGATCCTCCGCTGGAGAAGGAAATGGTGATCTACTCTGGTACTATTGCCTGGAAAATCCCATGGACAGAGGAGCCTGGTGGGCTACAGTCCACGGGGTCGCAAAGAGTCGGACACGACTGAGCAAGACACACCTTATATTTTACATCCAATTAATAAATTACAAAACAAAGTAAAATTTTAAATAACTTTTAATGATTATTTTAATCTCAAACTATTTTGACAGTTATTATTTCAGAATCAAATGCGAGGAACAGACATGAGAAATTTTCATAAAGGCATTCTAATGGTCACATGGTAAACTAAAGAAAACTTTCTGGCTTTGCTGTTTCTTTATGGTAGTTAGGACTAATTGGGAAAATAAAACTTTTGGAATTATTTAGCTAGCTAGTGCTAATTCTACTGTGCTGTGTGCTTAGTTGCTCCGTTGTGTCCGACTCTTTGCAACTCCATGGACTGTTGCCCGCTGGCTTCTCTGTCTATGGGGATTCTCCAGGCAAGAATACTGGAGTCGGTTGCCATGCTCTCCTCCAGGGGGTCTTCCCAATCCAGGGATCTAACCCAGGTCTCCCAGATTGCAGGCAGATTCTTTACTGCCTGAGCCACCAGAGAAATCCAGTTCTGCTGTAGGATTTTACTTCTGAATAAAGGATGCCTTTCTTTGTTACAGTAGGTGTTTTCTGACTAAGAATTTTTTAACTATTTATATGACCATTGTAAGGGATCTTACTATTTTAACAACTCTCTGTCACACTTTTTATATGAAGAACTTTTAATCTTGAATAACTTTGTAGCTACTGTGTAATTTTCACCTGTTTTTTCCTATCTAATCTTTATTCCCTCTGTTCTCAATACAGATGTTTTGTTTCCAAGCAGGTTCGTCACCTTAAGTGCTCCCTGCCATGCATGAATGTTTAAAAACATACCTATGTGTATATATATACACACGTATTCCCCCAAAATTAGGCTTTTCTATCTCTCAGCCTAATTTTATTTTTTATATATCTATTTATTACATACATACATGTACATAGCTATAAATATGTGTATTTAAATCATACATGTATTTTTATATTATATATAAAATAAATTCTTTACTGCACCACCTCAGAGTCCTTCTTTCTGGTGAAGTCTTGCTAACACTCAGACTTGTATAGGTCTCTTGACTTTCTAACTCCTTCATACATCTTTTCCTATTACCCAAACTAATCTTCTGTTTCTGTAGTAGATAGCATTCCCTCTACCAACACCACTAATTTGAAAATATTCTCAGCATTCCCTCTTTTGTAAAACTTCTTCATAATCCTCTTTTATAAAACTCTCTCTTCTCTCTGGCTGCTCATTAGCCTTATTTTCTCAGTCTTCTTTTTCTTGTAGTTCAGTTCAGTCGCTCAGTCGTGTCCGACTCTTTGAGACCCCATGGACTGCAGCACACCAGGCTTCCCTGTCCATTACCAACTGCCAGAGCTTGCTCAAACTCATGTCCATTGAGTCGGTGATGCCATCCAACCATCTCATCCTCTCTTGTCTCCTTCTTCTCCTGCCTTCAGTCTTTCCTAGCATCAGGGTCTTTTTTTATGAATCAGTTTGTCACATCAGGTAGCCAAAGTATTGGAGCTTCAGCTTTAGCATCAGTCCTTCCAATGAATATTCAGGACTGATTTCCTTTAGGATTGACTGGTTTGATCTCCTTGCAGTCCAAGGGACTCTCAAGAGTCTTCTCCAACGCCACTGTTCAAAAGCTCAGTTTTCTTTATGGTCCAACTCTCACATCCATACATGACTACTGGAAAAACCATAGCTTTGACTCTCTTTCTTTATCTGCCTCTTCAATGTTAGCTTCCCTCAGATTCTTTTGGCTCTTTTCCTTTTGTTTTTTATTCTGTGCATATTTCCTGGACCGTTTTATCAATATCTGTATCTTTGTCTATATGATGTTTTCGTGTGTGTGTATGTGTGTCTGTTAAAATACCAAAGAGGGCTTTCTGATATGAAATAGCAGACACCAGTTCTGACTATGTTAAACAAATGTGGGCTTTCCTCATAGCTTAGCTGGTAAAGAATCTGCCTACAATGTGGGAGACCTGGGTTTGATCCCTGGGTTAGGAATATCCCCTTGAGAAGGGAAAGGCTACGCACTCCAGTATTCTTGTCTAGAGAAGTCCATGGGGTTATAAAGAGTCCAACACAACTAAGCGACCTTCACTTTCACTTAACCAAATGTGAATTCATTGGGATACTATTTTGATACACAGAACCATACTTAGAAATAAGGTGAAACTAAGGCATCTTGGTCCTTGGTAGCTCAGTTGGTAAAGACTCCACATGCCACGCAAGAGACCTGGGTTCAATACTTGGGTTGGGAAGATTGCCCTGGAGAAGGAAGTGACATGCCACTCCAGTATTCTTGCCTGGAAAACCCCATGGTCGGAGGAGCCTGGTGAACTACAGTCTAATGGGTTCAAAAAAGATTTGGACACAACCTAGCAACTAGGCATCTTAAGGAGGCTAGAAAGCAGAAGTTATACAAATGGTCTCTTTGAAAGACCCCTCTGGACAGTACCCTGCTGCCAGAATGAATGTGTTCCAACCATGTACATTCTGATTGTAAGTCTTCTCAAGGTTCACGTTTAGGGAGGAAGTTTCCCAATGGCCTGATTAAGAATCCCATGAGACTTTATTAAATGGGGAAGAAGTAACTCCTCAAAGGAAATCAGACATTCTCTGAAAGGGGAAAAGGTAATTATACTTAAAAACAAATAAGCAAAAACCAAATGATACGATATGTACCTGTAAGTCACATAGGTATATCTTTAGCCCAGATCTCTCTTCACAGCTTCCGTTTCATTATATCCTATTGCCTTTTCAGCATCTCCATCAGAAAGTTCCTCAGTCATTTCAAAATATAGCATTCCTAAAGCTAAATTTATAATCGATCCCCTCATCTCCTATTTTAAAAAAAAAAGTCAAAAAATTTAAAACTTGTTTTTTCCCCTCCTTGAGTCCCCTTTGTCTAGGAAAGGCACCTATCTACCAAAACCCTAAAGTCATTAATGAAGGATCACCCCTTGTGCTTGTTTCCATCTGCTAGAGGTCCCCAGATGCTGTTTGTTCTGCATCTGTAGATTTCTCTTCTGTCACTTCCACTGCCATTGCCTTGATCGAGGCTCGCGTTTGACCTGGAGTATCACAATAGCATTGCAGTTTGTCTGCCTACTTCCAGTCCGCATGCCGCACCCGCTGCCAGAAGGATCTTTGTTAAAGCAGATCATGTCACTCTCCTGCTTAAAAATACTACTTTCAAAATAATCCCCATGGCTTTTTTTGGCGGGGGGGGGAAGGTAATGGTGCTTTACTTTGAAGCTTTAAAAAAAAATAACTTTTAATTGTTAAGTATAACACAAATATGACAGGTGTGCACAAGGTGATTTTTTTTTAACCTCTGAGCTGTTTCCTCTGTTTGAATGTTCTTTCCATCCCTTGTCCCCCCGAGTTACTGCTCTGTGTCCTCCAGGCCTCAGCTCAGGTGTCATTGAGCCTCCTCCCAGGAAACTGTGTGCACAACAGCCATTCCTTTGCCCATGTGGGATCTGTGCATAACCTTTGTGAACACCTCTATTGTACTACACTGTGACTATGTGTACTTGTCTTTTTCCCTCAGAGACTATAAAATTGTTGAGAATGTGTGTTTTATTCCCAGAACTTTGTCCAGTGACTGACACTTAGTGATACTCAGGGAAGCTTGTGTAATCATTTAAAGCAAGGGCTCTGTGAGAAACCCTGGCCAGTGCGAACCCTGCGTTGAGACCCAGGGTGGTCCTCTTCAAAGGCTGATATCCTGGGAAGAGAGAAAAACTCTTCCAGCTGATGATGCTATACTGAATGGAGTGGCATTTGTTATCATCCCCTGTGTGTAGCTCAGTGTCAGCCCAGCTGTGAGAACTTGTAGAAATAGGAAGATTCCTTCCCAGCAGCATACTTGGAAATTAATTATTTGCACAACACATGAGGGAAACTTGTAGAATAAGAACAAGTATTAGCAGGTTATATTAATTAGATACACTTATAGATATTAAAAATGTTTATGTATTCATAGGAATAGTTTCAAAGGATTCCTTGAAATGTTACGAATCTCTTGGGAATAGGATTTTGGCAGATCTTATACTATCTACTTAATTGTCATATTTTTAAAAATTTCAAGTATAGATTTTATTTTAATTTAGAAGACAAACAAAAAAACCCCACATATCCAGCCCAGGATAGGCTGTCTGCATCTCAGGAGAAGGTCAGCAGGACATCTCTGCAGCCATGGGGTAGCCTTTGTTGACCTGTTTTCCAAGCCAATCTTTTCTGGGGAAGCTCAAAAGAAATCTGATGCCCCAGACTTCTTAGAGGAAATGATGAGTCCATGTAACCAAGGCCAAGCAGGAACCTGGTAAAAGTTCTGTATTCCCTGTAAGGCTGACCAACTGCATATTCCAGAGGCCAGATACTAGAATAACTTCCCAACTTGGCAGTGAGGTCAGGTGCAGTCAATGGGAGAGTCTGGAGAAGTCCCAGAAAGTGTGAAAACAGGAGCCTGCAGGGACTACAGACCTATTGCAAGGTAGGAGAACTTTTAAGTCCTTTGGGTTTCACAAATGCCTTAAAAATAATTGCACTGTGTAGTCCAGGTGAATCTCTCTGGACCTTGCTAATGCTTGAGGTTTATCTGCATGCACACCACCACTGTGCCCACGACTGACCAGTCTTCAGAGTGGGCAGAGATGACCCCAAGAGTGGGTCTCAGTCTCTTCCAGTCCCGCTGCAGACAAGGGGTAGTAACTTCCAGACCTAGAGACAGATACAGAGAGTGAAAAAAGCAAGGGAGAAGCTGACTGACTGAAGCTGGACAGGGTTGCTAGGGAGGTTGCTAGAAGGACACCCTGAAAGCTAGATAGAAAAATAAGAAGGTGATGATTTGGAAGCTGGGTAGTGTGTCCCTTGGAAATGATTCACCGTGAAATAGCCAAGTTTTTTTTTACTTGCCTGCTTTGTATATCAGTCCTGTTTCTTGCTCTGAGATACTTTGCTGTGCCTGTTTGTGCTTGTGTGCTCAGTCGTGTCCGATTCTTTGTGACCCCTTGGACCATAGGCTGCCAGGCTCCTCTCTCCATGGAATTTTTCAGGCAAGAATTCTGGAGTGGGTTGGCATTTCCTCCTCCAGGGGATCTTTCTTCGATCGCTTTGACCCAGGTATCGAACCCGCATCTTCTGCACTGCCTGCATTGGCAGGCAGGTTCTTTATCACTGTGCCTCCTGTAAAGCCGAAACTGTTTTTTATTAAACTCTTTTAAGAGGCCCCTGGGTGTTTTTTGGAAAGAGTGATGCTAAAGCTGAAACTCCAGTACTTTGGCCACCTCATGCAAAGAGTTGACTCATTGGAAAAGACTCTGATGCTGGGAGGGATTGGGAGCAGGAGGAGAAGGGGACGACAGAGGATGAGATGGCTGGATGGCATCACCGACTCGATGGACATGAGTTTGAGTGAACTCCAAGAGTTGGTGATGGACAGGGAGGCCTGGCGTGCTGCAATTCGTGGGGTCGCAAAGAGTCTGACACGACTGAGTGACTGAACTGAACTGAAGAGGGCAGAAAGGAAAAAAAAAAGTTAAATTATATTTACACTGATTCAGTTAATAGCTATGAACATTTAAAAAAATCTTTTAGATCTTCTAAGAAAATGATATGTTTATATTTCAGTTATCCCTATTTTCACATAAACTTTAAGAAAAAATACATATATTGATCACCTGTTATGATTTACTCTGATCTAATCTATAGCTACTCTGACTTTAAGAAAACAATTGGATATGAGAGTGGCTTCTTGTGCTCATCTAAATCCAAAGTAGATTAGTAAAAGGTTTGTCTAGTGTTCAGGTTTTTAGATTATTAATCACATCCCTTTCCTCTTCGCATTATGAGCTAAGTGAAAAATAGTCACAACAGTCAGGTGGAGTAAAAATAGTTTTATTTCTTTTTGTCCTTGTTAAAGAAGATATTAGCAGTATTTTTCATGAGAACAGTGCTATGCTTCATTATTTTTTAAAATCTTGATTGAATACTTTGGAAGGCAGTGATTTTAAGATGTCGTTTCAAGTTCAGTTTATTTGGCTTAAATAATCACCTGAAAATTCAAGACACCTCATAAAAAAGAGATAGATATAAGTGGAAAAATGTATCATTGGATGAGTTTCTGAGTCACGTTACTCATTTTGAAATCCTACCTACCAATTATGTAAGTTTTTCTTCAAATTTCACCTTTTTTTTCTTTGGCCACACTGTGCAGCTTGAGGCATCTTCATCGAGGCTTGAACCCAGGCCCCAGCAGTGAAAGTGCTGAGTCTTAACCACTGGACCGGCAAGGAATTCCCTAAATTGCATTTTTAAAAAAATCTCAAATAGTGATTCTCCAAATTAATCAGAAGGTGTTGCATTTTCCTTTTTTAAGAAATGGGTTTTTAAAGCCCACCAAACCTGGAAGACTTTTGAGCAGTAAAAAGGTTTTGTTTCTAAATGTTTAAACGGAGAAGATAATTTTTATAAGTGATTTACATCATTTTCAGCAACAAAATGATAACTGTGGTAACATTTCAAAACATCCATTTTCATATACTGACTATAATGTGTCTTTTTGAAAGCAGTTTATTTTCATTGTTAAAATTTCATCTTTACCCTGAAGGAACAAAATTAACTGTGTATATTATTTAGAAAATACCTGCTGGGTAGGGTATTATCATTACCACACATCATCATAGAAAAGGTCAGCAAACTTGGGAAACTTACCTTTTTAAAAAAAAGAAAAATGGGTAGCTCATCAACATTGTTAGACAGCTTTGTTAAGTCTTTTTTTACAAGTAACCAGCAAATCATGTGTAATACCAAGGGTGGTTATGTCTTGTTACAAAATTCTGTAAATGTTCTGCTTTTTAAAGGACTTGTTTTTGTTGCTTCTCTACATTCTATAGCAAGTAAACTGCAACATGTTGCAATAAACAGAAGGATTATAAATAAGGTATCACTGTCTTCTTCTCCATTCTGGATCCTCTCTCAGATTCTGATGTGGACTGAGTGAGGCACCAGGGTGTCGATATGTAAATAAAGCTTAATTTCTTCCTTATGTTTTAGGTTTTACTATAAATAGAGATTCTGACTTTTTTGCCACACCTCTGTGGATGTTACACTCCCCTTGGGCATATACATCTTCTTTTGGAGCTCCTGGGCTCCATCTCCGTGCATAGAAAGCCCTCTGTGACTTGGCTCCTGTCCACCTCTCCAGACTCACTGCCTGTCTTGTGCCATGTGCTGCAGCAGCTCCAAACTGCTTTTCTGTTCCATTCTGTGCCATGCTCTCTCCTCTGCCTAGAGTGTTCTTCCCTCATTCCTCTTCCCCTCCTCCGCTGTGCCTTTTATAACTCAGATCAGGGCCTGTAAGGAGCCTTTCTCTGCCTCCCACCTTGACCCCAAATAAGCATCCTTCTTTATACTCACAGAATAGTCTGCGTTTGTCTTTCATACTGTATTTCTCACTGGCATTTTATTAGGCTTATGTCTCTCCACTGTACCACAGGTTCCTTGAGGGTAGGCACCAGGTCTTAACCCACAGTTTAGAGATGTTTATGACTGAATGGGTCAGTCACTTACTTCACATTACTGCCATAAAATTTCTTTCTAAGGAAGAAGTTTGACATATCCATTCATGCCTACATGAAACATAAGTGTACAGTCTGTTTTAAAATCCTGTTCCCTCCACAGAGAACATGCAATATTAAATCTTCTATTCAGTACCCTTTTTTTTTTTAACTTGACACATATTTCCACTCTCTTTTTCAATAGAGAAACATATTTGAGTATTTTTCTTGTCTCTTTTAGCCTCATAACCTCTTAATCCTTTTTTTTTTCTTTACAGGCTTTGGATGGATTTTTCTTTGTTGTGAACTGTGAAGGGAGGATTGTATTTGTGTCAGAAAATGTGACCAGCTACTTGGGTTACAATCAGGAGGAATTAATGAATACCAGTGTCTACAGCATACTGCATGTGGGTGATCATGCAGAATTTGTGAAGAATCTGCTACCAAAATCACTAGGTAAAAGGAATGTGTTTTTTTAAAAGAATATGAGCTTCCCCTCAGTAAAGTATAATTATTATGTTTATAATATATGGTATTCTATGTCATACATATTTTAAATACTTTAAAATTTAATTTCAACCTGAGATTAAAAATGAAGGAAGAACATCATCAAATAGCTGGTAGAGAACATTCCTTTTATCCTCTTCCTCTAGATTTTGCCATAATTCTGTGACAGGGTTAGGAAGCAGATCAGTTAGTCGTCTTACCACAAGAAGCTTCTGCTTGGAATTCCTTTTGTTTTGAATTTTAATTATGTCTAAGGAAGAGACAAATGTATGTAATTTATCCTATCACCTTGCTCAGAGAAAAGAAAAAAGGAAGGAGGGAGGAAAGAATAGTGTTCATCAGTTCAGTTCAGTCGCTCAGTCGTGTCCGACTCTTTGCGACCCCGTGAAATCGCAGCACGCCAGGCCTCCCTGTTCGTCACCATCTCCCAGAGTTCACTCAGACTCACGTCCATCGAGTCCGTGATGCCATCCAGCCATCTCATCCTCGGTCGTCCCTTTCTCCTCCTGCCCCCAATCCCTCCCAGCATCAGAGTCTTTTCCAATGAGTCAACTCTTCGCATGAGGTGGCCAAAGTACTGGAGTTTCATATTACATACTTATTAAAATGAACATTTTTTGATGTAAGTGGTTTCAATTCAACGAGTTCCAAGCATGGTTGGAGTTCCATCCAATGGTTGGCTGGGCTGTTCACTGCCAGAGGAGGCTAGCTGAGAGGATGGATAGGGCTGACTTCTAGCCTGTGTTCTCTTCACTAAGCCATGTACCTGCTCCTTAACCTGTAGGCACTCCAGAAGTTAGGAGAAGAGTCTTGGCTAGAAATCCTGTATAACTAATCAAACATGAAAATAAAATGTTATCCATAGCTCTTTATTTTCTATGTTGTTCACTTGATGAAATGGAAGTGTTATTTCTTCTTTGAAGAGATAGTATGTGTTTACTGGGAGCCTGAAATGATTATTACTATTAAAATCACTAGTTTCAAGGGGTTATTAAGGGGTCTTAATGTGGAGTGTGGGTGACTTGAGAGATAATATAGTGGATTCCTTTATTTTAAAAATGAGGCAAAGATTAAGTTATTAACCCAAACCTTACAACTAGTTCGAAGAACCAAGACTCCTTATTCCAGTATAGGTTTCTTTCCATGATATCCTCTAACTGTTGTAGAGTGATGAGATAATAAAAAAAGAAGGAGATTCAACAGCAAGGCTATGGTAAGAAAACTGTTGGGAATGGTGAGAGAACAGCCTGAAAAACCCTGTCTCTCACCATGGCTTGAATATAATATTGTAACTGGGAAGTAGGGACTCGCTACACAGTGATTCTCACTTGACATGTATAAATATCTGCTCTACAATGGAATTCAGTTTTCTTACACTGAATCCAGTAACATTTCTGTTTTAGCAATCATTTTAATGAAGTAAAATGATTATCTGCTATATTTAAGGCATTGTAGCATGCAGATTGTGCAAATAAAATAAAAAGCAAGAAAAAATGATTTAAAAAGCCAAGGTTGGTCTCTTGTCTATTCTAAATATTTTTTTTTTGAGTGACAGCCTTATTAGAAAAACTTTGATTCCTCCTACCAGAAGGAGGAACATAGAACATACTCTTAAACCATCCCTTAAGCATCCATGCCTTCTAGGTTAAAATTCTCGCTTGGTAACAGACCTATGATTGTCAATCTTCCCCCCCCACCCAATGCCAGAGTATAGCAGGAAGCAAGTGGAAAAGCTTATTAACTAACTGCCATAAAATTCTGCGCAAAAAAGCAAGAAACTGTTAATTTTTAATTTTGTCTTTGTCTGTTAACGAATTAGCGTATTTGTAAGGCCTTATCTTTGAGGGTGGAAATACTATACAGTTTCTTTCAAGTTTTACATTTCTCTAATTGGTAAAACGATTAAATTTGCAAAGGAAGGTAAGTCTTTTTTTGCCTCAGGATAGTGTTAGATCTGAAGGGGTCTGTCTTTTAATCTGAGTATCTAATTAAACAGATGAGTAAAGGTGTGTCATTTGTATCTTCAGAGTTTGTACCTTTTCATCTCCTTCACAGGCGTATAACCAATTTTTCTTTCACAGTGAATGGAGTTCCTTGGCCTCAAGAAGCAGCACGCCGAAACAGCCATACCTTTAACTGCAGGATGCTAATTCACCGTCCAGATGAGCCTGGCCCCGAGAACCAGGAAGCTTGCCAGCGGTATGAAGTGATGCAGTGTTTCACTGTGTCACAGCCGAAATCGATTCAGGAGGATGGAGAAGGTAAAACAGAGGGTGGTTTTAAGGTGTTTGATCGCTTTTCCTGTGGTTTTAGAAACAGAGAGGAAATTGATTATAAACTGCCTTCTTCAGATAATATTTTTGGTTACTATATTATATATCTTAGTGGCTCTTCAATTTGCTATATATTTCTTAATACTTAAGAAAAAAATTGTTAACATCTAGAACTACCCCCCCTTTAAAATACTCCCAAATTCTCAGTTGTAGCTGACATTCCCACTAAAATGTCACATTCAAACCAACTTGCTGCCTAGAAATAAGAGCTGTAACTCACTGCTGCCAGTTGGAAATGCACCAGATGCAGCAGGCTGTTGAACAGCTCTGATTTTTAGAAAGTTTCAAGCTTAGCGTGTACGGAACACTGGAGAATAGAGCTAGCACTTTTGAGGCCATACAAGGTAATTTATAAGGAGAAAGCTTATGAGCAGATGAAAACACAGCTGAAGCTCTAATAGGAATAGGGTTTGAACATGGTATTAGTTAAATACGTTTCAGTGGATGAGTTTTCCATGCACGATTAAACTGAACTAAGTTAAGAACACCACAAATTGGTGGAGTAAGGAACAGGGAAGGAAGCTGTCGAGAAGTCAGTCAGATACAAAAGGCTTGTCTGTAGTGGGTCCTACCTGGGAAAGGGTACAACAGTCAGCTGGGAACTTTTTACAGAATATACACACAGGCCTGTCTCATGTTCAGCTGTGTGATACTGTGTGCAGCCTCTCACAAAAATGGAAATGGGACATTCAAAAAAATTACAGGTCCTAAGAACATAAAAGTCTCTGTCAAGGGCACAATAATGCCTCTTCAGAAACAGTTAAATGTTTTTTTTTCATATGATAGTTTGTGATCTGCTTAGTGGTTATAGGAATAATCTTTGTAGCCATTAATGAGTATAGGAAATTATGAACCTATATTTTAAAAACCACTCTGTTGCTTGAATCTAGCCAAAACTACTTCTTCAAATTGTTATCCGCCAAGTACTTGAGATGCTTCGGTCTCCTCTAGTTTATGTAAGAACATTCAGTGGGAAGGGATAATTGATTCCAACTAGACCTCTTTCTGGAGCTACTAGTGTTTGGTTGCGAGCAATTTTAATTCTGATATTATACTGTTAGATCAGAGTCACTCCAATATTGTGTCAGATCTTACAACATGTATTGTTTTTACACAAACCGTTAATGGCAGGTAATAGATGTGAACCACTTTCTGTCCTCTTTTCCTTCAATTTCCTCTTCTTGTTTTGGGCAGATTTCCAGTCATGTTTGATTTGTATTGCACGGCGATTACCTCGGCCTCCAGCTATTACGGGTGTAGAATCCTTTATGACCAAGCAAGATACTACAGGTACTAGCTGCAAAGTTCAGAATGTTCTTTCAGCATTAATGAATATGACTGTCCCCTTAAAACTAATTGTGTTCCTCTCTTCTCTGCTGTTCAGCTGCTGTTCACTGGTCCAATACAGAAAACATTTCAGATGTGGTCTTGATATTGTGCATTTTAGATACTGTCATCATTGTTACTGGAGGGTGCTGGAGAGGAAATTATTTTATAGTTATTCACATATCTCTGTTGATTATAAATTATTTCTTCAAATTCATGAAAAGAAATTGGCAGTGTTAATATATTTGCTTACAAAAAGATATAAAAGGGTGGTTTTAATATTGTGCATAAATGTATCTATTTCATTTTTCCTTTAAATGGATTCAGCACATACTGATCAAATGCCTAAAAGTGCCTGTCATATGTATGATTGCTCTGGGTATACATGGTTGAGCAAAAAGCAATGATACGATTACAGATTTGTACTTTTTGATGGAAAAGGTGTAAGTGGTATAAGAGAAGCTAATAGGGAGGTCCTGTTTTAAAAATCAGCTGGTTAACAGAAAGCTTGTCAAGCTGATACCACACAATTAAGCCCCAAAGAATGCCAACTGTGCTAAGTAAGAGTGTTGGAAGGGTGGGTGCATTGAGGAAGGGTGCAGAATGAGTGCTCCTGATTGAGGAAACAGAGCTGCAGAAAGTTCTAACACAGAGACGTCTGTTAGAACTGAAAGGAGGACAGGAGGCAGCCACAAAGTGAGTGAGTGCCTGAAAATAAGCCCTTCTTTTTAAAGACCTACTTCAGATTTGATTTTCAGCAAAAACAAATTGTTACTGTTGTTTAATATAAAGAATTTCTCATATGTTGGTTAATATTAAAAAAATTTTTTTTATTTTTTTTTAAAAATTTCTTTGGCTATGCCTCATGGCATGCTCAGGGTCTTAGTTCCCCCACCCGTGATCAAGCCTGCACCCTCTGTAGTGGAAGCATGGAGCCTTAACCACCAGACCACCAGGGAATTCCCCTATATTGTTTAATCCTATCTTCACTTCGTCAAGTTAGGTTTTCATCAATGAGAATTGTATATGTATCACTCACCACTCTAGTTTTAAAATAGAGATAGATACTACAGATTTATAGCAGACCAAGATTTTAAAAATCATTTCTACTAAATTTTATTCTTTGTTAGCATTTACTTTTTTACTTTACCATTGTTTATAAGATCCTCTTACAATATTTATTAATGTTTTAGCCCCAGAAATCTAATATTCCTTTGTTGTATGCTTTATTCTTGGGTCTTAAAGATAAACTCCCAACTGCTCTTACTAAAGAGTAGTGGATGGGGATACATTGGCATAGACAATTGAATACAGCAAAAAGAATGTCTGGGGGCTTAGATATACAGCATCTAAGTGTAGTAATGATCAATTTGCATACCTTTCCTTTCCCTTTTTGAGTCTAGCACGTATGTGTTACTTTCTACCGGTGAACAACACTGGAAAAATTTAATAAACCTTTATTGAAAAACCAAAAATATTACTGCATGAAGGAAAAATAGGGTCTGTTAAAAAAATATAGCTGATCTTTTGTGTCAGTAAAACCAAAGAGGGCTTGGGAGATAGCAGAATAAAAATTTGTTGGAAAGGGGTGATGGTTAGCCCACAGAATAAATGTGGAAGACAGGGGAGGCCTAAAAATTATGAGGATAATTTAGGAACAATATAGTTCAGCTTTTCTTCAATTGTATTTCTATAAACTGAATCCTAAATTAGATTGTTTTGAGAAAGATTGTATTTTTCTATAGGAACAATGATATAACTCGTAGTTTTGTTTCTGACCAAGGACCTAGCATTAAAATCTTAATATGCCTGATTTTAGAATAAATTTGTAAAAATTAAAAAGCTCTGAATCATGAAGTAATTATAAATCTAGAGGGAACCTCAGAGATTATAGAATCCAGCCTGCCCATTTTACACATTAGGGAATGGTGACTTTTCTAAAACCAGGCAACTAATTACTGAGAACAGGTATCTTTAGGCCCTAAAATAGGATTCTTTCTTTATATTGTGTTTTCTTCCACCAATGTGCTATTAAAAGGGCATTACTGTACTGTACACAGTTACCACACAAAAAATAGCAGGGAAAATATAAAGGTGCCAAAATAATATGAAGTATTCTTAAAATGTAAAATTGGCATTATATCATGGGATTGAGTTAGATAAAAAATCATAAACTAGTTATAAAAAGTATTAGATATTTAATTCCTTAAATTTTAGCAGTACTTCCAACTCTACATGAGGTGGTTCTTATCCCTTAAAAAAAAGTTTTCTCCCTGGAAATGTTGAACAGTGGTTTGGTTGGTTTGTTAGTTAAACTTTGCTCTAGAAAGCAGAATTATTCTAAATCAGCCTATTTATGATTCCTTCCTAAGATACTCATCACATTACTGATCATTTGTAGCCATTGCTTCTGCTAAGTCACTTCAGTTGTGTCTGACTCTGTGTGACTCCGTAGACAGCCTCCCACCAGGTTCCCCCATCCCTGGGATTCTCCAGGCAAGAACACTGGATTGGGTTGCCATTTCCTTTTCCAGTGCATGAAAGTGAAAAGTGAAAGTGAAGTCGCTCAGTCATGTCCGACTCTTAGCGACCCCATAGACTTGCAGCCTACCAGGCTCCTCCTTCCATGGGATTTTCCCGGCAAGAGTACTGGAGTGGGGTGCCGTTGCCTTCTCCGTTGCCATTATTGATAATTTAACTACTTTCTACCCTCCATTTCTACAATTACAGACTTCATTGCTCTCATGTGGCCTAATGCTGAACTTGAACACATAAGCACACACACACAGGCCTCTCTTTGTCACTGCATATGAGGAGTATTATTGCATTTGAAGATTATATAACAGTGGATTCTCTGCTATAACCAATTCTTAGTCCCTGATGTGATGAGACAAAAATTGAATGACCGAAACTCTTAGAAAGTCCAAAATTATCTATAGTTTCAATCACAGTCTTCACCGGGCTGTCCCTATACTGTTCTAAAATAACAAGAATTCCCTCATTTAAATTTTGATTTATTTTCTTTCTACATTTATGCCAAGACTTGGGTGACAACCTGATCTGAAATACTTGGGTATATTAGATTCTAGACCCTACTTTATAGAGGTCTAATAAAGATTTTATTTCTAAACAAACCAAGAGAAATATGTAAAGAAGGGATTAGTTAAAGAGGCACAAACAGTGCAATAGATTTGAGTTGATTGTGTGAAAAAAAGGAAGGTGAAGCAAAGACAACCAGGCGTTCACAGGAGAGGAAACTTGAGACGTGAATAAACATGAAAAATATTCAACCTTATTAATCAGGGAAATACAAAAGTTAGGCCATAACCATAAACCAAGTGATGGAGAGGATGTTGGATTAACTCTTATAAAAGTTTCTGGGAGACAGTTTAATATAAAATTGAACATTCATGTAACCTATGACTCAACAGTTCTATTCCTACTTATGTACCTCATGCACTATGGAAAATGTGAAAGATATTCATAGCAGTATTGATTGTAATGACAAAAAACTGGAAACAGCCCAGATTGAGAGGAGAATATAAAGACAGAGGGATGTGACAAGTGTGGAGTACACACTTAATGGACTGGTATTGATCTTGGTAATATTCAAGTTCCAAAATTGGATGAGGCTTTGTAGGTCTCACCTTAATAATCTAACACACATACACATATATGTATATATCTCCCCCATATTATCTTATATGCATACAAGATTTATAGAAAATAAAACTCATCTGAAAAATCACCAACTGGATTAAATGGCCCCCAATTAAGAAATAATTTGCCTGAATTCTTCCATGATCATTCAAGAAACTTATTTAAATGTGATAACAGTATCAAATCAGCACTAAATTTTATAAAGCATATGTTCTGTTTGCAGATAGCCTAGTAGATCTTAATGTTCTCACTTATCTTTTTCTGATTTAACTTTTTTTGCCTTCAGTCTTTACTCTTAAGTGCAATATTGTTTACAGCTCAAGAGGAGGTAGAAAAGGAAAGACTTGCTTACTTTCTCATAGTCTCTTCACTTACTTACTGGAAATTAATTTAAACCAAAATAATATAGTTCATCTCTGCCTCTCCATCCACAGTAAGTCATTAGTATATAGATAGCAGGATCCAAAGAGCAACCCAGAAAAGTTTGACCTACATTAGTATCCATAGCTTTGGGTCTTTATGGTATGACTTTAATACTTGATTGGTATTGAATTTTACGATGTGATACAACACACTCCAAGGCCAAAACAATTTTGTATTTTTATGTCACTGATATACTCTGTTACTATATATAATAAAAATTAATAGTGCTTTTTAGTGCTTTTGTCCATTAAGCATTTGAGAGGCAGCAGAATATTTTTAGATGCGTGTTAGTCTTGAAATGTGAATGACATATCCGGAGGCTATCATACATGTAAGCTTTCATTCTTTGTATAGGTAAAATCATCTCTATTGATACTAGTTCCCTGAGAGCTGCTGGCAGAACTGGCTGGGAAGATTTAGTGAGAAAGTGCATTTATGCTTTTTTCCAACCTCAAGGCAGAGAGCCATCTTATGCCAGACAACTATTTCAAGAAGGTAAGGTTTTTTTTTTCCACTCAACTATTTTCATTAACCTTGCTCTTTATTAATATTGAATAACATATATACTATCTATGGGTTGATAAGTATTTTCTTATCAAGTATTGCAAATTAGTTTTTGTAATAATCAGTTTTAGGAAAGGAAGAAATGGGTAAGCAAAGTAATTCATGAGTAGATACTAAATTTTGGGATGCACATTTTAAAGAACAGGGTATCATGTGATGGTCACTCATTCATTCATTCATTCATTCAGCAGACATGTATCAAGTTCTTCACATACATAGAATACTATGTAAGGTGCCAGTGATTCAAGGATGACAAAGCAGGGTTTTGGCTTCCAGAAGTTCAAAATCTATTGTATTGGGAGGATATATGACTGTTTTAAAGATCTATGTGGCCTAGGCCATAATAATAAAGATAAACCAAAAGAAGAAAAAAATTAATTCTGACTTGAGAATCAGGGGTGGCTTTAGAGAGGAAGTGCTATTTTTGTCTGGCTTTTAGAAGATCACTCCAAGCAGAGCAGGCATGTCAAAGGGCTTTTAGATAGTACAGATCTATATCATGCATGTAGTTTCAAGTTAAAATTATGTCATATGAAATTATTAATTAGTAATTAAACAACTGCTATGTCATAGTAAATACTATGGGAATATGAAACAAGCAATTCCCACCCTTAAGGAACTTGAAAGATAGGAAAAATTAGCTGAGAGTTAAGGCCAGAAAATTTATAAAGATTCAAAGATAAGGAGTTTTGATATATTTTAAAATATTGTCGTGAAATTATGGGAGCCTAATATACCTTTCCCATTGTAATTTATTCTCTAATTTCTAAACAATTTCTCTGGGAAGAAACTCTTTGTATGGCTACTCCTGAAAAACAATTCTAAAAATATTTTTCATTATTCTATCACTTTTTTTAATTTTAACATTTTCCTGTTACATTAGGTTTCTTCAGTTTACAAATGATTTTTTATTCATTACGTTTTAGGTCAGCTGCTTCCTAATGGTATGTGAAGGAAGCAGCTTGATTTTTTTTTTTTCAGAAAGCCATCTGTATGAATCTCACTAGTCTGTCTACTTCTGGAATAGTTTTGTACAGACTAACGGTTCTTTAGTGGGCCTCTTACTTTTACCATCCCCAAAGATGGTGTTTCAATGGATATGACCAAGAAGTTCCCCAGGCAATCCTGAAGTACAGTCAAGTTTGGAAACAATTGCAGAAAGCAACTATTGCCATCCAGTAGTTTGCAACTATTGCAAACTTTGTGACTCCCTCTATGTATAGCACTTGACTTTTGTGTAAGTAGGAGATTCATAGCACTGCCTCCACTTACTCCCTCAAGTGCCGAGGTATATGGTTGTCTTCTGTTTGATTTTTACCTTAACTTTATAAGTTAAACCTTCCAAGGCTTACTTAAAAGACTTTTAGTTTTACTTGCCTATAATTTATATACATTATGACCAAGGCAAAGCAGGATTAGATTATCGTCTCATTGTCCAAATGCCTAGGCTTCCCATATATGTGATTGAGCCATGGTTTAAAGCATGTGTTTCTAAACCATTGGAATTCTCTATAAAATAGATTGCTTAAAGTGTGATAAGTAACTAATCATTAACATATGAAGTGAAGCAATTTAGAGAGAAATGTAAAAATATATAATTCAACATCTCTTCTCCATTAGTTATGTCTTAATATCCTTTTCTTTTACTTTTTTAAGAAAAAAAGATTTCTCAATAGGAATAACTTCTTTCTTAGAGTTAAATTGCCCAGAATTCATGTGACTCTGACTCTAGTGTTATGGAGATTCTGGACAACTTGCCAAATAACATTTATGAATTGAGCGCATCTTTTTCTTATATGTTGTATTCATCAGTACCTAACCTGGTAAGAAAAATGTGGTCCAACAGTTACATGGGAATCACCTATTAAAGATGTTGACCTACTGAATTAAAATCTCAGGTGAGGGCCCATGTATTTTAAACAAGCTCTGAAGGTGATGCTTAAGTACATCAAGTTGGAGAACTACTGGTCTGCTAAGAATGTAAATAGTCTTTGCAGTTTATTTGCTGCCTTGCTGCCTTTCCACTAGGGATAGTATAAAGAACTATATTATTAATAGTTCTTTAGTGGCATAATATTATGCCACTGTATCCTTGATTTTCTGTAAAACTTTTAAAATGTAAAACCTCTATCAGTTCACTTCAGTCACTCAGTTGTGTCTGACTCTTTGCGACCCCATGAATCGCAGCACGCCAGGCCTCCCTGTCCATCACCAACTCCTGGAGTTTACCCAAACTCATGTCCATTGAGTCGGTGATGCCATCTAACCATCTCATCCTCTGTTGTCCCCTTTTCCTCCTGCCCTCAATCTTTCCCAACATCAGGGTCATTTCAAATAAGTCAGCTCTTCACATCAGGTGGCCAAAATATTGGAGTTTCAGCTTCAACATCAGTCCTTCCAATGAACACCCAGGACTGATTTCCTTTAGGATGGACTGGTTGGATCTCCTTGCAGTCCAAGGGACTCTCAAGAGTCCTCTCCAACACCACAGTTCAAAAGCATCAATTCTTCTGTGCTCAGCTTTCTTTATAGTCCAACTCTCACATCCATACATGACTACTGGAAAGACTATAGCCTTGACTAGACGGCCTTTGTTGACAAAGTAATGTCTCTGCTTTTGAATATGCTGTCTAGTTTGGTCATAACTTTTCTTCCAAGGGGTAAGCGTCTTTTAATTTCATGGCTGCTGTCACCATCTGCAGTGATTTTGGAGCCCTGAAAAATAAAGTCAGCCACTGTTTCCCCATCTATTTGCCATGAAGTGATGGGACCAGATACCATGATCTTAGTTTTTCTGAATGTTGAGCTTTAAGCCAACTTTTTCACTCTCCTCTTTTACTTTCATCAAGAGGCTCTTTAGTTCTTCTTCACTTTCTGCCATAATGGTGGTGTCATCTGCATATCTGATATTTAGGCAAGAAAATTGGTCCTCCATCTGTCTTTTTTCCTGCCTTTAACTTACTTTTTAAAGGCAGCAGCTGGTATAAAATCCTAATATGCTTTAAAAACTTAAGTTCTTAGTTTAGTTTTTCAGCTGCTTTTGACAGAGACAGCTCACAGACTGCTTTTAAAGAGTATTGACCATTTTATTTTCCAGAATCAAAAATTGAAAACACGTTTCAGCGAAACAGTATGTGGGAGCTTGCAGGATAAACTAGATTAAAGGAGTGGTTCACCACTGAGACCGGGAGGTGAGGGGTTGCTGTATCAGGGTCACCTGAGGAACTTCCTAAACTGGGAGGAAGTTCATATAGCTATATAGTTTCAAAAAGCTTCCTAAGTTCAGTTCAATTCAGAATCATTCTTTTAGAAAAAAGTCTAGGTTAAATATTTCCCTAAGGTGCCTGATAACATTCATTTGGGACAGTTGTTAAACCAGATTTCTAGGTTCTTTGAAGAGTTGTTGGGGTGTCAGTACTACCACATCAGTATCATCCCTCCTCACTAAGTATTCTAAAACTTTTAGAAATAGACTCAGGGGTCAAGGATCAAAACCTGACAAAGCTAAATCAGAAAACATCAGAATCTGTGATCAAATGTAATTCTGAATAGTTTAGTCCGTTTCTCAGTCTTACTTATGGAGAAAATTTGGGGTGTAGAACAATAACCGGTCAGTCCTGTAAAGAATTACGGCTCTTGTTGTTGTTCAGTTGCTAAGACAAGTCCGACTCTTTGTGACCCCATGGACTAAAAACGCCAGGACTCCCAAGTCCTTCACTCTTTCCTGGAGTTTGCTCAGACTTACGTCCATTGTATCGATATGCCATCCAACTATCTCATCCTTGGTTGTCCCTTCTCCTCCTGCCCTCTGTCTTTCTCAGAAACAGTCTTTTACAGTTAGTTGGCTCTTCACATCAGGTGGCCAAAGTATTGGAGCTTCAGCTTCAGCATTAGTCCTTCCGGCACATATTCAGGGTTGATTTCCTTTAGGATTGACTGGTTTGATCTCCTTGCTGTCCAAGGGACTCCCAAGACTCTTCTCCAGCACCACAATTCAAAAGCATCAATTGTTCAGCACTCAGCCTTCTTTGTGGTTCAGCTCTCATATCTGCACATGACTACTAGAAAAACCATAGCTTTGACTATATGGACCTTTGTTGGCAAAGTGATGTCTCTGCTTTTTAATAAACTGTCTAGGTTGGTCATGGCTTTCCTCCCAAGAAGCAAGCCTCTTTTAATTTCATGGCTATAGTCACCATCTTTAGTGATTTTGGAGCCCAGGAAAATAAAATCTGTCACTATTTCCACTTTGTCCCCTTCTATTTGCCATGAAGTGATGAGACTGGATGCTGTGATCTTATCCTCTTTTGAATGTCGAGTTTTAAGCCAGTTTTTTTCATTCTCCTCTTTCACTCTTGTCGAGAGGCTCTTTAGTTCCTCTTCCACCTAGTGAGTGGTATCATCTGAGGTATACGTAGTGTATCTGAGGTTGTTGACATTTCTCCTGGCAATCTTGATTCCTGCTTGTGATTCATCCATCCCAACATTTTGCATGATGTATTCTGCATATAAGTTAAATATGTGGGGTCACAATATTCAGCCTTGAAAACTCCTTTCTCAATTTTGAACCAGTCTGTTGTTCCATGTCCAGTTCTTACTGTTGCTTCTTGACCTTCATACAGGTCTCAAGAAGCAAGTAAGGTAGTCTGGTATTCCCATCTCTTTAGGAATTTTCTACAGTTTGTTGTGATACACATAGTCAGAGGTTTGGCGTCATCAATAGAAACAGAAATAGATGTTCTTCTGGAATTCTGTTGCTTTCTCTATGATCCAATAAATGTTAGCAATCTGATCTCTGGTTCCTCTGCCTTTTCTAAATCCAACTTCTACCTTTGGAAGTTTGGTTCATGTACTGTTGAAGTCTAGCTTGAAGGATTTTGAGCATTACTTCACTGGCATGTGAAATGAGTGCAGTTGTGTGGTAGTTTGAACATTCTTTGGCATTGCCCTTCTTTGGGATTGAAATGAAAACTAAACTGTTCCAGTCCTGTGGCCACTGCTGAGTTTTCCAAATTTACTGACATATTGTGTGCAGCACTTTTACAGCACCAACTTTTAGGATTTGAAATATCTCAGCTGGAATTCTGTCACCTCTACTAGCTTTGTTTGAGGTAATGGTTCCTAAGGCCCACTTGACTTCACACTCCAGGATGTCTGGCTCTAGGTGACTGACCACACCATCATGGTTATCTGGGTCATTAAAACCTTTTTTGTTAGTTCTTCAGTGTATTGTTGGCACCTATCCTTAATCTCTTCCTTCTCCAGGGGATCTTCCCTACCTAGGGATCAAACCCAATTCTCCTGCATTGCAGGCAGATTCTTTACTATGTGAGCCACTAGAGAAGCCCTGTGGCTCCAATACTCACATCTTAATTCAAAATTTTAGATTGTTATACAGAATTGAAGCTATTAGTATAAGAGGTATCTTGGTATTGGCCGAATGTGAGTGTGACGCAGGACACAAGTACTTTGGAAGCTACGTATTTGTTGTTTGTTTTTTCTTTGGTATTTATTCAGGAAATATTCATTAAGTACCTGCTATCTGCCAGGCTCCATGCTAGGTATTATCTCACAGTAAACTGGCTCCATTTTAGTGATACTGGGCAAAGGTTAATTTGTATTATTAAGTCCTAAACTTGTAAATGAGAGAGTCAGAGTTCATACCTAAATCTGATTCCTAGGCTTTTATTCTTTTCATTGATCTGTGCTGCTTTCCTTTTGCTGAGTCTTATTCTATACATTATTATCCAAAATAAACCATTTAACTTCAAAACTTAAACTGTAAAAAGAAAAAAATCTTGTAGTAATTTTCCTGTATTAAGTTAGTAGAGATTCCTCAATTTTGGAATTTTCATTAATTTAGCATCTTCCAAATTAAGGCAGCATAATTACCAAAGAACTCTTGATGTTTCTGTAATCCACATAAATTATCTTAATGCATGCTTCAGTCAATTCAGTCAAGTCCGACTCTTTGCAACCCTGGTGACTCTTTGCAGTCTACCAGGCTTCTCTGTCCATGGGATTCTCCAGGCAAGAATAATGGAGTGGGTTGCCGTGCCCTTCACCAGGGAATCTTCCCGACCCAACATCTCTTATATCTCCTGCATTGGCAGGGGTTTTTCTACCACTGGCACACCTGGGAAGCCCAAGTATCTTAATGTTTCCATGTTAATGTTCTCCGAGATTCTAGGTGTTTCTCACTTTTTCAGGTCGTGTCAATAAGTTAAGAAATTTGTCTCCAATAATTTTCATTACAAAAGTAAATCTGGATTTCTATATACAAAAACATAAAGTACAATATAAGCATTTGAGAAGATAGGTAAGATTTAAAATCTGTCCTTTAAAGGAAAGTGGTAGTAGTTGATCAGTATTAACAAATCAATATTAACCTATTGAGATGAAATTCAAGTTGAATTTCAATTAGCAAATATATACTCAGTTCAATTCAGTTGCTCAGTCGTGTCTGACTCTTTGCGACCCCATGAATCGCAGCATGCCAGGTCTCCCTGTCCATCACCAACTCCCAGAGTTCACTCAAACTCACGTCCATCGAATCGGTGGTGCCATCCAGCCATCTCTGTCATCCCCTTCTCCTCCTGTCCCCAGTCCCTCCCAGCATCAGAGTTTCTTCCAATGAGTCAACTTTTCGCATGAGGTGGCCAAAGTACCAGAGTTTCAGCTTTAGCGTCATTCCTTCCAAAGAACACCCAGGGCTGATCTCCTTTAGAATGGACTGGTTGGATCTCCTTGCAGTCCAAGGGGCTCAGGAGTCTTCTCTAACACCACAGTTCAAAAGCATCAATTCTTCAGCGCTCAGCTTTCTTCACAGTCCAACTCTCACATCCATACATGACCACTGGAAAAACCATAGCCTTGACTAGATGGACCTTTGTTGGCAAAGTAATGTCTCTGCTTTTCAACATGCTATCTAGGTTGGTCATAACTTTTCTTCCAAGGAGTAAGCATCTTTTAATTTCATGGCTGCAGTCACCATCTGCAGTGATTTTGGAGCCCCAAAAAATAAAGTCTGACACTGTTTCCACCGTTTCCCCATCTATTTCCCATGAAGTGATGGGACTCGATGCCATGATCTTTGTTTTCTGAATGTTGAACTTTAAGCGAACTTTTTCACTCTCCTCTTTCACTTTCCTCAAGAGGCTTTTTAGTTCCTTTTCACTTTCTGCCATAAGGGTGGTGTCATCTGCATATCTGAGGTTATTGATATATCTCCTGGCAATCTTGATTCCAGCCTGTGCTTCTTCCAGCCCAGCGTTTCTCACGATGTACTCTGCATAGAAGTTAAATAAGCAGGGTGACAATATACAGCCTTGACGTACTCCTTTTCCTATTTGGAACCAGTCTGTTGTTCCATGTCCAGTTCTAACTGTTGCTTCCTGACCTGCATACAGGTTTCTCAAGAGGCAGTTCAGGTGGTCTGGTATGCCCATCTCTTTCAGAATTTTCCACAGTTGATTGTGATCCACACAGTCAANAGATATTTAGGAAATAATGAAGAATAAGATTGGAAATGCAAAATGAAATTGTATGTATGGAGCTATACTGTCCAATATTGTAGTCACTAGCCACATCCATCTGTTGAGTACCTGACATGTGGCGAATGTGAGTAAGGAACTGAATTTTAAATTTCAATTAATTTTAAATTTCATTTTCCACATTATGATAGTGACGGATGACTGCCATATTGGACAGTGAGCTCAATGGTGAAGAGCCAATGAATGTTTCAGCAGAATGATCCTAATGGGAAATAAATACTGATGAGGAAATAGAATGACATAAGAAAAATAACATGAAATACATATTGTATCTTTTCTTGCCCTTTATATATATTTATAGCTAAATATATATTTATATACCTATAACTAAATATATATTTATAACTTTCTCATTGTCCCACACTAATAATTTATCTTAAAATACCACCTTTTTGTTACAACTGTTTTTTCCAAAATATATTGTCAAAAGATATTGACAGATGGGAATTGTTAATATTTTTTAGGGTTTTGTCATAATAAACATTTAACTTATATCCTTACACAGAAATTACTGGTTTTCATTAAAGACTTTTTTATCATTTATTATTTCACTAGATACTAAATTTTTCCATATTTTATTTGGTAAATGTGCCAAGATTTGGCTGAAACTGCCAGATGGGTAAGAAATCCTTGCAATTAAGTTTATATCCTGATTTTGGTACTGAGGGAGATTTATGCATGTAATAGATTTCCAGCAGATTATGCCCTCTTCAGTTTACATGGTGTACCCCAGAGAATAAAATAGACCCTGTC
This sequence comes from Redunca redunca, assembly GCA_006410935.1. NCBI lineage: Eukaryota > Metazoa > Chordata > Mammalia > Artiodactyla > Bovidae > Redunca > Redunca redunca. The sequence goes on along the minus strand of SJYQ01002105.1, from coordinate 279,308 downwards.
TTCTCATTGCTTAAAGTAATATGTAGTTTCAGAAATTATCAATTGGTCATTTTGTCTTTTTCATATGTATTTAAAGTGTGATTGAAGCTCTTTCTAAAATGTCTTTGAAAAATAGGACTAACATTTATTACAGGCTAAATTATAGTAGTCATTTTTGGTAATAATTCTTATATTTAAGTGGATATGATTTTTAACCTTAGTATAGCTGAATCTACCTATTAAATCTTCCTTAAAAAAGAATTCTATTGTATTACTGAAACATTGATGACATTTTCTTATTTAGTAGTCTGGTGGAGCCTTTATGTATTTCATAAAAATTAACCAGTAGAGTTAGAGTTTCATCTGTTGTTAATAAAGCTTTAAGACAAATGTAACTCATGTTGTATATATAGTGATTCAGTTGCCTTAATCTAGGTTTTATTCTGTATTAGTAATCAGAGGCTTTATTATTAATTTGCTTATTAGTAAACTAAATTCAAACATCAAAAATAATGTGTATGACTATAATAATTTGTCGGGATGGATCCTTTTGATTCACGTTCCTGAGTGAAAAATTAAATTTGAATTTCAGTTAAAGAGTTCTGCAAACTAGTCAAAACTCGGTGAATTTTGTGCTTTGTTGATATCTTAGTAAAGCTGTTTTTAAAAATCAGCCCGCTAAATGGGTGGAAAAGCTTGTTAGAGATAATACTGAAAAGGAGAGGGGAGAAAGTTACTTCTTGGTCTTTTTAATGAACACTTAATAAATTTAAGGAGCTGTCCCCTTATAGGGAAAGATTAGGTTGACTTTTTTGTGGTTTGTGGTTTCTTCATAATCACAACTTCTGTGAGGAGGCACCCATTCAAGTAGAACTGAATTAAAACTTGTCTTCAGACTGTATATTTCAGCCAAAATCATTTTTCCCCCTCAGATACCTGCTTTATCCGAACCATACTTGAGTCTGAGCAGGTAGCAATTGGAAGGACATTTAAATGAGGTTCTAGGTAGAAATAAGGCTTGCTAACTCTCCTCTGCCCAAAGTGTAAGTGTCAGCATTTTAACTAGGTTTCTCTTTTGTTTGGAACAGTGATGACTCGTGGCACTGCCTCCAGCCCATCCTATAGATTCATATTGAATGATGGGACAATGCTTAGCGCCCACACCAAGTGTAAACTTTGCTACCCTCAAAGTCCAGACATGCAACCTTTCATCATGGGAATTCATATCATCGACAGGTACTACTTATTTGGAGAGTTTCATATGAAATAAGTCAGTTCACATATCTCTTCTTGGAGAAGAAAGTTTTATACTCTTGATGGCCAGAAAACGAGTTTTACATTAGGCATTTAACTAGCATGGTGAGACTATAATCAATATATCCATACTGAGTTTTATAGTTTTGTTGCCTAACAATAGCTGTGTTGTTCAAAAAGGGAGAAAGGAAAGATGTGGCTGAATATATGCTTTAGGGATAAAAACCAAAAAGGTGGCTAAAACTTTCCAGCTTTCCATATATAAACTTATGGTCTTATAAAAGATTCAAGTTTATTAGTATTGTTATTTTTAATTTTAAAAGTGCTTTATTTTCATTAAGGCAAAACTCAGTGGCTTCTGAGTTCAAGTTGACAGTTTACCAAGCTACAAATTATTTAACTATCAACTTGAGATATTTGAATGTCTCTGCCTCTAATTTGTTCTCCTCTCAAAATGTGTTTTACACTATTATATATGGTAAATTCATGAAACCATTCTTTTATCCTATGAATTATTCAAGACTCTACATTTACAACTATTTAAAATTTAGCATTAAACAAAAACAAAGACATTTTCCCTCACTTCATCTTTCCCTCATCTGATATATTTGCTTATTGGAACATGGTAATACCAGTCACAAAT